>JANAVB010037621.1:0-302314 GCA_029216955.1 Iris pallida
ACCAAGTCCCATATTCAGCGGGTTGTGCCTCGAGGATTGGCTCTGCGACTGAGTCGGAAGAGACCTCCCGTTGCTCTGGTTTTCATGCCGCACTTGAATTGGCTTTGGCTTTCGTTTTCGTGAATGCTTTCGATGGGTTTTTGTGACGCGTTTTCGAGCTCGCATTCATATCGAAATTCCTTGAAATACACAGTGTTCTAATCAGTTGCTTATGCGATTGCAGGTGATCGCGTAGGCGACGACAGCGAAGCCAACCGGTCGCTGGCTTGAAGCAAGCCTAAGGCGAGTGGCTGACCTCCTTCGCCCCGTCCCTCTACTTCAAAACTCAATATGTGAAGTAAATAAAATGCTTGTCATAATAATGTAGAATCAATGAAATCGTGCCACGATACTTCATGAAACACTTGTTAACGAACTGCCGGTTTTGGAAATGGAAAACATGCTTCCCTATGCAATTATACTTGGTCTATGCAAACCAATGAATGAATCAATTAATGTTTATCGCAACGATACGGCTAAATGACCAAATCAACTAAGTTCAAAGGAAAACGGTCATTGGACAACTTGTCGACAAGGTGTAGTTTCCTCGAACGGTTACCTAGGCCAAGGGCCGATTCGGCCCGGGAGGAACGAGTGTATAGTAAGCGCCAGCCCTTCATCGGCGCGAGTTATGCGGGAACTTTCGCACAGGGCTCGCTACCCGACGCGAAAGGGTCGTCGTCTAACTCAGCTATATGTCCGCGATGGCTTGAAATTGCCAGTGGCCTCCACACCCTTCACACTGCTTAACAAATGCACATGGCACGGGATGATTTTGATAGTTGCTTAATGTTATACAATTTTATATGTTTGCCTCAAAATATGTTAACATGCAAACCGAACAGGATGGTTAGAAAGATCATTGAACTAGCTAGCTAACATGTTTACAAATTTCTTGAATCAAATGCAGAACTTGGATTTAATTAGCCATTCGCCAGTACATGTGTATCGTGCTGATCCTCGCTCTTTGCAGGTCCCACGAACCAGGAAGGACGCGCCAACTAGCTCGGCGACGTTCGTGACTTTTGAAGCTTCGGCCGTGCGTCGAAGACTCTCTTTCAGCGACTCTACTTTTGAAGGCTCTCGACAATCTAAGGAAAATGACTCAGCGTCCCTCCCATCCAGGTCAATGGAGTACTTGTGAATATTGAGGGATGTGTGCAATGTATGAAACGACTATCTCATCGGCACTCTTTTGTAATCGAGTCATGTTGTAGCCCGCACGGCAAAGAGTCTTGTATCGGAGTCTGTAAAAAGATGTTCATTATCAATAAAGATCAAGTTTCCTTTAATTATTGTGTGTATCAATTTGTCTGCGTACTCTCTTAGATCTCGTGTCTCGCATTACCTTATGACTAGGCCTTGTGCGACCGCAAATTAGGTTCGCACGGCATCACGCCCGGGGGACGACTATCGATTCGACGGAATCGGGGCGTGACTTAATGGTATCAGAGCACGGCTTTACGTCCTTGGCCTCCAGTGTCGAGTTCTAGTCTCCAACCGTTGACCTCGTGTCGATGAGAAGAGTTGTTCCATACGCTGAACCCAGGACATTTTCTGAAACTAACGAGAGTTGCCTTTCCTTTTCCCTGCAGTTACGGGAGCTCAGGCAGAAGAAGAGACTAGCGCTTCCAGTGGCTCGAGTGCTTCTGGACCCGAGCATTCCGTCAACCCAACGGGAATGACGCCTACTGTAGCCGGACCTTCCGGCGACCCGATGTAACGTATGCTGCAAATGCTTGAAATGCAGCAACGTCAAAACGAGCTCCATCGTCAGCAAGCGGAGGCTCGTCAGGCTCAATTTGAGAATCGGTTCGAGGCTCAATTCAAACTGCAGCAGCAGCAGCTGAATACCCTCCAGCAGATCGTACAGTCGGTCGTCGGCAACAACAACTCAACGATGATACCTGCCGTGACCCAGCCTGCGGTTCGATCCAACGAAGCTGAACCAGAGGCGCCCGTGCTCTCACCTGCAGTACCGAGAAGTTCTAACTTCGACGTGTCAAAATTCACGAAAAGCTGCCGCACTTCCTTCAACGGCACAGAAGATCCCGTGGTGGCGATCGACTGGCTGGAGGAGCTGGAAGATAAGTTCGAGCTTCTGGGTGTCGAGGACTCAAAGAAAGTCGCGTGTGCTCAACTTCTACTTCGAATGAACGCGCACGATTGGTGGGCTGTGCAGAAGCGGACAATTCGACGTGAAGACGAGACGGCGGCGATCTCATGGGCGACATTCAAAAAGGCGTTCGAGACTGAATATCTTTCTGCAGCCGTGCGACAGGAGAAAGAAGATGAGTTCATGCAGTTAAAGCAGGGCAATATGACGGTACGACAATATACGGCCAAATTCAACAAACTGGCCAAATTTGCTGGGGACTTCCTACCTACCACCGCCAGCCGAGCTCGACGATTCGAAGTGGGCTTGCGTTCAACCATCCGTGCGCATTTTTCGGTGGCCGAATATAAAACCATGGGCGAGGCACTCAACCACGCCATCCGTCTGGAGTCCGAGTATCCTCCTACTACTACCGGCGCTGTTTACTTTAATAACAAACGCCATAGTAATACGGGAGGCAACAACGCACACAAGCGTCAAAATCGTGGCAACGGAGGCGGCAACCAGACGAAGGATCGAGTGGTCTGTACTTTCTGTGCCAAGGAGGGACACTTGATCAGCGAGTGCCGACTGAAGAATGGTACGTGCCTCGGGTGCGGCCGAGCCGACCATACCGTACGCGACTGCCCGAAGAAGAACCGAGGCCAAGCACCTCGGGCTCCACCGACCGCACCACAGAATGGCCAAGACCGTCGCCCTAATGCTCAGGGCCGTGTCTACGCCATGACCCGAGACGAAGCGTTCGCATCTGACACAGTCGTGATAGGTATACTGCAATTCAATAATAAACCTGCTCGTGTATTGTGTGATTCAGGTGCCACGCATAGTTTCATATCGGCGGACTTTGCCGCCGAGCACAAATTTCCCCTGACACCGCTCGGTCTTGAGCTTACTGTTAACATCCCATCGGGCATGCCACTAGCTGCGAATCGAGTCTGCGGAGGCGGAATCATCTGTATAGGTGGTCAAAAGGTCAGTCTCGATGCGATAGTTCTAAATATAAAGGACTACGATATCATTCTGGGGATGGATTGGCTTGGTCCGTGCAACGCAACCATAGACTGCGCTGAAAAGAAAGTCACATTCCGCATACCGGGAGTGCCTAAATTCTGCTACTCGTGTGGTGAGGCGTCGCCGACCTGCATGGTGATCTCTGCAATATCTGCTCGACGGATGCTGTATTCCGGGTGCAAAGGCTATCTAGCTTCCGTTCGAGACATGCGACAGGATGGTGCAAACGCGGGTCAGACCGACGTTGTGGCAGAATTCCCCGATGTGTTCCCGGACGAGCTGCCCGGCATGCCGCCCGATCGAGAGATTGAGTTCACTATCGATACCTTTCCCGACACTCGACCGATCTCGAAGACCCCGTACAGAATGGCCCCTGCAGAGCTTAAAGAACTCAAGGTGCAGTTACAGGAATTACTCGACAAGGGATTCATCCGACCCAGCGTCTCGCCATGTCACGCCCCGCTCCCGTAGGAGCGATCGTCCTCGCTAAGGCGTGATGCCGCACGGGCCTAGATTGCGCCCGTGCAAGGCCAAGTCCAGAAACGGCCGATTTGAGCTAGGCCACAGAGTCGCACAGAGTGTCCCCATTTGCAGCGGAAAGTAATGAACACAAATTGAAGCGAATTCAAACTCTTTTATTGATTTTCAAGAAGTTTACAAGCGGCGCTAGGCCGATATTACAAATCGCTCAAACTCTCTCTCTCTCTTTAAAACATAAAAGGCGTGCCAAGTGGCTTACAAGATGGAATGATTCATGGCGATATTCCGATACATTATGTCCTGTATAGGGTGCTTCAGCTCCTTGCAACGCTCCAAGGCTCCAGAGATAGCTCCGCGCCTTAGCACGTTCGATGGAAGCTCCGCACCCGCCGACGATACCTGCATCCTGCAAGTAGACTGTGGGGTTATCAGTACATTGTTATGCACTGGTGGGAAGGCTAGCTCGCCCACAACGCTATTATTACCAAACACGTATCATTTACTTTTGTGCATCTCTATCATTCATTGTCTTTCTAATCTTGCCTTAGGGTCATTTTCATGGCATATGTCATAACCTATCTCGTGTTACCGATTTCAGAGTGTCGCATGGAAATACATGCACAACTTACCCATACTTACCGTCCGGCCTTCCCTGTCAAAAGTAAACCAAGTTAGTCAACGATTCATGTGTAATATCATAACGTGATTCTTGGGAACATTCAATATCAAGGGCGTGTTCCTTCCTCAGTTTCTAGCGCGTCGTAGGCGTGTTTTCTAACTCACTTCATAAAGTACTCTTTATCATTTGGTGTGATATATTTCAAGCCTATTCGGAAGGCGCTTTGTTTAGTTCACTTAGACTACTTTGATTTCAATACAAGGACTTGCACGTGGATTGCCACCAGCAAGCCCACTTAATCTATATGCACCGGTCGCTGGCAAGTCAGCCATTATGGACATTTCCCCTGTGGCATTCTCATCTATCAAGCGTGATGGCTGGTACACTCTGATAGACTATTGAATAACCGGCCCTACGTTTGGTTATGTGCCCAAGCCCGCACACCTGTCCGCCCGTAGGCCATGATTCCGCCTAGGCCGGCCACGAAATCGTCGTTCGTTGCCCTTGGAATCCCTTTTCGCTCGTACACGAGCCGTCTACGACCATTTCGTATTTTATTGTCATTTTTAACTTAACGGCTGTCTTTGAGCCATAGGCTAACCCTTAGCCATAATGCGTTATCGACCAGGTTGGCGTTCGTGCAGCGCGGGTAGCGAGCCCCGTTGTACGTGCCCGTCACACCTGTCGCTAACCATTCCTTTCTTTCTTATCTTTTCTTCATTCTTTCCTTTCTTTCCTTCTTTCTTTCACTGGTTCATTCGTTCATTGATTCATTCACACATTCATGCATTTCATTTGTCGATTCATTCATTTACTTATTCATTCATTCATTCATTTATACATTTTGCAACTCCCTGTGCGGGAGTCGCCTTGGCGACCCATTGGTCCCGTAGCCTTTCAATGTTGCTATACTCTACTCGGAACAACTATGTCGATAGTCTTCCGTTTCATTGTTGTAAACTATTCATTGTTTCATTATTGAACGCAAGCTTGTGCCTTAGCACGAGCGTGGAGCGCGGTGCGAGAGTTCTCGTATTTTCCATATTCCTTTCCATATTCTATACAAGCATACAAGATGGGATTATTCCCTTAGCTAGGTGCGTTGAGTCCTTTATTAGCATGCATGGGGTTATCGTCTAGCGATTCTCGTGATAGTGTCCGTATTGTTATGTGTCTAGGCTAAGCAGTGACGGGTTCATCGGAGCCACCCACCTTAGCGATGTTCGCATCGGCCGAGCGATACTCCGAACGCGCCTTTGATAGTCTAAGTCTGGATTCATCTTGACGGGCCAATGTAAGCCTTGCATCGATTCTTCATCAGGTCGATGCCAACTCTTCGGGTCGACGGCTCGTTTGAGTCGTTGCACTTGCCGTTTGAATCGGCGTTCCGCTAGGGCGGAGCGGGTCACTACACGCCATGGAGAGCGCCCGTACTGTAGTGCCCCGTCCCGCAAAGTCGATCGGAGGAATCGAAACGCCGACGGCGTTCGGCCTTAGCCTTGCAACGGCTTGCTCGGAGACATCGCTCAGGTGGGGTAGTTTCGGTGAACACTCCTCATCTTTGCCTTCACATAATAAATCGTGTTTTCAACTTGCACAAGTTAGGCTTGATAATAAAAGCTACACATCCACATAGCTAAGGGAATAATCCCGACGGTTTGAATCGAGTTAGAACATGGAAAACGTCCCACGGTCGGCTTAGAGTTGGTGCACGTCGTGCTTTGAAAATGACACTCGGTCCTTCGTCCCGTGGCTTGGGAGAAGGAAAGTTGGTCTTCGATGCAAAAGCTGAGAGTTAGCCTAAGTCATAGGCGTCGCCCGCACAAATGCTTGCTAAAGCATGCACGGTCCTGTCCCGCAAGGCTTGGCATAGCCTTTGCTCGTCCCTTGGGTTAAGTTGTAGGCTTGAGTGAGTTAGGCAAATGTTATGCCGGTCGACCTAAGTTATTCTACGTGCTGTCCCGCTCATTCTGCGGTTGTCAAGATAAGTAGTCCCACGATCCTAAGGCCCGTCATATGAAGTATGACTTGGGCGACAGCGTTGTGTCGAACACGAGTCGGTTTAGAGGCACGAGCCACGGTTGGTTCAGTGGAAAGTTATCCACGGTCGGTCGACACTTAAAAAGGAAACACGCTATGTTCAAGTTAAGTTGGAAGGCTATGCAGTAGCCGTTCCCTGAGTTCAAAGAATGTTAAGTCCAAGCTATGGTTAGTCGCCGAGGCAACCCTGGTTAGGGGCTCTGCAAAGGAAGTATGAAAAATGGAAAGAGTAAAACAACCAAGTAAAAGAATTGATCACATAACAAGCCCAAACTGTATTCTAAAACACTCCATGTAACCCTTATGAACTTGGACACTTGTCGACAAGGGGTGGTTTCTTCGAGCGGAGACCCGCGGCCACGGGACCGTCTCGGCCTAGGAAGAAACAAGTTGTAGCCGAGCTGGGTAATAGGCAACGCTGGTTAGGCGATCGGTATGTCGGGGACTTTCATCGGGGCTCGCTACTTGCGTTGAAAGGGTCCCGAGTACCAGGCTACGTCCAAGGCGGCTGGTTAGGCCAATCCCATAACAAACACTTAATAATAATTGTTGTTTTCAACTAATATGGTAAGTTTGGTGTCGGCACGGGCGGCAATCCGTGTGTGTGTGACGGTGGATTGAGTTGAATATGTATGAGTTAAATAGACACAATGTCGGAGCCTAAGATTTGGCTACAGCGGAGGCGACGTGCTTCGGCACGAGATGTGGCGTCGAGTGTTAAGTTGCGAGTTAAGTCAAAAAGGGCCGTAGGGCTAGTTGTATGAAGTTATGTCGAGTTATTGGGCTCGGCCTCGAAATACGAGGCACGGCCGCGTTGTCACGACACAAAGTGTAGCCGAGACTAAGCAAGGAGGCACTGCCTCGGAGTTATCGATGCACGGATCGAGTTATGGCACGACCGAGTCGTTACGTCCCAGAGTTTGGCACGAAAGATAAGTATAAGTCGGTGCGTCGACAATGCAAGCACGAGAAAGGTCTAGAGGCAAGGAAATGGAGTCCTTCGTGTAGTTGCGTCTCTGATTATGGCCGTAAGGCAAACACGACCTGATAGGTTAACGTTGTTGGCACGAGAAGTGGTATAGCGACAAAGTATGAGTTAACGTTGACATTGCAAGCACGGGATGGTTCTGACACACAAGTTGCGCTAAGGCGCCGGTCCTAAAACTGATTCTAAGGCAAGAATAGAAAGACAATCGAACAAGGGTTTATGTTGCACAAAGTAAATGAACGTGTAGGTTTTGTATGGGTGGGCGAGAAGCTCACTCCACCAGTACAGTGGTACTGAC
This sequence comes from Iris pallida, assembly GCA_029216955.1. Taxonomy (NCBI): domain Eukaryota; kingdom Viridiplantae; phylum Streptophyta; class Magnoliopsida; order Asparagales; family Iridaceae; genus Iris; species Iris pallida. The sequence continues at coordinate 7,592 of JANAVB010037621.1, forward strand.
ACCCACACAGTGTTTCATGTGCAGGCACAGGTAGAAGCTCGTGGTGCGGAGCTCGCTTGGATGCGTCGAGGCACGGAGTTCCTTGGCGAGTCGAAGCGTGCGGCCGCGTGAACTGAAGACTTATACAGGACATAATGTATGGACATCGCCTTCCGAAGCTTCCGCTGGATCCAAGTATTGTATCGAGAGATGAGAGAGAGCAGAGTGAATTGTAAATGAGTGAAAAGTGAGCCTAAGAGACTTGTATTTGGCCTTGCGCCCACAAATGTAATCTTGTACTCAATATCAATAAAGAGATTGTTTTGAATGTCTCGTGTTCATGTGTTCTTCTTTAAATTCCGCTGCAATGTATTCAAAGTTTCTGCTTGGGACTTCTGTGCGACGACCCCGTCGCCGCCGGTGTAATCGGCCGTTATGGAACTGCCTTGCACGAGCGCAAATCTAGGCTCGTGCGGCATCACGCCTTAGCGAGGACGATCGCTCCTACGGGAGCGGGGCGTGACATAGTGGTATCAGAGCACGGCTTTACGTCCTTGGACCGTCGATTGAATTCTTTAACTTTGATGTTTTCGCAAGACTCTGTTGCTTCCGCAAGTTGTTATCGTTGGTACGCTCTCTCTCAAGTGTCCCTCGGCATGTCCATACAATAAGTCTAAATATTTTCGAAAGCTCGTACAAGCGTTCAATCTAACGCATCGGTAGGCCGTTGCCAAATGCGTCGATAGGGCCTTTGTGCCGAACGTTGCAAACTTGACTCGATAGAAAATATGTGCTAATGTTAGCAAGTCGCGTGCATGCCTAATTAGTCCAACGTTGACCCTAGCAATTGAGCGTGCAAACTCGGAATGTAGTCCGCACAGGATGGCTATGCACACGGCCTTTTGGCTAAGTTGTGTTTTCGCGTCGCGCACCTTGACCCTTGGTGCAAACGAGTTGCGAGCGATATCAAGTATCGTTCGGTCGGGAACGGAGATGCACTTAGAGTGTCTATCGATAGGAACGCTATCGGACTAACGCTTAGGCGTACACGGAAGATTGATTTGGATTTTGAGGAAATAGTGCGAACGACTTAGTGCGTCGATACGACGCGAGCGACTACGTTAGCGATTCGTCGTACGAATCTGAAGGATATCTTAGCGCATGACGCGAACGTGATTGAGGACTAGATCTTATGGCTTGAATCCGAGTGGTGTATGTGATAGGTTCGGAGAAGAATAAGAATGAGTGTCGACGATTAGTCGAGTGGCTCGAGTCCGAGTGGTGTATGGTTTGTCTTGGAAATTGTTCGAGTGAATATTGAGGATTACGAGTATGTCGGCAAGGCGATGCGATCGCACAAAGCGTTAGAATGCGTCACGCTTAGTTGGTCGTGACTTCAAATGTCCCGAACGAGCATTTCGTTCGGACAACTTGTGAATGAGCAATGCGAGTTAGAAAACGATTCGGAACGATGAATGAAAATGAATGGTCTTGATCGAGGAAACTTAGAGGATCGTACGTGCGATATCGGATTGATACAACTGAAATGCGACTTGAGTTTTGAATAACGATCTTGAAACGAGCTTGAGGAAAAGCAACTGAACTTGATTTTGAGTATCGAGAAAATTGAGGATTTTCCAACTCGGACAATGGCATCAGTCGCACGACTCGAAATTGGTTGCAAAAGAAGATCGTCAGGTTACGCATATCGTCGATGGTATTGAGGCGTATCAAAGATCGATATGCGATAACTCGGGGGCACTCTGACTCGGCGAATGACGGTCGTGCAAATGTCATTGTTCCGTTGGACGCTATACTTGAAATATTAAAAATGTGTCGAGGAAAGGATAGACTTGGCTCGAGGACTTTCTAAGTTGAACGAATGACGATCGAACTATCGAACTTGGCTTGGATGAAAACTGGAATATTTGGATTTGCTTCGTCGACAACCACAACATTGATGTTCTTGTCTTATGCGAGTGCTACTCCAGCCTCGCACATGCGTCACGCCGATTAGGGCGATCACTCTGCGTGAGCGCTGGTATGGTGATTCATACAGCGGGAGTGGTCGAACTTGCACGGTGCGACAATTTGTGCTTCGATTTGTGGTTTGACGCGAAGGTGACTCGAGAATGGATTTGTGTGCTTGAAGAATCGAACTTGAGGATTGAGTAGGTCCAATCCGTGTATCGAGAACGAATGAGTCTAAACTCAAACAAGAGTTACGCCCCGATGAGAATGATTATTCTGCAGGAGCGTTGCATGGTGATTCATGAACCACCGCGGATAATCGGACTCGCGTGAGATTGGGGTGCAACGTTTTGTCGAGCTAGATGACCTCATGAACGAATACATGAATTGGTTAGAATTGGTGATTGAACGGATTTGAATTCTGCGCAACGAACGCACTGACGCGAATAGGTGATCGCGCTCGATGTTTAGAAATCTGAGTGACGCGAGCTTGGGTAGAAAACCCCGTATGATCGACTTTGGTTTGACCCTAGGATTGGGGTCAGTGTTGGTATTATTGTTGGGGAACTATGATTCCAATCCTGACATTGACTTAGCCTCGTAAAGATTAGCCTAGCGGTTAGGCGAGACGCCCTGTTTCAAGTGTTAGCAGTCGAAGGATTGATCTTGAGGATTGGCATGGATGGATAGCGTGAATCACGAATGTAGAAGACCCTGCTCACGAGATTCGGCTGACATGCATATATTTCAGGGACGCCTGGGTATGTGCACGATGCGACTCGAGTGAGAATGACAAATTTTCTATCATGCGGCTTGGCTGAATGCATGTATTTTGGGGACGCTTGGAATGCGTGCACGATCCAGCCAAGTGATGCGACGAGTTCAAGCAAGGCTTAAAAGATGGGAGTGTGTGGAGATATTGAAATCGTGTTAAAGGGAAGTTTGGTAATAGTGCGAGCGTGGCTCGGAATTGAAGGAACGCGTAGGCGAGATATGTACGATTAAGTCTTGGCCATAGGAATGGTAGGATAGCTTGCCTTCAGGAAAGTCTCGAGGACGAGACTTGTTCTGAGTGGTGTATGATGTAGTGCCCCGTCCCGCAAAGTCGATCGGAGGAATCGAAACGCCGACGGCGTTCGGCCTTAGCCTTGCAACGGCTTGCTCGGAGACATCGCTCAGGTGGGGTAGTTTCGGTGAACACTCCTCATCTTTGCCTTCACATAATAAATCGTGTTTTCAACTTGCACAAGTTAGGCTTGATAATAAAAGCTACACATCCACATAGCTAAGGGAATAATCCCGACGGTTTGAATCGAGTTAGAACATGGAAAACGTCCCACGGTCGGCTTAGAGTTGGTGCACGTCGTGCTTTGAAAATGACACTCGGTCCTTCGTCCCGTGGCTTGGGAGAAGGAAAGTTGGTCTTCGATGCAAAAGCTGAGAGTTAGCCTAAGTCATAGGCGTCGCCCGCACAAATGCTTGCTAAAGCATGCACGGTCCTGTCCCGCAAGGCTTGGCATAGCCTTTGCTCGTCCCTTGGGTTAAGTTGTAGGCTTGAGTGAGTTAGGCAAATGTTATGCCGGTCGACCTAAGTTATTCTACGTGCTGTCCCGCTCATTCTGCGGTTGTCAAGATAAGTAGTCCCACGATCCTAAGGCCCGTCATATGAAGTATGACTTGGGCGACAGCGTTGTGTCGAACACGAGTCGGTTTAGAGGCACGAGCCACGGTTGGTTCAGTGGAAAGTTATCCACGGTCGGTCGACACTTAAAAAGGAAACACGCTATGTTCAAGTTAAGTTGGAAGGCTATGCAGTAGCCGTTCCCTGAGTTCAAAGAATGTTAAGTCCAAGCTATGGTTAGTCGCCGAGGCAACCCTGGTTAGGGGCTCTGCAAAGGAAGTATGAAAAATGGAAAGAGTAAAACAACCAAGTAAAAGAATTGATCACATAACAAGCCCAAACTGTATTCTAAAACACTCCATGTAACCCTTATGAACTTGGACACTTGTCGACAAGGGGTGGTTTCTTCGAGCGGAGACCCGCGGCCACGGGACCGTCTCGGCCTAGGAAGAAACAAGTTGTAGCCGAGCTGGGTAATAGGCAACGCTGGTTAGGCGATCGGTATGTCGGGGACTTTCATCGGGGCTCGCTACTTGCGTTGAAAGGGTCCCGAGTACCAGGCTACGTCCAAGGCGGCTGGTTAGGCCAATCCCATAACAAACACTTAATAATAATTGTTGTTTTCAACTAATATGGTAAGTTTGGTGTCGGCACGGGCGGCAATCCGTGTGTGTGTGACGGTGGATTGAGTTGAATATGTATGAGTTAAATAGACACAATGTCGGAGCCTAAGATTTGGCTACAGCGGAGGCGACGTGCTTCGGCACGAGATGTGGCGTCGAGTGTTAAGTTGCGAGTTAAGTCAAAAAGGGCCGTAGGGCTAGTTGTATGAAGTTATGTCGAGTTATTGGGCTCGGCCTCGAAATACGAGGCACGGCCGCGTTGTCACGACACAAAGTGTAGCCGAGACTAAGCAAGGAGGCACTGCCTCGGAGTTATCGATGCACGGATCGAGTTATGGCACGACCGAGTCGTTACGTCCCAGAGTTTGGCACGAAAGATAAGTATAAGTCGGTGCGTCGACAATGCAAGCACGAGAAAGGTCTAGAGGCAAGGAAATGGAGTCCTTCGTGTAGTTGCGTCTCTGATTATGGCCGTAAGGCAAACACGACCTGATAGGTTAACGTTGTTGGCACGAGAAGTGGTATAGCGACAAAGTATGAGTTAACGTTGACATTGCAAGCACGGGATGGTTCTGACACACAAGTTGCGCTAAGGCGCCGGTCCTAAAACTGATTCTAAGGCAAGAATAGAAAGACAATCGAACAAGGGTTTATGTTGCACAAAGTAAATGAACGTGTAGGTTTTGTATGGGTGGGCGAGAAGCTCACTCCACCAGTACAGTGGTACTGACACCCACACAGTGTTTCATGTGCAGGCACAGGTAGAAGCTCGTGGTGCGGAGCTCGCTTGGATGCGTCGAGGCACGGAGTTCCTTGGCGAGTCGAAGCGTGCGGCCGCGTGAACTGAAGACTTATACAGGACATAATGTATGGACATCGCCTTCCGAAGCTTCCGCTGGATCCAAGTATTGTATCGAGAGATGAGAGAGAGCAGAGTGAATTGTAAATGAGTGAAAAGTGAGCCTAAGAGACTTGTATTTGGCCTTGCGCCCACAAATGTAATCTTGTACTCAATATCAATAAAGAGATTGTTTTGAATGTCTCGTGTTCATGTGTTCTTCTTTAAATTCCGCTGCAATGTATTCAAAGTTTCTGCTTGGGACTTCTGTGCGACGACCCCGTCGCCGCCGGTGTAATCGGCCGTTATGGAACTGCCTTGCACGAGCGCAAATCTAGGCTCGTGCGGCATCACGCCTTAGCGAGGACGATCGCTCCTACGGGAGCGGGGCGTGACACGTACTGTTTGTCAAGAAGAAGGACGGCTCTATGCGTCTTTGTATCGACTACCGCGAGCTGAATAAAGCCACCGTCCGGAACAAATACCCCCTGCCCCGTATAGATGATCTGTTTGATCAACTCCAAGGTGCCACGGTGTTCTCTAAAATTGATTTGCGTTCGGGTTACCATCAACTCAAGATCAAGCCGGACGATGTGCCGAAGTCTGCCTTCCGTACTCGATATGGCCATTACGAGTTCCTGGTAATGCCGTTCGGCCTAACGAACGCCCCTGCTGCTTTTATGGATTTAATGAATCGGGTGTTCCGCCCATTCCTCGACAAGTTCGTAGTAGTCTTTATCGACGATATACTCGTCTACTCGAAGAATCGGCAGCAACACATTGAGCATCTGCGGACCGTGCTTCAGACCATTCGAGAAAACCAATTATATGCAAAGCGAAGCAAATGTGAATTTTGGCTTAGCAGCGTCTCATTCCTCGGACATATCATTTCTGCTGAAGGCATTGCGGTCGACCCAAAGAAAGTTGAAGCCGTTGTCGATTGGAAACGGCCAGCGTCCGTCGGCGAGATTCGAAGTTTTCTTGGCTTAGCGGGATACTACCGACGCTTCGTGAAAGACTTCGCGAAGATCGCATCGCCTCTGACTCGCCTCACCCAGAAAGGAGTCGCATTCGAATGGTCGGACGATTGCAAAGCTGCATTCCAAGAGTTGAAGCAACGGCTCGTCTCGGCCCCGATACTCGTACTTCCAGAAGGGACGGAGGGTTTCCAGATATTCAGCGACGCGTCCGATCAGGGCTTGGGGTGTGTGCTGATACAACGGAACAAGGTGATATCTTTTGCTTCCCGACAGCTAAAGCCGTACGAGAAAAATTATCCCACGTACGACCTGGAGTTAGCGGCGATTGTGTTTGCGTTGAAATTGTGGCGCCACTATCTCTATGGTGTGGCGTGCACGATCTATACCGATCACAAGAGCCTCAAGTATCTATTCACGCAGAAGGAGCTGAACTTACGGCAAAGGCGTTGGCTGGAACTAATCAAGGATTACGACTTGACTATCGACTACACGCCGGGAAAGGAAAATATTGTGGCGGACGCTTTGAGTCAGAAGTACATTGCCTCATTATCTATTGACCCCCGACTGCTACGCGACCTTGAAGAGATGGGCATCGAGCTCCGAGTCAGATTTCGGAACGTACAGTTGGCAAAGTTACAGTTAGAGCCGAGCTTGCTGAATAAGATCAAGACCGCTCAGACGGACGATTCGTACCTGAAGAAAGTGCGAGAGCTAATTTCGACAGGCAGAACGACCGACTTTGCGGAAGACGAAACCGGCGTGCTTCGATTGAAGGGTAGGCTATGCGTTCCGGACGATTCAGAACTCAGAAAGGAGATCCTGTCGGAGGCGCACTATGCGAAATACACTTGGCATCCAGGCAGTACCAAGATGTATAAAGACCTCCGCACGACCTTTTGGAGGCACAGAATGAAGAGAGATGTGGCGCTCTTCGTGTCGCAATGCATGGCCTGTCAGCAGGTGAAAGCTGAGCATCAGCGACCGGGCGGGAAGATGCAGAACCTCGCTATTCCCGAGTGGAAATGGGATCATGTCACTATGGATTTTATTGTTGGCCTGCCGAAGACACCACGGGGGAACGACGCCATCTGGGTCATCGTCGATCGATTAACCAAGTCAGCGCACTTTATCGCCATCAAAGTTACTTGGAGCGTTGATCGCCTGGCGCAGATTTATCTTGACGAGATAGTTCGGCTGTGCGGAGTTCCAGTATCCATCGTCTCTGATCGGGATTCACGATTCATGTCGCGATTCTGGAGTAGCCTTCAGTCGGCACTGGGAACCAAGTTGCAGTTCAGCTCAGCTTACCATCCTCAGACCGACGGCCAAACGGAGCGCGTTAACCAGATTCTTGAAGACATGCTACGGCTCTGCGCAATTGACTTCAAATCAAGTTGGGACGTCCACCTACCGCTGGCGGAATTTGCATACAACAATAGCTACCAATCCAGCATCCAAATAGCGCCGTATGAAGCTTTGTACGGCCGAAAGTGCAGATCGCCCATTTGCTGGGATGAAGTCGGGGAACGGCAGATACTCGGCCCGGAGCTGGTGGAACAGACTGTGGAAATGGTCAAGCTCATTCGGAAAAGATTAAAGATCGCACAGAGTCGCCAGAAAAGCTATGCGGACATTCATCGTCGACCACTCGAGTTTCAAGTAGGCGATCACGTATTTCTTAAAGTGTCGCCCATGCGGGGAGTTAGTCGGTTCGGCGCGAAAGGAAAGTTGAGTCCGAGATTCGTCGGGCCGTTTGAAATACTTGAATGGGTCACGCCAGTGGCCTACAAAATCGCCCTACCGCCGGCGCTTGAAGGTGTACACAACGTCTTCCACGTCTCTCAGTTGCGGAAGTACGTGCACGACCCTAGCCACGTGGTAGATTTTGGCCAGCTGGAGCTAAAGTCAGACTTATCCTACGTTGAAGAACCAGTGCAAATCTTAGAACGCAAGGATAAGTTGCTGCGAAATCGAGCGATCCCTCTCGTCCGCGTCCTCTGGAAGAACCACTCGGTCGAAGAGTCGACGTGGGAGCTTGAATCGGAGATAAAGGATAAATTCCCTTCATTGTTCTCGCAGAGGTAGGTTCCATCCTTAAGTTTCGAGGACGAAACTTTTTATTAGTTGGTTATAGTGTAGTGCCCCGTCCCTACATCGTGCCCCGTCTCCGTCCACGGGGTGCGCGAGAAAGGAACACTGTCGCTATCGATTCGGTCGGGACCGATAGGTCGGAATCGGCCGAGTCGATCGAACGGGAACGGTTGAATTAAGATCCATTCCACATTATGGAATGGCTTCTTCGGAACCAAGTCCCATATTCAGCAGGTTGCGCCTCGAGGATTGGCTCTGCGGCTGAGTCGGGAGAGACCTCCCGTTGCTCTGGTTTTCATGCCGCACTTGAATTGGCTTTGGCTTTCGTTTTCGTGAATGCTTTCGATGGGTTTTCGTGACGCGTTTTCGAGCTCGCATTCATATCGAAATTCCTTGAAATACACAGTGTTCTAATCAGTTGCTTATGCGATTGCAGGTGATCGCGTAGGCGACGACAGCGCAGCCAACCGGTCGCTCGCTTGAAGCAAGCCTAAGGCGAGTGGCTGACCTCCTTCGCCCCGTCCCTCTACTTCAAAACTCAATATGTGAAGTAAATAAAATGCTTGTCATAATAATATAGAATCAATAAAATCGTGCCACGATACTTCATGAAACACTTGTTAACGAACTGCCGGTTTTGGAAATGGAAAACATGCTTCCCTATGCAATTATACTTGGTCTATGCAAACCAATGAATGAATCAATTAATGTTTATCGCAACGATACGGCTAAATGACCAAATCAACTAAGTTCAAAGGAAAACGGTCATTGGACAACTTGTCGACAAGGTATAGTTTCCTCGAACGGTTACCTAGGCCAAGGGACCGATTCGGCCCGGGAGGAACGAGTGTATAGTAAGCGCCAGCCCTTCATCGGCGCGAGTTATGCGGGAACTTTCGTACAGGGCTCGCTACCCGACGCAAAAGGGTCGCCGTCTAACTCAGCTATATGTCCGCGATGGCTTGAAATTGCCAGTGGCCTCCACACCCTTCACACTGCTTAACAAACGCACATGGCACGGAATAAATTTGATAGTTGCTCAATGTAATACAATTTCATATGTTTGCCTCAAAATATGTTAACATGTAAACCGAACAGGATGGTTAGAAAGATCATTGAACTAGCTAGCTAACATGTTTACAAATTTCTTGAATCAAATACAGAGCTTGGATTTAATTAGCCATTCGCCAGTACATGTGTATCATGCTTGTCACGCCCCGATTCATAGAGTCATTTATTCACATATTTTATCTCTTGGAATCGATCGTCCTCGCTTGGGCGTGATGCCGTACAAGTCTGGTATTGCACTTGTACAAGGCAAAGATGGTACATACTCGATTATTCTTCAAATAGAAACACATCGCAGCGGCAGAAGCAGATAAATTGAATTTAGTGAGGACAATCTTTCTCATTGAATAGAAGTACATCACTTCTTTATAGCAGCGGAGAAAAAGAGTAACTTAAAGCCACACAGAGATATATAGAACTTTATTCTCTTTATTGATAGTTGAAGAAGAGTACAAGACTTGTATTGAAGTACAATGATTACAGCACATCTCTCTTTACATTGGAAACCAACTGAACAATGCTATACAGCTTACATTTGATATTTGGATACAATGGATGACAACTCGATATACCGAATTGGCTCACAATCTCACTGGTACAACTGATTACAATGTTCCATACATTATGCCCTTTATAAACAGAAGACATCATCTTGTACAAGGAGAGCTTCTGTATGCCCAACAAATCTTCGATGCCGCGGAACCAATCAAGCCAATCTTCGTGTGTAGAATATTCCAAACAAGAGCACCTGCCCACAAAACGTGGGTCAGCACATCATCTATGTACTGGCGAGTAGAATCCAACCCACTCGCATAAACCAACATTTAAAGTGATCATTTAGGCAAACATTTATTAGAATTGTCTTTCTACTTGGGGCCTAGCATCCGTTTACAGTTCATGGGCAATAATCAGAGTGAAGCATGTAAACATATTCTTTGTAGCATTCATGTGGACATATCTTTTTAACATTCTTGGTGTTATCATGCAAAGGCATCATTGAGGCATACTAGGTGTTATCATGAAAGGCATCATTGAGGCATCGTTAACATTAACATCTTAAACATTATGACAGTTCTCACTTCAAGCATCACTTAGCATGTATGTTGTGTTTGAGCAATGATTAGCAAGGCATCTTTCTTAGCATACTATACTTAACATGTTAAGCAGGATCTCATACTGAAAGGCTACATACAGCATCATCAAACTTATTTGGAACGTAAGCATGCAAGTTAAACCAACACATATATTGAATTATCACATTTAAGTGATTTCTTACCGATAGCCGACTCCCTCATACCTGCATCAAATACAGGTTAGCAGATATACTTACTCTGCCTGCATAAGACATTCATTAGCATGCATCCTGACTACATGGTCACTGGTGTTTAACTATACGGACGTTGCCATATAGGTCTTCATTGGTAATGCGATGACTCCAGAGAAGGTAGCTTGCCCCAAAGGATGCCTCACAAAACCCGTGCCCCTACTGGCACGCCAATGTTTTCTCCTAGGCCGGATCGGTCGCCCTAACGTCCCGGGGTACCGTCCGAGAAAACATATCCCCATCACTTATGCATAAGTTGTCCTATGACCATGCGAATGCGTGTCCATCTCAATCGTGAACATAAAATGCATGGTAAAATATTGAAGTAAAGACAACAGTGCATCATCATTTATCTCATTCAAGTCATGTTCAATGACTTATTCATTCCCAATATTACCATCATTTCATTTGGTGGTCTCAACGATCCCAAGCCTCATCAATTCTCATTCATTGCTTCATTGCAACATTTCTCATTTGTTCCTTCTAAGGAGGAACAACAGTATTCATTCATTTCAAAGGGACCTGTAGTATTTCATTCATTTCATAGGGACAATAACATATTCAATTCTTTTCTCATGTATCATTTATGCAGCATCTCATTATTCAAGTGATTCATTCATTTCATCGATCTTAAGCATAAGGGACATTATCAATTCAATCTCAGGCATCATGTTACATTAGCAGTTCGAGTGTGATTCGTTCAGCAATTCAAAGTTCATGTGTTATTCATTCAATGATTTCCAGCATATGAATCTCTATCAATTAGCAACTAAAGCATCGCATCACAATTATTCAACATTTAAGGTAAGAGACATTAGGGACATATTCATAGCATCACATTATTCCATTTATTAAGCATGCGGGAATAAGGAGGAAGGAGGACAGTTCCACTTGCCTTATATAACGGTCTTCCTGCTCCAATCCTACTAAGCGTAGCTCCACCAGCGAGCCACATTCCAATATCCATTCCGTCTAGCCAGCTAAGAAAGACTACATCAGTCTCAACTCTCTTGGTTCTCAACATAAGTCATGGTCCAACTTTCTGATCCCATCCAACAAGCCAACCAAATGCCTCGTGCGGAGCGGGGCATTACATAATATACCACTCAGAAAAAGTTTCGTCCTCGAAACTTAAGAAAACAACTCATCTACTAGATTCACTTAATCACAATGAGTTACTCATTCAGCTTCAATTCAATATTCATTTCAGCCCACTCGGTCATTTCAAAATAGCTGTCCAACAGTATCACTTTAATCAATCAACGATTCAATCCATCTATCTCTTTTTCCAAATACTTGCAACTTCTCATTGATTCACCAACATTTTTCTTGCATTCTATCTTGGTCGCAACACATCACTTCATTTGGATCCATACACATATTTCAGGCGTCCCCAAAATATATGCATTTCAGCCAAAGTCTGCGCTAGTACGATAAATTCTTCCAACAATATTATCTCAGTCGCAACCTATCACTTCGGCTGTATCCATACACATATTTTAGGCGTCCCTAAAACATATGTACTTCAACCAACTTCCATGATAGTATAATTCGATCAGCCACGATATAACTCTCTTTTCCAAATCAGACTTAGTATCCTTTCAATTGACTTATCACTTTATTCACTTTGCCACAATCACTATTTTCCAGGCCACCACTTAACATCAGGGACAATCTCCATCCAAGCATAACATTTCTAACATTCGATCAAGGGTCTAACTTAGAGCCAATCATATCAAGGTTTCACAACAGCAATCATTTTCCTTCCCAAATCCAACAACATTTTTCACCGAGGTAATTCATCTTTTCTAAAAGATACAATCCAACATCACCAGCTATCGATTATCCGAGTCAGGGTATAATTCTATGCAACAGTCAAGGTTAACCCAGCTACCCGACTATAGATACTTATCCAACATTTCCGTCATGAGCAGTCAATTCCATCTCATATAATAATTCACTATTCGATACATACAAATCAAGTCTCATCCCACGATTCCATTTCCCGCTATAGGCCGACACATAATTCTCAAGGGTCAAACATCTCTAAGGTTCATATTGGAGCATATACTTACAACTTATCATTCTTAGATCATACTCATCACCATCTCTCGTTCAATGCCACAAGGTCATTCTATGGGTCGCCAATGGCCATCTATTATTCGGTCCAGTCTCAATGGTTAGCTATACCGACAGCTATACCTAATTATTCAGGTGACTCCCCTAGAGTGGACGGCTACTAGGGTTATACTAGTTTCTGCTTCTTAGGGCCAACAAGCAACCGACAGTTCTAAGGAACTCTACCCAAACCTATGGGTATCAAGTCAGTCTGAATAATGAATCGCCAATTGGGCTAAGCCAGCAATTGGTAATTCATCAACTGGTCGCTAGGGTCAAGTCTATCTATCCAGGATCTTCCTCAAGGAAATAATTCCCACAGAGGCTCATTCTAGACTTACCCCACAATCGACTAAGATCGATCTATCAACATTACGGTCAATTCCCAATCTGACATACGATTCTCATCATTCCAATAATCCATCAAGTAAATTCCAATAATTTAATTTCTATTCCAATTCCTTTGTACTCACACGAACCCATAAACCAAGGTTAACTATTCAAGGGTCATCGATTCCAATAGTCTCATCATAACTTATGGAATCATACTATTCGATCTGTATGATAGAGTCACACCACCAAGTCATAAGCCAACTATCCATATCCCAACCAACAGTCACCTATACCGACATTATCCAACAAGTTTGCCATTTCTCAATCCCCTATATTTCTCAATCATCAAATTATCTTACGGATATTCTTAATCTCATGCAGCAAGGGTCGAATAGTTTATCCCATTCTTTTCTGATATTTCATGTATCAATTAACCATCCTCTAGGCAACACCAGTATTCAGAGTCACTACTTGTGACTTTTCTAATCCTATTAAATTCCTCAGCATACTTGCACATAGGCAACAACTATCCTTTGGTGATCAAGATGGATTAACATCTATTACACCTTAGGGTCAAGGCACAAAATTTTTTTTAATATTCTTTTGGTTAACAAATAACATTCCTAGGACTTCTCAGCTTAGCAACCAACATTGTATTAGCCACATAATTTGCATCCAACCAATCGAAATCAACATTCAGATATTCTAAGCCACAACATTCTCTAACCAAATCCATTTACCCATAGCATACTAACTGTCTTACTAGTCTGAGTCATCACTCCACTAAACAATTTCTAACCAAAGCCACCTGTTATAATTTTCGACAATTTTGCTATCCAATATAACATCACCGTCAAGGGACACTCGAGTCATCTAGCAACAATACAAGACTCCCAGCTATGTCTCGGCACTACCCAGTACCCACAGATAGTCTCATTGCTATCCTATGGAAAGGGTCAAAATACATCTAGTTCTGAGGTGGTAGAGGCAATATACCACTCAGAAACGAAGCCATCCTTAAACAATACCAACTCAATTCTATTTCGGACTTACATGATCTATAGCGATCACAACACTTAGCCAACATCTTAGGGTCTCAATAGTATAAGCCAATATTCTTAGCGTCTCTAAAGCACTTAGCAACACACATGAGTCAATTCACCAGTTCTGTCAAACTCATCCATCAATTATTTCATTCACAATTCTTTTCCAACATCACATGCAATTCTCATCTTGTCGCAGCATACATAGCCACCTTTCTTTTATTCCCACATTTCCAAACAGCATTCACAATATAGCATACTATGGCATCGAGTCATTGTTGGGTTATTTGTGTCCAAACCAACAACAATCATTCATTTAGGGGCATCACAATGTATATAGACTTATTGTATGGAACATCCAGTGAGCAGCCAAGAGGGTCAACGAACTTTCAAGCACAGATAACATAAGGATGATTACCGAACAACAATAGCATAATCGCGGAAGCAATCTTTGATTTAATCGCGGAAGCAACGTTGAGTTATCGCGGAAGCAACTTTAGTTAATCATCGATGCAACTTTGATTTGAAATGAATCAAAGAAGAGACCAAGGACGTAAAGTCGGGCTCTGATACCAATTTGTCACGCCCCGATTCATAGAGTCATTTATTCACATATTTTATCTCTTGGAATCGATCGTCCTCGCTTGGGCGTGATGCCGTACAAGTCTGGTATTGCACTTGTACAAGGCAAAGATGGTACATACTCGATTATTCTTCAAATAGGAACACATCGCAGCGGCAGAAGCAGATAAATTGAATTTAGTGAGGACAATCTTTCTCATTGAATAGAAGTACATCACTTCTTTATAGCAGCGGAGAAAAAGAGTAACTTAAAGCCACACAGAGATATATAGAACTTTATTCTCTTTATTGATAGTTGAAGAAGAGTACAAGACTTGTATTGAAGTACAATGATTACAGCACATCTCTCTTTACATTGGAAACCAACTGAACAATGCTATACAGCTTACATTTGATATTTGGATACAATGGATGACAACTCGATATACCGACTTGGCTCACAATCTCACTGGTACAACTGATTACAATGTTCTATACATTATGCCCTTTATAAACAGAAGACATCATCTTGTACAAGGAGAGCTTCTGTATGCCCAACAAATCTTCGATGCCGCGGAACCAATCAAGCCAATCTTCGTGTGTAGAATATTCCAAACAAGAGCACCTGCCCACAAAACGTGGGTCAGCACATCATCTATGTACTGGCGAGTAGAATCCAACCCACTCGCATAAACCAACATTTAAAGTGATCATTTAGGCAAACATTTATTAGAATGGTCTTTCTACTTGGGGCCTAGCATCCGTTTACAGTTCATGGGCAATAATCAGAGTGAAGCATGTAAACATATTCTTTGTAGCATTCATGTGGACATATCTTTTTAACATTCTTGGTGTTATCATGCAAAGGCATCATTGAGGCATACTAGGTGTTATCATGAAAGGCATCATTGAGGCATCGTTAACATTAACATCTTAAACATTATGACAGTTCTCACTTCAAGCATCACTTAGCATGTATGTTGTGTTTGAGCAATGATTAGCAAGGCATCTTTCTTAGCATACTATACTTAACATGTTAAGCAGGATCTCATACTGAAAGGCTACATACAACATCATCAAACTTATTTGGAACGTAAGCATGCAAGTTAAACCAACACATATATTGAATTATCACATTTAAGTGATTTCTTACCGATAGCCGACTCCCTCATACCTGCATCAAATACAGGTTAGCAGATATACTTACTCTGCCTGCATAAGACATTCATTAGCATGCATCCTGACTACATGGTCACTGGTGTTTAACCATACGGACGTTGCCATATAGGTCTTCATTGGTAATACGATGACTCCAGAGAAGGTAGCTAGCCCCAAAGGATGCCTCACAAAACCCGTGCCCCTACTGGCACGCCAATGTTTTCTCCTAGGCCGGATCGGTCGCCCTAACGTCCCGGGGTACCGTCCGAGAAAACATATCCCCATCACTTATGCATAAGTTGTCCTATGACCATGCAAATGCGTGTCCATCTCAATCGTGAACGTAAAATGCATGGTAAAATATTGAAGTAAAGACAACAGTGCATCATCATTTATCTCATTCAAGTCATGTTCAATGACTTATTCATTCCCAACATTACCATCATTTCATTTGGTGGTCTCAACGATCCCAAGCCTCATCAATTCTCATTCATTGTTTCATTGCAACATTTCTCATTTGTTTCTTCTATGGAGGAACAACAGTATTCATTCATTTCAAAGGGACCTGTAGCATTTCATTCATTTCATAGGGACAATAACATATTCAATTCTTTTCTCATGTATCATTTATGCAGCATCTCATTATTCAAGTGATTCATTCATTTCATCGATCTTAAGCATAAAGGACATTATCAATTCAATCTCAGGCATCATGTTACATTAGCAGTTCGAGTGTGATTCGTTCAACAATTCAAAGTTCATGTGTTATTCATTCAATGATTTCCAGCATATGAATCTCTATCAATTAGCAACTAAAGCATCGCATCACAATTATTCAACATTTAAGGTAAGAGACATTAGGGACATATTCATAGCATCACATTATTCCATTTATTAAGCATGCGGGAATAAGGAGGAAGGAGGACAGTTCCACTTGCCTTATATAACGGTCTTTCTGCTCTAATCCTACTAAGCGTAGCTCCACCAGCGAGCCACATTCCAATATCCATTCCGTCTAGCCAGCTAAGAAAGACTACATCAGTCTCAACTCTCTTGGTTCTCAACATAAGTCATGGTCTAACTTTCTGATCCCATCCAACAAGCCAACCAAATTCCTCGTGCGGAGCGGGGCATTACAATGCTGATCCTCGCTCTTTGCAGGTCCCGTGAACCAGGAAGGACGTGCCAACTAGCTCGGCGACGTTCGTGACTTTTGAAGCTTCGGCCGTGCGTCGAAGACTCTCTTTCAGCGACTCTACTTTTGAAGGCTCTCGACAATCCAAGGAAAATGACTCAGCGTCCCTCCCATCCAGGTCAATGGAGTACTTGTAAATATTGAGGGATGTGTGCAATGTATGGAATGGCTATCTCATCGGCACTCTTTTGTAATCGAGTCATGTTGTAGCCCGCGCGGCAAAGAGTCTTGTATCGGAGTCTGAAAAAGATGTTCATTATCAATAAAGATCAAGTTTCCTTTAATTATTGTGTGTATCAATTTGTCTGCGTACTCTCTTAGATCTCGTGTATCGGATTACTTTATGACTAGGCCTTGTGCGACCGCAAATTAGGTTCGTACGGCATCACGCCCGGGGGACGACTATCGATTCGACGGAATTGGGGCGTGACTCCTCGGCACGTCCAAGCCAAGCTCCGCCCCGAGCCGATCATAACCTGAGCCTGCACATAAACTAGTGGGGGATTAGTGCTTTCGTCCTCGCTTCGTACTGATCAAAACCCGCTCGCACCCAAACCAAACACTAATTCATTTAGTGAAGCATGCATCTTAATAGTGATCTTTCTATTTTGCCTTAGGATCAGTTTCATGGCATTGTTTACGCATAGCAACTTATATCATAATGTGTTCCATATCGTGTTCCTGCAGCAGATACAGTTAGCCATAATATGAATGTAAACATAGTGTTCGTGCTCATCTCGTTCTATTTTCCTTAGCCTGCACGGGTTAGAACTTAACATAAGCAAACATACTATTCGTACATCCGACCAATCATAACATAAACATATGCATAATGGGTAGCAGGTCCTGCACCTGCACCCAGCTCTCATCTCAGCCCACCGGCCCTAACTATATGAAGGTCACGGTGTTTCGCACCGTAATTTACTTGGCATCTCTTATGTGTAAGCCTACAATCGCTTCGATACGGGTTGCTAGCCCAGTATCCGAAGGATCCCAAACTTACGGATATCATAGCTTATCACAGCACTGGACGGTCGCAATCCGTCCGAATATTGTGCACCATAAATACCACACATAATTCCCTCCTAGGCCGAACGGTCCCGGCGCCCCGGCATAACCGTTCGAGGGAAGCCGCACCCGTGCACAGGCCATCCGAGTCCATTGACCATGCAATACGCGCCATATCATACAATCCATAGCATACCAACCGATCTCGTATTCCATAAACATAGTCTCGCACATAAAAGGTTTCCCGTGCCATAAACGGTTTTCCGTGCCATAAACATAATCCACCATTCATATGGGGAGCTCCGTCGGCGTTATGCCCCAACACATCCATATTGATGCACGACGCCCAACGACTTAGTCATCTCATACTCGTATTCAATGCATACCATTCGTAAGTTATTCTCATAGCATAATTCCATATTACTTAGTCTTTTCGTAACATAAGTGCCCGAAGGCACGCCCAGCACCGTATTCAATGTTCTACGCCTAGTGTTCAATGTTCTCGGAGCCGTACACATGATGCACATCTTATTATCATCTTTCAATGTTCTACCATCATTGCCCTACCGTGACCCGTACACTCGATGCACGTCGCTTCAATTGTTCGATTGTTCAATGTTCTATCTTAGTGTTCAACGCATACTCGGACCTTTCTTCGCCGAGCCACGCTCGCTAAACTTAATAACATCTTACGCATAACATAACGTATTTTATTAGACGTGAAGGAATAGGGAGAGAGAGTCAAGAACCCGCCCACCTTAAGTCGATACGCCTTGTCGTTTCGCCGATTGAAGCGTCTCGCTTCCATAACTCGATCGCATAGCTAACTCCCGGACTTAGCCTTTCCTTTGAACTACTCGGTTGCTTTGGCCTATCGCGTCCATGCCACAATCCGTTGCAAGGCCCCGATTTGGTTTTGCGGACACTTCATTGCATAAGGCAAAATGCCGACCTCTTATCGTCCAGCGTAAAAGCATAGCCTGCACACCAGATCAACTAAAATCAGCACTTGCTCGATGGGACTTATTTTTTGCATCGATTCGATTCATAGATTCCAACCGACTCAAAGCTTACCTTTGGCCAACGCAACACTTACATCGATTCGCATCGATACCTCATCGGGTCAACGCAACTCTTCGAGTCAACGACTCATTATAATATACCGATGCGGAGCGGGGCATTACAGTAGCAGTGCTGAAGTAGTAGCACGGTATACAGGACTTGTCGTGGGGCTAGCTACCTGCACTGGCAAGGGCGCTGTATACCAGTAAGACGGTCCAGGATGGCGTGTCACCAGTGACCTTCATATAGATAGGTCAGATGCTAATGATGTTTTATGCAGGCATAGTAAGTTATTACTCAAATACAGGGAAGGATGTCGGCTGTTGGTAAGAATCACCTGAACGGTGATATTTATATTGAATCATGATATTGTTCCTAACAATGTCTTGTGCAGGCAGAGTAAGTATTATAAATGTATAGGGATAGCTACACGACCGTGGTAAGAATCACCAAAGGGTGATAACAGTATGCTTTATATAATGTTGTCTATGAAAATTGCATGCTTTATTTCTTGTCGGATATAACAAGAAATTGACCCTAAGGCAACAAGAAAGACCACTGTTAATAATGTGCTATAACATGATTACTTAGTATTGTCTTCTTAGGTGAGTTGGGCCAGCACCGCTCGCCAGTACATTGATGATGTACTGACCCACGTTGTGGGCAATATTACAGGTGTTTGCTTGGGAAAAATCCTGTGAATCAGTGCTTGGCATCGATGAATCGGATGGGTGTACAGAAGCTCTTCTTTCAAGACGATGTCTTCTGCTATACGGGACATAATGTATGGAACAGTGAAACTCAGTTGTACCAGTGAGATTGTAGCCATATTGGCAAGTTCATTGTAAAGAAGTCAGTATATTCAGTTGTAGCCCAAGAGGCAAGTGTATACGTTCAGTTGGCTATTTAAGAGCCTTGTAAACAGTTGTAAACTCTGTATTCCGCTGCGAGTCTTGTAATCAGTTGTAAACTCTGTATTCCGCTGCAAGTCTTGTAATCCATTTTGATTATCAATAAAGAGATACATTTCTATATAAATTGTGTGACTTCAATTTATCTGCTTGGTTCCGCTGCGTTGTCGATGTTTACTGAGAATTACCAGGAACTGTAATGGTTTTGCCTTGTACAAGTGCAATCTAGACTTGTACGGCATCATGCCCAGTGGCTAGTTTTTGATCCTCCGGGATCGGGACGTGACATAATGGTACCAGAGCACGACTTTACGTCCTTGGTTTCTTATTCGAGTTTCAAATCAATTTTGCTACTAAGATGATTCTAAGCTGCTTCCGCGATGATTCAAAGATTGCTTCCGCGATTATTCAAAAGTTGCTTATGCAGTGAATCAAAGTTGCTTCCGCGCAAAAAAATACTCAAAGTTGCTTCCGCGATGAAATCAAAGTTGCCTCTATGATGATTCATAGTGCTTCTGCGATTGTTTTGTGTTGCTTCTAAACTATTCTAAGTTGTTCCCTTGACTGAAAGTCCGTTGATCATTCTAACCTCTCACTGGGTGTTCCATACAATAAGTCTAAATATGTAGGCTGTGATATGTGTGCTTTGTTGAATTTCTAAAAGATACCAAAAAGAATAACAATGATGCGATGTGATAATGAGTTTGTGATGTATGCTGGATTTCTTATGTGTGGGATTCATTGAGTCGATTGTTATGCAGCAATCGACCGTAGGTGATAGCTTGGTATGTTGGAACATAATGTTCATGGATTTCAGTGAATGGGAATCGACAGAATCTTGAGTCGGTATTTGTGGTCAGAATAACCACTGTAGGATGGATTGTCCTTGTTGGACGTTGGTTTGATGCGAGAGAATATTGTATTGGGAATGGCTTGAGCTCTGAGTGGTATATTACATATACCCTCGTTGTGATAAGATGTCCCTTGATCCTTGATGTGTTTATAATTTTGTGATTGCTTTACCTATAAGGTATTGGGTGGTATCGAATCGTAGCTGAGCTTACGATTGATACATGACGGCTAGGAATGTTCCTTGATGATTTAGTTGGATGAACCGTTGTGAGATTTTGATGTGTTCGGGTGAACCATCGCCAGACCTTGTCGGTTAGCATTAAGTTGGGTAATAAGAGAAATGAGAATATGAAATGAATGCCTTGGTTGGGAATGAAACAAATTTCAGATTCAGGCGAAGACTTGAATCAGTTGGGTAAGGAAGATGGTAGGCTTAGTAACGATAGTGTGGTGTTGCTATTGAAAGATTTTGCGAGAACAACTATGGACCGAATATCGAATGATGTTGGAATTGAGTAAAAGAAATTACATGTTGGATATCGACGCAATTGATGGTAATGTTAGACGCTTATCGGGATGTTGCAAATGATTTAGAAGATGTAGAGAGTTGCATCAATGACCAAAAAGTTAGAGAATGGGGTTGATGGATGGATGATCTTAGCATGATGTGCAGTTGTGCTTGAGAGAATTTGATGTGTCCCGAATTAACAAGTTATGGCCCTTGACTATTTTGAGGCATAGAGAATGAGTACTTGTCCCTTGATGCATGAAAGAGTAGATGTTCCTTACGAGAGTTGAATGGCTGGGGTAAAAATAAGTATCGAGGTGCAGCGATATGTAATAGACCATGTCGGTAGATGATGTTGTCGCTTGAATAACAAGTTTGGTGGAATATAGAATCGTTAGATTATAACTTAGCTAGTGAGTTATGTTATATCCACTAAGATGACCGATATACGAATGCTAGATGATTGGTGCCATAGAGATTGGATCGGTACATGAATAGTAAATCTTCTTATAGAATCACAAGGAGATGATACAAAACGAATATTGATGGTTAACGTGAATTGCTAAGAGATGACCGTGTTGGTGCTATAAAATTTATAAATAATGCCTCGGAAGATATATGATTGTGTAGTTGCCTTATTTTGTTGGTTAAGAGAGTACAAACCGTATCGATGATGTAAGAATGTGGGAAACGAATATGTCGCAAGGAGACCGTAGGAGGAGATCGTAAGTAATAAATATTGAGATAGCAATGTCAGATGATGACTCGGAGTAGTTGACCCGATGGAATAGATAAATTGAGTACGATATGAGGATGCAAGTCGGATTGAACAAGTGATGCTATGTCTATGCAAGTGGAAATTAAAAGTTTGGATATTCGATTGATAAGTTTTATATGATAGCTTCGGGATTGACCCATAATAATTGTGGGATAGAATGGTCGGATAGATTTTGTCGGTTGCGGGTAAGTCTAGAATGAGACTTCGTTGGGTATGACCCGAGCATGAGTATGGGTAGAAAGACTTGACCCTAGATTGTTAGCTGGTTGCCTAGATTGTTGGCTGAATGCCTAGATTATCAGTTGGTTGCCTAGATTGTCGAATGGTTGCCTCTAAGATAAGAGATAAGTATGTCCCTGATAGCTATCCATCTCATATGAGCTAGCTGAATGTCTGGTTTAGCTTAGTTTAGCTGACCGTAGAGACTTGACTGTATGCTAAGTTGACTGTTGGAAAACCGTAGGATACCCTATTGATGTTGCGTGAGTATAGTCGGAATGCGTAAGATGTGTTGGAAGGTAGGCGTCAGAATAGAATGAATATTTGGGAAATTTTGGTGTTATAATGTTGGATGGGATGACGGATCATGTTGGTTTCGAAAATTTGGTTGCCTTGTTGGAATGCTGGAAATTGCTAAAGCTAGTTGGATTTGGTTGATTGATATTGAGCTGCGTAAAATTGTTGGTAGTGCTTTGAGATAGTTGGAATAATTTTATCGATCGGATCAAAATCGAGGATAAGTGTAATGACGGAATGGGATAATATATGTAGTCGAGATCGGCGAGAGCGAATGTGAATAGGAATGACCCTCGGGATTGATATTGCTGGGATATGAGAGTTGCTTATGCGAGAGGATAATATGTTGGCTTGATCTATACGGGAAAATGTTACTAGAGTGAAATGATGGTACAATTTGATGGATGGATTATGATCGGAAAAGTTATGCGTTACAAACAAAGTGTATGGATGCGAACGATAAGGAGTATAAGATTTGATCGATGAGAATTGGGGTATCGAAATGAAATGTGGCAATGGGATTTATCAACTTTGGTGGCATGAATGACAATGAACTTGAAAGGAATACTTGATACATCTAAGTCCGAATACTTTGGAAAATGTTGGGATCGATTGTGGAAAATTTATTGAGTTGGAATTGACAACATCAATTGTGTTATTAGTTGGTTGGAATATTGAATAAACAAGTGGGATTATACGAGATGCTCGAAGAGAATTACTAATGTTCGGGAAAGGGAGGTACACCGTAGCTCGTTCGTTTTCTCTATCACTGAACTTGGCTGAAGTGCATGTATTTCGGGGATGCCTAAAATATGTGTATAATTCCAACTAAGTGGTATGCTGAATTCAAACGAAGCCACGGGGAGGATTATCATGTGCTAAAGATTTGCACGAGTTCGGAGGAAAGATCAAAGATGGTAAACTACTTGAATCAATTGGGATGCTATATCGAGACGGTATATTACTTGAAATCAATCGGAAGATTGCGGAGAAATATTAAATGGTGTAAGTTGATTGTTTAGAAGTTTCATGAAAAGTCGGTTGAAGTTTTGGGGATGAGTTTTGTTTTAAGTTTCGAGGACGAAACTTTTTCTGGGTGGTATATATTGTAGTGCCCCGACCCGCAAGATGCCTTATGATGGATGGTTGGTTCGATGAAGCCTTGTTGGACTTGGGAATATGCGAATGATCGCTTGGAAGGCTATGCGATCGTGGCAGGAATCGTCCTTTGAATGTGAGTAGTGTTGAACCCTTCTAAGATCCTTTAGCTCCACGCTTAAAATAAGGATAGTATGCTATGTTTCTTATTGAGTTGTTCAATAACACCTTGCATGGAATTTGGAAAGATAATGAAAGATAATAATCACCTGAACGTAAACTGTTGTGGCTAGATGAATTGTATGCTTGTACACTGTTACGATGAATTACATGACAGGTGAAGGCTAAGTCCCAAATACTTGGGCGGTGAGTATATCGAGCTTTGGCTCAATGAATAGATGGCAAAACAGATGTTAAAACCCAAGAATTGGGCAGTAAGTATGCTTGAATTGCATTTGAATGAATGCATGCTAAACAGATGCTAAGTCCCAAGAATTGGGCGGTGAGTACACTGAGTTTGGTTGGAAAGAGGTATGGTATCAAAGATGTGGCAAGGCATTGGATAACAACATTCTATTATCCTGTCGCCGATGTAGAATGTTGATTACGCCAAGACCCTGGATTGGGCAGATGATAATGTGAGCATTGGCTCAAGACAAGATGGCTAGATGGCAATATGAATGAGAATGATGGTTTTGCTTAGTTTTCCTTATCATGTATTATATGTTTTCTTCTTAGATAAGTTGCATATAGTTGCATGGTCATGGACAACTTGTCGACAAGGTGGTTTCTCGAACGGTATTCCTGGGCCATGGAACCCGGTTCGTCCTAGGGGAAACCAATGCTGAAGTAGTAGCAGTGCTGAAGTAGTAGCACGGTATACAGGACTTGCCGTGGGGCTAGCTACCTGCACTGGCAAGGGCGCTGTATACCAGTAAGACGGTCCAGGATGGCGTGTCGCCAGTGACCTTCATATCGATAGGTCAGGTGCTAATGATGTTTTATGCAGGCAGAGTAAGTTATTACTCAAATACCGGGAAGGATGTCGGCTGTTGGTAAGAATCACCTGAATGGTGATATTTATATTGAATCATGATATTGTTCCTAACAATGTCTTGTGCAGGCAGAGTAAGTATTATAAATGTACAGGGATGGCTACACGACTGTGGTAAGAATCACCAAAGGGTGATAATAGTATGCTTTATATAATGTTAGCTATGAGAATTGCATGCTTTACTTCTTGTCGGCTATAACATGAAATTGACCCTAAGGCAACAAGAAAGACCACTGTTAATAATGTGCTATAACATGATTACTTAGTGTTGTCTTCTTAGGTGAGTTGGGCCAGCACCGCTCGCCAGTACATTGATGATGTACTGACCCACGTTGTGGGCAATATTACAGGTGTTTGCTTGGGGAAAATCCTGTGAATCAGTGCTTGGCATCGATGAATCGGATGGGTGTGTAGAAGCTCTTCTTTCAAGACGATGTCTTCTGCTATACGGGACATAATGTATGGAACAGTGGAACTCAATTGTACCAGTAAGATTGTAGCCATATTGGCAAGTTCATTGTAAAGAAGTCAGTATATTCAGTTGTAGCCCAAGGGGCAGGTGTATACATTCAGTTGGCTATTTAAGAGCCTTGTAAACAGTTGTAAACTCTGTATTCCGCTGCGAGTCTTGTAATCAGTTGTAAACTCTGTATTCCGCTGCAAGTCTTATAATCCATTTTGATTATCAATAAAGAGATACATTTCTATATAAATTATGTGACTTCAATTTATCTGCTTGGTTCCGCTGCGTTGTCGATGTTTACTGAGAATTACCAGGAACTGTAATGGTTTTGCCTTGTACAAGTACAATCTAGACTTGTACGGCCTCACGTCCAGTGGCTAGTTTTCGATCCTCCGGGATCGGGGCGTGACAAGTATGACCTAAGAATGATATATTGTATGCATATGCTTCAATATGAACCTTAGAGATGTTTGACCCTTGAGGATTATATGTCGGCCTATAGTAGGAACTAGAATTGTGGGATGAGACTTGAGTTGTATGTATCGAGTAGTGAATTATTCTATGAGATGGAATTGACTGATCATGACAGGAATGTTGGATAGGTATCTATAGTCGGGTAGCTGGGTTAACCTTGACTGTTGCAAAGAATTATACCCTGACTCGGGTAATCGATAGTGGGTGACGTCGAATTTTGTGTCTTATAGAAAAGATGAATTGCCTCGGTGAGAAATATTGTTGGATTTGGGAAGGAATGTGATTGCATGTTAGGAACTCTTGATATGATTGGCTCTAAATTAGACCCTTGACCGAATGTTAAAAATATTATGCTTGGATAGAGAGTTGTCCCTGATGTTAAGTGTTATGGCCTGGAAGATAGTGATTGTGGCAAAGTGAATGAGGTAATAAGTCAATTGAAAGGATGCTAAGTCGGATTTGAAAAAGAGAGTTATATTATGGCTGATCAATTCGCACTAACATGAAAGTTGGTTGAAGTACATGTGTTTTGGGGATGCCTAAAATATGTGTATGGATCCAACCGAAGTGATAGGTTGCGACTGAGATAATATTATGGGAAGAATTTATCGCACTAGCACGGACTTTGGCTGAAATGCATATGTTTTGGGGACGCCTGAAATATGTGTATGGATCCAAACGAAGTAATGTGTTGCGAACAGATAGAATACAATAAAAATGTTGGTGAATCAATAAGAAGTTGCAAGTATTTAGAAAAAAGAGAAAGATGGATTGAATCGTTGATGGATTAAAATGATACAGTTGGATAGCTACTTTGAAATGACCGAGTGGGCTGAAATGAATATTGAATTGAAGCTGAATGAGTAACTCATTGTGATTAAGCGAATTTAGAAGATGAGTTGTTTTCTTAAGTTTCGAGGACAAAACTTTTTCTGAGTGGTATATTATGTAATGCCCCGCTCCGTGCGAGGCATATGGTTGGCTCGTTGGATGGGATCAGAATGTTGGACCGTGACTTTCGTTGGAGATCAAAGAGAGTTGACACTGATGCAGTCTCTCTGAGCTGGCTAGACGGACTAAGTGTTGGAACGTGGCTCGCTGATGGAGCTACGCTTAGGGGGAATATGTGTAACCAGAATAAGAAGACCCTTTTGTACAGGCAAGTGGAACTGTCCTCCTTCCTCCTTATTCTTGTATGCTTAATGAATAGAATAATATGATGCTATGAATATGTCTCTAATGTCCCTTATGCTTAATATTGATGAAATGAATGAATCAATTGAATAATGAGATGCTGCGTGAATGATACATGAGAAAAGAATTGAATATGCTATTGTTCCTATAAAATGAATGAAATGCTACAGATCCCTTTGAAATGAATGAATGCTGTTGTTCCTCCTTAGAAGGAACATAATGAGAAATGTTGTAATGAAGCAATGAATGAGAATTGATGAGGCTTGGGATCGTTGAGATCACCAAATGAAATGATGGTAATGTTGGGAATGAATAAGTCATTGAACATGACTTGAATGAGATGAATGGTGATGCACTGTTGTCTTTACTTCAATATTTTACCATGCATTTTATGTTCACGATTGAGTCGGACACGTATTTGCATGGTCATAGGACAACTTATGCATAAGAGTGATGGGGATATGTTTTCTCGGACGGTACCCCGGGACGTTAGGGCGACCGATCCGGCCTAGAAGAAAACATTGGCGTGCCAGTAGGGGCACGGGTTTTGCGAGGCATCCTTTGGGGCTAGCTACCTTCTCTGGAGTCATCGCATTACCAATGAAGACCTATATGGCAACGTCCGTATGGTTAAACACCAGTGACCATGTAGTCAGGATGCATGCTAATGAATGTCTTATGCAGGCAGAGTAAGTATATCTGCTAACCTGTATTTGATGCAGGTATGAGGGAGTCGGCTATCGGTAAGAAATTACTTAAATAAGATAATTCAATATATGTGTTGGTTTAACTTGCGTGCTTACGTTCCAAATAAGTAAATAATGCTGTATGTAGCCTTTCAGTATGAGATCCTGCTTAACATGTTAAATTCAGTATGCTAGAAAGATGCTATGCTATAATCATTGCTCAAACACAACATACATGCTAAGTGATGCTTAAAGTGAGAACTGCCATAACATGTTTAAGATGTTAATGTTAACGATGCCTCAATGATGCCTTTTCATGATAACACCTAGTATGCCTCAATGATGCCTTTGCATGATAACACCAAGAATGCTAAAATGATATGTCCATATGAATACTGCTATGAATATGGTTACATGCTTCACTATGATTATTTCCCAAGAACTGTAAACTGATGCTAGGCTCCAAAGTAGAAAGATCATTCTATTAAATGCTTGCTAAAATGGACCAGTTAGTGTTGGTTTAGGCGAGTGGGTTGGATTCTGCTCGCCAGTACATAGATGATGTGTTGACCCACGTTTTGTGGGCAGGTGCTCGTGCTTGGAATATTCTACACACGAAGATTGGCTTGATTGGTCCCGCGGCATCGAAGATTTATTGGGCATACAGAAGCTCTCCTTGTACAAGATGATGTCTTCTGTTTATAAAGGGCATAATGTATGGAACATTGTAATTAATTGTACCAGTGAGATTGTAAGCCAATTCAGTATATCGAGTTGTAATCCAATGTATCCAAGTATCAAATGTAGACTTTGTAGCATTGCTCAGTTGGCTTTCAATGTAAAGTAAGATTGGTTGTAAGCATTGTACTTCAATACAAGTCTTGTACTTTTTTTCGATTATCAATAAAGAGAATAAAGTTCTATATGTCTCTATGTGACTTCAAGTTCTCCTTTTATCTCCGTTGCTATAAAGAAGTAATGTACTTCTATTCAATAAGAAAGATTGTCCTCATTAACTTTAATTTGTCTGCTTCTACCACTGCGATGTGTTTCTATTTGAAGATTATCAATTATGTACCATCTTTGCCTTGCATAAGTGCAATACCAGACTTGTACGGCATCACGCCCAAGCGAGGACGATCGATTCCAAGAGATAAATTATGTGAATAAATAACTCTACGAATCGGGGTGTGACAACCGTGGGTAAGAATCACCAAAGGGTGATAACAGTATGCTTTAAATTATGTTGGCTATGAGAATTGCATGCTTTACTTCTTGTCGGCTATAACATGAAATTGACCCTAAGGCAACGAGAAAGACCACTGTTAATAATGTCCTGTAACATGATTACTTAGTGTTGTCTTCTTAGGTGAGTTGGGCCAGCACCGCTCGCCAGTACATTGATGATATACTGACCCACGTTGTGGGCAATATTATAGGTGTTTGCTTGGGGAAATCCTGTAAATCTGTGCTTGGCATCGATGAATCGGATGGGTGTGCAGAAGCTCTTCTTTCAAGACGATGTCTTCTGCTATACGGGACATAATGTATGGAACAGTGGAACTCAGTTGTACCAGTAAGATTGTAGCCATATTGGCAAGTTCATTGTAAAGAAGTCGGTATATTCAGTTGTAGCCCAAAGGGCAAGTGTATACATTCAGTTGGCTATTCACGAGTCTTGTAATCAATTGTAAAGTCTGTATTCCGCTGTAAGTCTTGTAACCCATTGTGATTATCAATAAAGAGATACATTTCTTCATAACTTATGTGACTTCAAATTTATTTGCTTGGTTTTGCCTCGTTCTCGATATTTTTTGAGAAATACCAGGAACTGTAATGGTTTTGCCTTGTACAAGTGCAAACTAGACTTGTACGGCATCACGCCCAGTGGCTAATTTTTGATCATCCGGGATCGGAGCGTGACAATCGATCTCACAGAGTCCGAAGCGAGGACGAAAGGACTCTGCGGGATCGGAACGTGACAGAATGGTATCAGAGCAACACGATCCTCTGGCCAATTTTGATTCAATTGAATTCGTACATATTCTTCTGATCGAAATTTCCTTGCTTTCTTGATACCATCAATGAGATGAACGTTCCATACAATAAGTCCGTAAATATTTTTATGATGCCATCATATGTTTTATTGATTTGATTGATTGAGATTGAAATGCTTTATTGAACAAGAGTTTTGACATGATCTGAATTGCGATTTCATGGATTGATGATGGCAAAGGACGAGGACTATCGCTGTTAAGGATATCGTAAGTTTCTTCTTAAGTTTCGAGGACGAAACTTCTTTTCGGTGGGTAATTATGTCGTGCCCCGCTCCGCGAAGGCACTAGATAGACAGAAAAATCGGATTGTTGGCTCTGCAACAGAAGACGATTGATCTGGATGAGTGGACAAAGTCTCATTTTATAATTCGCTTGCGCCTAATAAGAATTTGAGCTTTTGAATGAATGTATTGCTAATAACAAGATAGTAATCTTGAGTATGCTTATAAGAGAAACCGCACATTGTCTGCTGAGAAAGAGAACGGTTTTCTCCTTAAAAAGAAGATAGAATTGTTTATGACTTGCTCGATTGATGCATGATGGTTTCATTTGATATTGCATGTGCATTGGGGTATCCACTTAGTGACGAGCTGAACCCTAGAGAGTCACAGCGGCTAGCGATGAGCTGAACCCATGCGAGTCACAGCGGTTAGCGACGAGCTGAACCCAAGAGAGTCACAGCGGCTAGCGACGAGCTGAACCCATGCGAGTCACAGCGTTTAGCGATGAGCTGAACCCGTGGAAGGCACAGCGGCTAAGATGGAAATAAAATATTGGCTTTTCAAAGATGTGTTTTCAAAAGAGATGTAAACTGGCTCTGTATGCATGAAATGTACATAGGTAAAAAGTAGCAAGATCATATCACAAGAAACATTTTTTTACTAATTGAACAGTGATCATTTCAGACAAATATAGCTCTTTGTTCACAATCACTAGTATGCTGATATACTGACCCACCATCAGTCTGCATGCAGGTGCACTATACATCGAAAAGGATAGTCCGAAGCGATAGCCCGAGCCTCATCCTCAGGAGCCAAAAATCAGAAGAGATGCTAAGAGATGACATCTGTTGCTAGAGTTGGTTTTGTATATAAAAGGATATAATGTATGGAAACGGGATTATTGTAATCTGTAAAGTTCTGAGAGATTGTAACATTGTATCAGAGAGAAAAGAGAGCTTGTAATCTGTTCAAATGAAATCAATAAAGAGAATTAATTCTTGTTACCATTGTGTTCAATACATGTATTCTGAAATATGTCCGCTGCTGCTTCAATTATCTGCGATACGTTCCGCTGCGTATTGTCAATCTTGTCTATCTTGTCTTGCTTCAGGTCTTGGCCTTGTGCAAGCACAACTTAGGCTTGTACGGCATTATGCCTTAGCGAGGAGGATCGGTCTCATAGAGTTCGAAGCGAGGACGAAAGGACTCTGCGGGATCGAGGCGTGACACCAAGGCTCCAGAGATAGCTTCGTGCCTTAGCACGTTCAAGGAAAGCTCTGCACCCGCTGACGTCTCCTGCTTCCTGCAAGCAATCTATGGGGTTATCAGTACATTGTTATGTACTGGTGGGGAGGCTAGCTCGCCCACAATGCTATCATTACCAAACACGTTTTATTTACTTTTGTGCACCGTCTATCATTCATTGTCTTTCTAATCTTGCCTTAGGATCAGTTTCAGGGCATATTTCATAACCTATCCCGTGTTGCCAAATTTAAGTGTTTGCCTGGAAATACATGCACGACTTACCCATACTTACCGTCCGACCTTCCCTGTCTAAAGTAAACCAAGTTAGTCAACAATTCATATAAATTTTCAATGTTGAGTGCGTGTCCCTGCCTCAGATTCTAGCACGTCGTAGGCACGTCATCTAACTCATTTGCATGAAGTACTCTTTATTATTTGGTGTGTTACATTTCAAGCATGTTCAGAAGGCGCTTTATTAGTTAACTTAGACTACTTTGTTCTAATGCAAGGACTTGCATGTGGATTGCCACCAGCATAGCCCACTTAATCTATATGCACTGGTCGCTGGCATCACAAGTCATTTTGGACACATTTTCTTTGGTATTCTCACCTATCATAGCGTACGGGTGCACCTTGATAGTCTTTTGAACTACCCCTTTTTGCATTCTCACCTATCATAGCGTGATGGCTGGTACACCTTGATAGTCTTTTGAAATGCCTAGCCTTATGTCTCTTTGAGTGGCCGAGCCCCCACATCAAAACAGCTCGTAAGCCAGTTTGACTCCACATAGGCCGGCCATGATTGTAATGCCCCGCTCTGCACGAGGCATTTGGTTGGCTTGTTGGATGGGATCAGAATGTTGGACCGTGACTTATGTTGGAGATCAGGAGAATTGAGACTGATGCAGTCTTTCTTAGCTGGCTAGATGGAATGGGTATTGGAATGTGGCTCGCTGGTGGAGCTATGCTTGATGAGATTGGAGCAGGAAGACCGTTATATAAGGCAAGTGGAACTGTCCTCCTTCCTCCTTATTCCTGCATGCTTAATAAATGGAATAATGTGATGCTATGAATAAGTCCCTAATGTCCCTTACCTTGAATGTTGAATAATCGTGATGCGATGCTTTAGTTGCTAATTCGATGGAGATTCATATGCTGGGAATCCTTGAATGAATAACACATGAACTTTGAATTGCTGAACGAAATCACACTCGAACCACTAATGTAACATGATGCCTGAGATTGAATCGATAATGTCCCTGATGCTTAAGATTGATGAAATGAATGAATCACTTGAATAATAAGATGCTGCGTGAATGATACATGAGAAAAGAATTGAATATGCTATGGTTTCTATAAAATAAATGAAATGCTACAGGTCCCTTTGAAATGAATGAATGCTGTTGTTCCTCCTTAGAAGGAACATAATGAGAAATGTTGTAATGAAGCAATGAATGAGAATTGATGAGGGTTGGGATCATTGAGATCACCAAATGAAATGATGGTAATGTTGGGAATGAATAAGTCATTGAACATGGCTTGAATGAGATGAATGATGATGCACTGTTGTCTTTACTTCAATATTTCACCATGCATTTTATGTTCACGATTGAGTCGGACACGCATTCGCATGGTCATAGGACAACTTATGCATAAGTGATGGGGACATGTTTTCTCGGACGGTACCCCGGGACGTTAGGGCGACCGATCCGGCCTAGGAGAAAACATTGGCGTGCCAGTAGGGGCACGGGTTCTGCGAGGCATCCTTTGGGGCTAGCTACCTTCTCTGGAGTCATCGCATTACCAACGAAGACCTATATGGCAACGTCCGTATGGTTAAACACCAGTGACCATGTAGTCAGGATGCATGCTAATGAATGTCTTATGCAGGCAGAGTAAGTATATCTGCTAACCTGTATTTGATGCAGGTATGAGGGAGTCGGCTATCGGTAAGAAATCACTTAAATGTGATAATTCAATATATGTGTTGGTTTAACTTGCATGCTTACGTTCCAAATAAGTTTGATGATGCTGTATGTAGCCTTTCAGTATGAGATCATGCTTATCATGTTAAGTTCAGTATGCTAAGAAAGATGCCTTGCTAATCATTGCTCAAACACAACATACATGCTAAGTGATGCTTGAAGTGAGAACTGTCATAATGTTTAAGATGTTAATGTTAACGATGCCTCAATAATGCCTTTTTATGATAACACCTAGTATGCCTCAATGATGCCTTTTTATGATAACACCTAGTATGCCTCAATGATGCCCTTGCATGATAACACCAAGATGTTAAAAAGATATGTCTACATGAATGCTACAAAGAATATGTTTACATGCTTCACTCTGATTATTGCCCATGAACTGTAAACTGATGCTAGGCCCCAAGTAGAAAGACCATTCTAATAAATGTTTGCTTAAATGATCACTTTAATTGTTGGTTTATGCGAGTGGGTTGGATTCTACTCGCCAGTGCATAATGATGTGCTGACCCACGTTTTGTGGGCAGGTGCTCTTGCTTGGAATATTCTACACACGAAGATTGGCTTGATTGGTTCCGCGGCATCGAAGATTTGTTGGGCATACAGAAGCTCTCCTTGTACAAGATGATGTCTTCTGTTTATAAAGGGCATAATGTATGGAACATTGTAATCAGTTGTACCAGTGAGATTGTAAGCCAAGTCGGTATATCGAGTTGTAATCCATTGTATCCAAATATCAAATATAAGCTGTATAGCATTGTTCAGTTGGTTTCCAATGTAAAGAGAGATGTACTGTAATCATTGTACTTCAATACCAGTCTTGTACTCTTCTTCAATTATCAATAAAGAGAATAAAGTTCTATATATCTCTGTGTGGTTTCAAGTTACTCTTTTTCTCCGCTGCTATAAAGAAGTGATGTACTTCTATTCAATGAGAAAGATTGTCCTCACTAACTTCAATTTGTCTGCTTCTGCCGCTGCAATGTGTTTATATTTGAAGATAATCGATTATGTACCATCTTTGCCTAGTACAAGTGCAATACCAGACATGTACGGCATCACGCCCAAGCGAGGACGATCGATTCCAAGAGATAAAATATGTGAAGAAATGACTCTATGAATCGGGGCGTGACAAATTGGTATCAGAGCACGGCTTTCCGTCCTTGGTCTCTTCTTTGATTCATTTCAAATCAAAGTTGCATCGATGATTGAATAAAGTTGCTTCCGCGATCACTCGACGTTGCTTCCGTGATTAAATCAAAGATTGCTTCCGCGATTATGCGATTGTTGTCCGGTAATCATCCTTATGTTATCTGTGCTTGAAAGTTTATTGACCCTCTTGGCTGCTCACTGGATGTTCCATACAATAAGTCTATATACATTGTGATGCCCCTAAATGAATGATTGTTGTTGGTTTGGACACAAATAACCTAACAATGACTCGATGCCATAGTATGCTATATTGTGAATGTTGTTTGGAATGCAGGAATAAAAGAAAGGTGGCTATGTATGCTGCGACAAGATGAGAATTGCATGTGATGTTGGAAAAGAATTGTGAATGAAATAATTGATGGATGAGTTTGACAGAACTGGTGAATTGACTCATGTGTGTTGCAAAGTGCTTTCGAGACGTTAAGAATGTTGGCTTATACTATTGAGACCCCGAGATGTTGGCTAAGTGTTGTGATCATCATAGATCACGAATGTCTGGAACAGAATTGAGTTGGTATTGTTTAAGGATGGCTTCATTTCTGAGTGGTATATTGCCTCTACCACCTCAGAACGAGATGTATGTTGACCCTTTCCATGGGATAGCAGTGAGACTATCTGTGAGTACTGGGTAGTGCCGAGACTTAGCTGGGAGCCATGTATTGTGGCTAGATGACTCGAGTGTCCCTTGACGGTGATGTTATGTTGGATAGCAAGATTGTCGGAAATTGTAATCGGTGGCATGGTTAGAAATTGTTTAGTCGAGTGCTGACTCAGACTAGTAAGACCGTTAGTATGCTATGAGTAAATAGATTTGGCTAGAGAATGTTGTGGCTTAGAATATCTGAATGTTGATTTCGATTGGTTGGATGCAAATTATTTGTGGCTAATACAATGTTGATTGCTAAGATGAAAGTTTTGGAAAAAGTTGTCGGTGACCAAAGGAATATTAGAGATTTGTGCCTTGACCCTAAGGTGTAATAGATGTCAACCCATCTAGATCACCAAAGGATATTCGTTGCTTATGCGCATATATGCTCAAGAATTGAATTGTACCAGAAAAGTGACAAGTAGCAACCCTGAATCCTTGTGTTGCATAGAGGATGGTTAATTGATACATGAATTATCAGATTGAATGGAATGAACTACTCGACCCTTGAGGTAGAGAATTTTAAGAATGTCCATATAAGATTTTGACGGCTGGAAAAGGAACAAAATTTAAGAATGCCCGTAAGAGAGTTTGATGATTGAGAAACGAATGGGAACAAGAAATTTCAAACGTGTTGGATAATGTCGGTATAGGTGATTGTTGGTTGGGATATAGATTGTTGGCTTATGACTTAGTGGTGCAACCTTGTCATACAGACCGAATAGTATGATTCTATAGTTATATTAAAACTATCGGAATCGATGACCCTTGAATAGTTAACCTTGGTTATGGGTTTATATGGGTACGAAGGAATCGGACCAGAAATTGAATCATTGGAAACTTACTTGATGGATTATTAGAACGATGAAGATCGTATGTCGGATTTGGAATTGATCGTAATATTGATAGATCGATTTTAGTCGATTGTTGGGTAAGTCTAGAATGAGCCTCTGTGGGAATTATTTCCTTGAGGAAGACCCTGAATAGATAGACTTGACCCTAGCGACCAGTTGATGATTTACCAATTGCTGGCTTAGCCCAATTGGCGATTCATTATTCAGACTGAATTGATACCCATAGGTTTGGGTAGAGTTCTTTAGAACTGCCGGTTGCTTGTTGGCCCTAAGAAGCAGAAACTAGTATAACCCTAGTAGCCGTCCACTCTAGGGGAGTCACCTGAATGATTAGGTATAGCTGTCGGTATAGCTAACCATTGAGACTGGACCGAATAATAGATGGCCGTTGGCGACCCATAGAATGACCTTATGGCATTGAACGAGAGATGGTGATGAGTATGATCTAAGAATGATAAGTTGTAAGTATATGCTCTAATATGAACCTTAGAGATGTTTGACCCTTGAGAATTATGTGTCGACCTATAGCGGAAAATGGAATCGTGGGATGAGACTTGATTTGTATGTATCGAATAGTGAATTATTATATGAGATGGAATTGACTGCTCATGACGGAAATGTTGGATAAGTATCTATAGTTGGGTAATTGGGTTAACCTTGACTGTTGCATAGAATTATACCCTAACTCGGATAATCGATATTTGGTGATGTTGGATTGTATCTTTTAGAAAAGATGAATTGCCTCGGTAAAAAATGTTGTTGGATTTGGAAAGGAAAATGATTGTTGTTGTGAAACCTTGATATGATTGGCTCTAAGTTAGACCCTTGATCGAATGTTAGAAATATTATGCTTGGATGGAGATTGTCCCTGATGTTAAGTGGTGGCCTGGAAAATAGTGATTGTGGCAAAGTGAATAAAGTGATAAGTCAATTGAAAGGATAGTAAGTCTGATTTGGGAAAGAGAGTTATATCGTGGCTGATCGAGTTATACAATCATAGAAGTTGGTTGAAGTACATATGTTTTGGGGACGCCTAAAATATGTGTATGGATACAGTCGAAGTGATAGGTTGCGACTGAGATAATATTGTTGGAAGAATTTATCGCACTAGCGCAGACTTTGGCTGAAATGCATATATTTTGGGAACGCCTGAAATATGTGTATGGATCCAAATGAAGTGATGTGTTGCGACCAAGATAGAATACAAGAAAAATGTTGGTGAATCAATAAGAAGTTGCAAGTATTTGGAAAAGGAGATAGATGGATTGAATCGTTGATTGATTAAAATGATACTGTTGGACAGCTATTTTGAAATGACCGAGTGGGCTGAAATGAATATTGAATTGAAGCTGAATGAGTAACTCATTGTGATTAAGTGAATCTAGTAGATGAGTTGTTTTCCTAAGTTTCAAGGACGAAACTTTTTCTGAGTGGTATATTATGTAATGCCCCGCTCTGCACGAGGCATTTGGTTGGCTTGTTGGATGGGATCAGAATATTGGACCGTGACTTATGTTGGAGATCAGGAGAATTGAGACTGATGCAGTCTTTCTTAGCTGGCTAGATGGAATGGGTATTGGAATGTGGCTCGCTGGTGGAGCTATGCTTGATGAGCTTGGAGCAGGAAGACCGTTATATAAGGCAAGTGGAACTGTCCTCCTTCCTCCTTATTCCTGCATGCTTAATAAATAGAATAATGTGATGCTATGAATAAGTCCCTAATGTCCCTTACCTTGAATGTTGAATAATCGTGATGCGATGCTTTAGTTGCTAATTCGATGGAGATTCATATGCTGGGAATCCTTGAATGAATAACACATGAATTTTGAATTGCTGAACGAAATCACACTCGAACCACTAATGTAACATGATGCCTGAGATTGAATCGATAATGTCCCTGATGCTTAAGATTGATGAAATGAATGAATCACTTGAATAATAAGATGCTGCGTGAATGATACATGAGAAAAGAATTGAATATGCTATGGTTTCTATAAAATAAATGAAATGCTACAGGTCCCTTTGAAATGAATGAATGCTGTTGTTCCTCCTTAGAAGGAACATAATGAGAAATATTGTAATGAAGCAATGAATGAGAATTGATGAGGCTTGGGATCATTGAGATCACCAAATGAAATGATGGTAATGTTGGGAATGAATAAGTCATTGAACATGGCTTGAATGAGATGAATGATGATGCACTGTTGTCTTTACGTCAATATTTCACCATGCATTTTATGTTCACGATTGAGTCGGACACGCATTCGCATGGTCATAGGACAACTTTTGCATAAGTGATGGGGACATGTTTTCTCGGACGGTACCCCGGGACGTTAGGGCGACCGATCCGGCCTAGGAGAAAACATTGGCGTGCCAGTAGGGGCACGGGTTCTGCGAGGCATCCTTTGGGGCTAGCTACCTTCTCTTGAGTCATCGCATTACCAACGAAGACCTATATGGCAACGTCCGTATGGTTAAACACCAGTGACCATGTAGTCAGGATGCATGCAAATGAATGTCTTATGCAGGCAGAGTAAGTATATCTGCTAACCTATATTTGATGCAGGTATGAGGGAGTCGGCTATCGGTAAGAAATCACTTAAATATGATAATTCAATATATGTGTTGGTTTAACTTGCATGCTTACGTTCCAAATAAGTTTGATGATGCTGTATGTAGCCTTTCAGTATGAGATCATGCTTATCATGTTAAGTTCAGTATGCTAAGAAAGATGCCTTGCTAATCATTGCTCAAACACAACATACATGCTAAGTGATGCTTGAAGTGAGAACTGTCATAATGTTTAAGATGTTAATGTTAACGATGCCTCAATGATGCCTTTTCATGATAACACCTAGTATGCCTCAATGATGCCTTTTCATGATAACACCTAGTATGCCTCAATGATGCCCTTGCATGATAACACCAAGATGTTAAAAAGATATGTCTACATGAATGCTACAAAGAATATGTTTACATGCTTCACTCTGATTATTGCCCATGAACTGTAAACTGATGCTAGGCCCCAAGTAGAAAGACCATTCTAATAAATGTTTGCTTAAATGATCACTTTAATTGTTGGTTTATGCGAGTGGGTTGGATTCTACTCGCCAGTGCATAGATGATGTGCTGACCCACGTTTTGTGGGCAGGTGCTCTTGCTTGGAATATTCTACACACGAAGATTGGCTTGATTGGTTCCGCGGCATCGAAGATTTGTTGGGCATACAGAAGCTCTCCTTGTACAAGATGATGTCTTCTGTTTATAAAGGGCATAATGTATGGAACATTGTAATCAGTTGTACCAGTGAGATTGTAAGCCAAGTCGGTATATCGAGTTGTAATCCATTGTATCCAAATATCAAATGTAAGCTGTATAGCATTGTTCAGTTGGTTTCCAATGTAAAGAGAGATGTACTGTAATCATTGTACTTCAATACCAGTTTTGTACTCTTCTTCAATTATCAATAAAGAGAATAAAGTTCTATATATCTCTGTGTGGTTTCAAGTTACTCTTTTTCTCCGCTGCTATAAAGAAGTGATGTACTTCTATTCAATGAGAAAGATTGTCCTCACTAACTTCAATTTGTCTGTTTCTGCCGCTGCGATGTGTTTCTATTTGAAGATAATCGATTATGTACCATCTTTGCCTAGTACAAGTGCAATACCAGACTTGTACGGCATCACGCCCAAGCGAGGACGATCGATTCCAAGAGATAAAATATGTGAAGAAATGACTCTACGAATCGGGGCGTGACAATGATTCCTCCCCCTCGATCGTGCCGCGGAATCCCTTATTCTTCCTAACTCCCGTATACGATGGGATTGTCCATGACCATTTCGTATTGACTTGTCATTTTAACTTAACGGCTATCTCTGAGCCATAGGCTATGTAATGCCCCGCTCCGTACGACACATTACGCTAAAGCGTTGACTCAGCGAGTCGCATTGACCCAAGAAAATGTATCGATGCGAATCGATACGAGAGTTACATTGTCCCGAGCAATGCATCTAACTAAGTCGATGCGAAGAGTTACGTCGACCCGAGTAACGCATCAAACTAAGTCGATGCGAAGAGTTGCCTTATCCCGAAGAATGCATCGAGTGAATCGATGCGAAGCGCCGCGTTGCCCCGAAGGATGAATGCGTTGAATCGGCTCGAAGATTCTAAGAAATCGAATCGACCAAGGCGCAAGTTCAAATCGATGCAAGTATTGATTTTAGTTGGTTTTGTGTGCAGGTTATACTTTGACGCAAAAATATTAGAGGTCGATCTTTTGCCATATTTAGTAAGGGGTCCGCGAAATCAAATCGTCGTCTTGCGACGGGCTAAGACTTGGGCACGCTAAGGAAAATTGGACGTATGATTCAATGAAGCACGAAGTGCTCGAATGGCTAAGTCAGGAGAGTGGTCGTGCAACAAAGTTAGAAAATCGAGCCGCATCAGCTCGACAAAACGACGAAGGCGTATCGACACAAGGTGGGAGGATTGACTTCTTTTTACTCCTTCATGCGATAAGTCAAATATATCATTGTATGCTAAAAGTTAGCCTATCGACGCCACGTGCGTGGTCCGATCGGAAGTAAATCGTAGTGTGAGTCGAACACTAAGTTAGAACAATTGAAATGATACGTGCATCATATGCACGAGTCGCTATGGAACATTGGATATCGTAAAGGCGAGCGCCTCGGTGCGCAAGCCGCAAGAATATGGGATAACTGTACTCGGCGAGTGCCTTAGTGCATGAACCATACCGTGCCTTCGCGTACGAGTTAGAACGGCTAGAACATTGAAGAACAATAGGCGAGCGCCCTAGAGCTCAAGCCCCGGATAACAAACACTAAGTTATAGAACATGGAAGATGGCTTCAATGAGTGCACCAAGTGCACGACACGAGGGAAAAGACTATAAATATGTCGAAATGTGCCCACGTGCACAAGATAATAAACGATGGCTTCGTTGCGAAAGAATACAGTTGTGGCATAAATGTGGCAGAACTGTTCAGACGTGGCATAATGCATCGAAAGGTGTTCGGGACCTTCGGATCGTGTGGTTGACGAACATTGAGTTGAGGCATAATGCCATCGAACATTGAAACGAAGTATGAAACGAAAGAACATAGAAAGTTAAATGGAAGAAACGCGAGATGATAAGTCTGAGTCTCGGACTCAAGACTATGTTTGGTTGTTTGAATTTGATTGCTTGAATAATAGGGCATTGCATGGTCAAATGGGATAGGCTTGAGATTAAATGCGATAATAACTCGTGTACGAGTGTTTCCCCCAAACGGTTAAGTGCCGGGGCGCCCCGGAACCGATTGGCCACGGAGGAATTCGAATAATCTTTGTAGGCGCACATCTTTAAGACGATTAGCTCTCGCTATCGATAGAAAAAGCTGCAAATGGTGGCATACAGCGGGAACGTTTCGGTTATTTGGGACAGCGACCCAACCCGTGAAATGCCGGGCAGCTCGACTAAATATCGAGAAAAGAAGGAGAGAAAAGAAAGTAAGGAACTCCTTTAGTCCATTCCGGCACGGATACGCCAACGGCCTTCATATAGTTAAGGAACGATGGGTTGAAAGTTTAGGCGCGAATGCGTCCCGCATATAGATCCTGCTTAGAGATGCACATATAACATGACAGGGAAGGAATGGGGTGTATTCACCTTGCGTCGGTGCAAGGGCGAGTACGTCGATTCGGTAAGAAGTTGCACCACGAATCAAATACGAGATTGCTTGTTTGCTTGCCTATTCAATTCGATAACATGCTTGCTATGATGATATGCTTTACGCTTTCAAATATGCCATGAAATTGACCCTAAGAACATAGGAAGATCATAAGCTAAGTTGCATGACTCAACATAAATATTACAATGTCTGTTTGGAAAGAAGATCTTTGATTCAGTACATGCGAGGACGAACGTACTGATCCCCCACCAGCTTCATGCAGGGTACAGGGAATGGATGGCTCGCGACGAAGCATTGCTTGAACGCGTTGAGGCTTGAAATGTCGAAGCACATTAAAGCGTGCAATCGTATTGACGCTCGGACTATGCAACCGGATTGATGTCACGGTCCTCGCTAAGGCGTAATGCCGCACGAGCCTAGATTTCGCTGGTGCAAGGCAGTTTCATAACGACCGATTACATCAACGGTGACGGGGTCGTCGCACAGAAGTCCCAAGCAGAAATATTGAACATACAGCAGAAATTTAAAGACAAGACACAAGTTATTCAAAAGAACTCTTTATTGATATTGAATACAAGATTACATTTGTGGGCGCAAGGCCAAATTATAAGTCTCTCGTGCTCACTTTTCTCTCATTTACAAGTCACTCTGCTCTCTCTCATCTCTCGATTACAATGCTTGAGCCAACGAAAGCTTCGGAAGGCGATGTCTATATATTATGTCCTGTATAAGTCTTCAATCCATGCGGCCGCACGCTTCGAATCGCCAAGGAACTCCGTGCCTCGATGCATCCAAGCGAGCTCCGTGCCACGAGCTTCTGCCTGTGCCTGCACATGAATACCGTATAGGTGTCAATACTCAACTGTACTGGTGGAGTGAGCTCCTCGCCCACCCATACAAAACTGACACGTTCATTTACTTTGTGTAGCTTACAAGTCCCTTTACGATTGTCTTTCTAGTCTTGCCTTAGGATCAATTTTAAGACTTGATGTCTAACCAACTCATTATGCGACGACATAGTCGTGCTATCATGTCAACGTATATTTCGATCGAGGCAGTGCCTCATCGCCTAGGTACTTGACCAAACTTCAACTCAGGACGGCAGGGTCGTACCATATTCTCTTCGTGACTTCAACACATTCGAGACAGTGCCTCGCCGAGGGGCAACTTATGCGAACTCGACCGTGCTAAGGCATCAAGGGGTCGACTCGTGCAGGTCGTGCCCTTAGACTTTGCCTAGACTTGTCCGTGCTTCGAGATTAGGTCGTGCCTAACGACTCCCTGACTTAGCCAACTTATACATTACGGTCCTTTTCGACTTAAAACGATGGCACTCGACTTAACTTATGCAACTCAGGCCAACAATACCGATACGTGAAAGCCACTACGCGAATGCCAATACTGATACGCGAAAGCCAATACGCGAATGCCAATACTTGATACGCGGAAGCCTTGGTTTGTATCGAAGCACGTATCTTGCTAACTTGATACATGTCGTGCTAGACTGTCTCATGATTCGACCGATGCTATGCTAGTACTCGACGCTATCCAAAGGCAAACATGCGGATTGCCGTTCTTGCCGACACATCTACATGAGTAGTCACTAGCAATGTCAAGCTATCTTGGACATGGCTCGGCGGGGGTATCGGGCCGCCCTTCCAATGGGTAGCTAGCCCCGGAAGTGTCGATACTCCCATGCGGTTATTCGACATCCTGCTTTGATCCGCACTCGCTTCCC
The DNA here is from genome assembly GCA_029216955.1 of Iris pallida. Lineage (NCBI taxonomy): Eukaryota > Viridiplantae > Streptophyta > Magnoliopsida > Asparagales > Iridaceae > Iris > Iris pallida. Next base: position 50,746 of record JANAVB010037621.1, read on the forward strand.
CCGGGCCGAATGATCCTGGCGCCCCGGCAATCATTCGAGAAGACTACACCTTGTCGACAAGTTGTCCAATAACCATGTAAGTCTCAACTCGATCTATCCAGTCCTTTTTTAACAATACCATGCTTTCCTTCTATCTGTCGAGACTCCCAAGTAGCGTGATCGATCTCGTGTGCAGAACTTATCAAGACTTAGCGAGACTCCCAAGTAGCGGGACCGATCTCGGCGACAACCAGTCGCGTGGACTTTCTTTGTTCGTGGCAAGCTTTTTACTAAATCGATCATAGCTCGTGCCTTAGACGGACCTGGTTCTCTAGGCGACGCTATCGCTCAAGTCATATAGTTTATACGATGAGCCTTGTTCTCGAGGGACTACGCGACTTGACAACCGCAGATAGAGCGGGACAGTACTAGAAATGGCTTCGATATCCCAGCACAACTCTTGTCTAACTTATTCGAGAAATGACTCGACGAGCAAAGGCTACACCGAGCTTCGCATCGAGGGAACGTGCCGTGCACGCGTTCGACTTGAACAACCAAGTTCTCGGGTGCCTAGACTTAAGCCAACAAGCCGTGCAAGATGACTTAACTTGCGGGACGTGCGAAGGCTATGCCAAGCCTTGCGGGACAGGACCGTGCATGCTTTATTAAGCATTCATGCGGGCGACGCCTATGACTTAGGCGGATTCGAGTGTTGGGGCAAAACGACGGGACCGTGCATGCTTTATCAAGCATTCACGCAGGCGATGCCTATGACTTAGGCTATTTCAAGTGTCGGGACAACTTAGCAACTTAAACCAACTTTCTTCTCCCAAGCCATGGGATCGAAGGATCGAGTGTCATTTGAAAGCACGCTGAGCTGACTTCTATGAAGACCATGGGACCATTTTCCATGTTCTAAGATATTTCGACGAGTCGAGATTATTCCCTTAGCTATGTGGATGCGTCTCTTTTATTATCAAGCCTAACTTGTGCAAGTTAAAAACAAGCGAGTTATTAAGTGAAGGCTAAGATGAGGCAAGTTCACCGAAACTACCCCACCTGTGCGAGGAGTAGCCTCGACCGAGCGAGCCTTCGAGCAGCCGTTGCAAGGCTAAGTCCGAACGCCGTCGGCATTTCGATTCCTTCGATTGACTTTGCGGGACGGGGCACTACAATTGATGCGGACGAGATATAGAAGGCATGATGTATGGAACAGTAAAATTCTTTGTGGGCAAGAGAGAACCTGAGTGTTGTAGCCAATCTGGCATATATTGTTAGGCCATCGAAAGCCTTTGTAATCTCAGTTTCGAATATCAATAAAGATAATTGTTTCGTATACTCTGTTTTCCTTTCGTGTTAATATCGAATCAGAAGATAACCATTTGAGAACTTGTCATCTTGCCTTGCACGAGCGCAACTCCAGGCTCCTGCGGCATCACGCCCCCTGAGAGGATAATGATTCGGGTGATTTTGGGTCAGGGCGTGACAGATTGGTATCAGAGCTCTAGGCTCAATTTCCTTTGGATGCTCGCTTCGTTACAATTCCAAAGAGTTGCCCACCACCACTTGAAATCACTCTTGACTCTACTCGATGCCGCACTGGATGTTCCATACAATAAATCTAATACAAATCGTAAAATTTTGCCGCATGTCTTTTGGAAATTTCATGATGTTTGCTAAGAAAGTCGCGAAGGATATATTGCATTGAATGCAACGAGCCGTAAAAATTGTTAGTTGCTGCAAGTGCAACAAATTGTGAAATACGATTTGAGATACTGTTGCAAGGTAACATGTTAAGTAAGAAATAAAATGATGCACGATGTGCAACGAGTTAATGTGAATATGCGTTAAAATGAAAGTGATAAGCCAATGCCGAATGTGTTAAACGGATTGAACATTGACTTGGAAAGTCGGGAATAAATCGTTGCACGATGTGCAACACATGTCGGAAGTAAAATTATTGTACGTGGTGCAACGCATATCAAATTAATCGTTGCACGGAGTGTAAAGGAGATTGGAAATAAATCGTTGCACAAAGTGAAATAAAATATCGAAAATAAATCGTAGCACGATGTACAATGCGTATCGGAAGTAAAATTGTTGCACGTGGTGCAACGCATATCAAAAATAAATTGTTGCACGAGATACAACGAAAAGAATTGAAATCATAAAATCCATAGAATAAATCGTTCGGTTGCACACCAAACTTTTGTTGGCAAACGAAAACATTGACCGAGTTGTGTCGCATGTGATAGAATCAAGGTTACGGATCCGGTTGTGATCAAGCACGATCACTACGGAAATCGTGAGTCGAAAGAGATTGTCGGTTTATACTAAGTGTAGTACGAGGGAAATGGCTTCATTTTTGAGTGGTATATGCCATACCACATAGGCGATGAATGACTCGATTTCGAGTGGTATATGGTGTACCATTTGTGCGATGAATTGCATCGACGCGTTGTGAGAATTGCGAAAGGTTTGTCCGCAACGGACGAGAGAGTACCGAGACTCAATTGGAAATTTGTATGACGGTATGTTGATGCAAGTGTTCTTCGAAAATCGGTTGGGACGATAGGGCAAAACTCGTATCAATAAACGATACGTCGAACGAGTATTATAAGTCGGTCGGACGACCGAGACTAGCGGAACGATTATGCCTTGAAGCAATAATCGGATCGACGGAAAAGGAAAACTCGAACTTACAAATGAGTCGCACAACTTGCGATCTCGATAGAAATGTTGGGCGAGGCGAATCGAATCGCACGACTTGCGATCTCGATAAAAATGTTCGGCTAGGCGAATCGAATCGTACGACTTACGATTTCGATAGAAATATTGGGCGATGAGAATTGTAATCGAATCGCACGATGTGCGACTTCGGTAAAGAGTTGGTCGACGTGAGTAATCGTGCCTAAGAAATAGTTGGTTATGTTGCGGCGAAACTCATTTGAGTACGACTGAAAAACGTGCGAAACTTAGAGAACGAGATCGTATGACTCGAGGGTTCGATGTTGGATAATCGGTAACTCAGTTACGCGATCAAAGTATAGCGGGATGTGGCGAATCGAGAAACAAATTGATGCGTATAGAAAAGTTCATTAGGAACTTGGATGTATGCGATACGAGTTGTAGTGCCCCGTCCCTACATCGTGCCCCGTTTCCGTCCATGGGGTACGCGAGAAAGGAACACTGTCGCTATCGATTCGGTCGGGACCGATAGGTCGGAATCGGCCGAGTCGATCGAACGGGAATGGTTGAATTAAGATCCATTCCACATTATGGAATGGCTTCTTCGGAACCAAGTCCCATATTCAGCGGGTTGTGCCTCGAGGATTGGCTCTGCGGCTGAGTCGGGAGAGACCTCCCGTTGCTCTGATTTTTTATGCCGTACTTGATTTGGCTTGGCTTTGGTTTTCGTGAATGCGCTTTTCGTAAATGTTTTCCGAATGAGTTTTCATGACTTGCGTTTTCGAGCTTCGCATTCATATCGAATTTCCTTGAATTATACAGTGTTCTAATCAGTTGCTTATGCGATTGCAGGTGATCGCGTAGGCGACGTCAGCGCAGCCAACCGGTCGCTCGCTTGAAGCAAGGCTAAGGCGAGTGGCTGACCTCCTTCGTTCCGTCCTTCTACTTCAAAACTCAATATGTGAAGTAAAATGAATGCTTGTCATAATAGTTTAGAATCAATGAAATCGTGGCACGATACTTCACGAAACACTTGTTATCGAACTGCCGGTTTTGGAAATAGAAAAACATGCTTCCCTATGCAATTATACTTGGTCTATGCCAAACCAATGAATGAATCAATTAACGCTTATCGCAACGATACGGATAAATGAGTAAATCAACTAAGTTCCAAAGAAAACGGTCATTGGACAACTTGTTGACAATGTATAGTTTCCTCGAACGGTTACCTAGGCCAAGGGATCGATTCGGCCCGGGAGAAACGAGTGTATAGCAAGCGCCAGCCCTTCATCGGCGCGAGTTATGCGGGAACTTTCGCACAGGGCTTGCTACCCAACGCGAAAGGGTCGCAGTCTAAGTCAGCTATATGTCCGTAATGGCTTAAAATTGCCAGTAGCCTTCACACCCTTCTCACTGCTTAACAAACGCACATGGCACGGGATGATTTTGATAGTTTCTCAATGTTATACAATTTCATATGCTTGCCTCAAAACATGTTAACATACAAATCGAACAGGATGGTTAGAAAGATCATTGAAATAGCTAGCTAACATGTTTACGAAACTTCTTGAATCAAATGCAGAGCTTGGATTTAATTAGCCATTCGCCAGTACATGTGTTTCGTGCTGATCCTCGCTCTTTGCAGGTCCTGCGAACCAGGAAGGACACGCCAGCTAGCTCGATGACGTTCGTGACTTTTGAAGCTTCGGCCATGTGTCGAAGACTTACTCTGCGACTCCACTTTTGAAGGCTCTCGACAGTCCAAGGAAAATGACTCAGCGTCCCTCCCATCCAGGTCAATGGAGTACTTGTGTATATTGAGGGATGTGTGCAATGTATAGAACGGCTATCTCATCGGCACTCTTTTGTAATCGAGTCATGTTATAGCCCGTGCGGCAATGAGTCTTGTATTGGAGTCGATAAGAAGATATTCATTATCAATAAAGATCAAGTTTCCTTTACTTATTGTGTGTATCAATTTGTCTGCGTACTCTCTTAGATCTCGTGTCTCGGATTACCTTATGACTTGGCCTTGTGCGATCGCAAATTAGGTTCGTACGACATCACGCCCAGGGGACGACTATCGATTCGACGGAATCGGGGCATGCAATAATGGTATCAAAGTACGGCTTTACGTCCTTGGCCTCCAGTGTCGAGTTCTAGTCTCCAACCGTTGACCTCGTATCGATGAGAAGAGTTGTTCCATACGCTGAACCCAGGACATTTTCTGAAACTAACGAGAGTTGCCTTTTCCTTTTTCCTGCAGTTACGGGAGCTCAGGCGGAAGACGAGACGATCGCTTCCAGCGGCTCGAGTGCTTCTAGACCCGAGCATTCCGTCAGCCCAACGGAAATGATGCCTACTGTAGCCGGACCTTCCGGCGACCCGATGCAACGTATGCTGCAGATGCTTGAAATGCAGCAACGTTAAAACGAGCTCCATCACAAGCAAGCGGAGGCTCGTCAGACTCAATTTGAGAATCGGTTTGAGGCTCAATTCAAGCTGCAGCAGCAGCTGAATACCCTCCAGCAGATTGTACAGTCGATCGTCGGCAACAACAACAACTCAACGATGACACCTGTCGTGATCCAGCCTGCGGTTCAATCTAACGAAGCTGAACCAGAGGCGCCCGTGCTCTCAACTGCGGCACCGAGAAGTTCTAACTTCGACGTGTCAAAATTCACTAAAAGCTGCTGTACTTCTTTCAACGGTACAGAAGATCCCTCGGTGGCGATCGACTGGCTGGAGGAGCTGGAAGATAAGTTCGAGCTTCTGGGTGTCGAGGACTCAAAGAAAGTCGTATGTGCTCAACTTTTACTTCGAATGAATGCACACGATTGGTGGGCTGTGCAGAAGCGGGCAATTCGACGTAAAGACGAGACGGCGGCGATCTCTTGGGCGACATTCAAAAAGGCGTTCGAGACTAAATATCTTTCTGCAGCCGTACGACAGGAAAAAGAAGATGAGTTTATGCAGTTAAGGCAAGGCAATATGACTGTACGACAATATGCGGCCAAATTCAACAAACTGGCCAAGTTTGCTGGGGACTTCCTACCTACCACTGCAAGTCGAGCTCGACGATTTGAAGTGGGTCTATGTTCCACTATCCGCGCTCACGTTTCGGTGGGTGAATACCAAACTGTGGGCGAGGCACTCAACCACGCCATCCGTCTGGAGTCCGAGTATCCTCCTACTACTACCGCCGCTGTTCACTTTAATAACAAACACCATAGTCATGCGGGAGGTAACAATGCACACAAGCGTCAAAACTGCGACAACGGAGGCGGTAACCAGACGAAGGATCGAGTGGTCTGCACTTTCTGCGCCAAGGAGGAGCACTTGATCAGCGAGTGCCGATTGAAGAGCGGCGCGTGCCTCGCGTGCGGCCGAACTGACCATATCGTAAGCAACTGTCCGGTGAAGTCAAACCAGCACCGTCAACATTACCATCAGAACCGAGGCCAAGCACCTCGGGCTCCCCCGACCGCACAACAAAATGGCCAAGACCATCTCCCTAATGCTCAGGGCCGCGTCTACGCCATGACTCGCGACGAGGCATTCACATCCGATACAGTCGTGACAAGTATACTGTAATTCAATGATAAACCTGCTCGTGTATTGTTTGATTCGGGTGCCACGCATAGTTTCATATCGGCAGACTTTGCCGTCGAGCACAAATTTCCCCTGACACCGCTGGGTCTCGAGCTCACTGTTAACATCCCGTCTGGCATGCCACTAGCTGCAAATTTAGTCTGCGGAGACGGAATCATCTGTATAGGTGGTCAAAAGGTCAGTCTCGATGCGATAGTTCTAAATATTAAGGACTACGATATCATTTTGGGGATGGATTGGCTCGGTCCGTGCAACGCAACCATAGATTGCACTGAAAAGAAGGTCACATTTCGCATACCTGGAGTGCCTGAATTCTGCTACTCGTGTGGTGAGGCATCGCCGACCTGCATGGTGATCTCCGCGATATCTGCTCGACGGATGCTGTATTCTGGGTACGAAGGCTATCTAGCTTCCGTTTGAGACATACGACAGGATGGTGCAAACGCGGGTCAGACTGACGTTGTGGCAGAATTCCCCGATGTGTTTCCGGACGAGCTGCCCGACATACCGTCCGATCGAGAGATTGAGTTTACTATCGATACCTTCCCCGACACTCGACCGATCTCGAAAGCCCCGTACAGGATGGCCCCTACAGAGCTAAAATAACTCAAGGTACAGTTACAAGAGTTACTCGACAAGGGATTCATTTGACCCAGCGTCTCGCCATGGGGAGCGCCCATGTTGTTTGTCAAGAAGAAGGACGGCTCTATGCATCTTTGTATCGACTACCGCGAGCTGAATAAAGCCACCGTCCGAAACAAGTACCCCCTACCCCGCATAGACGATATGTTTGACCAGCTTCAAGGAGCCACGGTGTTCTCTAAAATTGATCTACGTTCGGGATACCATCAACTCAAGATCAAGCCGGACGATGTGCCGAAGTCTGCCTTCCGCACTCGATACGACCATTACGAGTTCCTGGTAATGCCGTTCGGCCTAACGAACGCCCCTGCTGCTTTCATGGATTTAATGAATCGGGTGTTCCGACCATTCCTCGACAAGTTCGTAGTAGTCTTTATCGACGATATACTCGTCTACTCGAAGAATCGGCAGCAACACACTGAGCATCTGCGGACCGTACTTCAGACCCTTCGAGAAAATTAGCTATACGCAAAGTGAAGCAAATGTGAATTCTGGCTTAGCAGCGTCGTATTCCTCGGACACATCATTTCTGCTGAAAGTATTGCGGTCGACCCAAAGAAAGTTGAAGCTGTTGTCGATCGGAAACGGCCAACGTCCGTCGACGAGATTCGAAGTTTCCTTGGCTTAGCGGGATACTACCGACACTTCGTAAAAGACTTCACGAAGATCGCATCGCCTCTAACTCGCCTCACCCAGAAAGGAGTCGCATTCGAATGGTCGGACGACTGCGAAGCTGCATTCCAAGAGTTGAAGCAACGGCTCGTCTCGGCCCCGATACTCGCACTTCCAGAAGGGACGAAGGGTTTCTAGATATTCAGCGACACGTCCAGTCAGGGCTTAGGGTGTGTGCTGATACAACGGAACAAGGTGATATCTTTTGATTCCCGACAGCTAAAGCCGTACGAGAAAAATTATCCCACGCACGACCTGGAGTTAGCGGCGATTGCGTTTGCGTTGAAATTGTGGCATCACTACCTCTATGGCATGGCGTGCACGATCTACACCGATCATAAGAGCCTCAAGTATCTATTCACGCAGAGGGAACCGAACTTGCGGCAGAGGCGCTGGCTTGAACTGATCAAGGATTACGACTTGACTATCGACTTTACGCTGGGAAAGGGAAATGTTGTGGCGGACGCCTTGAGTCGGAAGTACATTGCCTCGTTATCTATCGACCCCAGACTGCTACGTGACCTAGAAGAGATGGGCATCGAGCTCCGAGTCAGATTCCGAAATGTGCAGTTGGCAAAGTTATATTTAGAGCCGAGGTTGCTTGATAAGATCAAGACCGCTCAGAAGGACGATCCATACCTGAAGAAAGTGCGAGAGCTAATCTCGACGGGCAGGACGACCGACTTTGCGGAAGACGAAACCGGCGTGCTTCGATTGAAGGATAGGCTATACGTTCCGGACATTTCAGAACTCAGAAAGGAGATCCTGTCGGAGGCACACTATGCGAAATACACCTTGCATCCCGGTAGCACGAAGATGTACAAGGGCCTCCGCACAAACTTCTGGTGGCACGGGATGAAAAAAGATGTGGCACTCTTCGTGTCGCAATGCATGGCCTGTCAGCAGGTGAAAGCTGAGCACCAAAGACCGGGCGGGGAGATACAGAATCTGGCGATTCCAGAATGGAAGTGGCAGCACGTGTGCATAGATTTCATTGTTGGTCTGCCGAAGACACCGCGGGGAAATGATGCCATCTGGGTCATCGTCGATCGATTAACCAAGTCAGCGCATTTTATTGCCATCAAAGTTACTTGTAGCGTTGATCGCCTGGCACAGATATATCTTGATGTGATTGTGCGGCTGCACGGAGTTCCAGTATCCATCGTCTCAGATCGGGATTTACGGTTCATGTCGCGATTCTGGAGTAGCCTTCAGTCGGCGCTGGGTACCAAGTTGTAGTTCAGCTCAGCTTACCATCCTCAGACCGACGGCCAAACGGAGCACGTCAATCAGATTCTCGAAGACATGCTACGACTCTGTGCAATTGACTTCAAATCAAGCTGGGATAATCATCTACCTCTGGCCAAATTTGCATACAACAATAGCTATCAATCCAGCATTCAAATGGCACCGTATGAAGCCTTGTACGGGCGCAAGTGCCGATCACCCATTTGCTGGGACGAAGTCGGAGAGCGGCAGATCCTCGGTCCGGAACTGGTTGAACAGACCGTACAGAAGATTCGGCTCATTCGGGAAAAATTAAAGACCGCGCAGAGTCGTCAGAAAAGCTATGTGGACATTCATCGTCGACCACTCGAGTTTCACGTAGGCGATCACATATTTCTCAAAGTGTCGCCCATGCGAGGAGTTACTCGGTTCGGCGCAAAAGAAAAGTTGAGTCCGAGATTCATTGGGCCGTTCGAAATACTTGAACGGGTCGCGCCAGTGGCCTACAAAATTGCCCTACCACTGGCGCTTGAAGGTGTTCACAATGTCTTCCATGTCTCTCAACTGCGGAAGTACGTGCACGACCCGAGCCACATGGTAGACTTTGGCCAGCTGGAGCTAAAGTCCGACTTATCCTACGTTGAAGAGCCAGTTCAAATCATTGAACACAAGGATAAGCTGCTGCGCAATCGAGCGATCCCTCTCGTTCGCGTCCTCTGGAGGAACCATTCGGTCGAAGAGTCGACGTGGGAGCTTGAATCGAAAATGAAGGAGAAATTTCCTTCGTTATTCTCGTAGAGGTTGTCACGCCCCGATTTATAGTCATTTATTCACATATTTTATCTCTTGGAATCGATCGTCCTCGCTTGGGCGTGATGCCGTACAAGTCTGGTATTGCACTTGTACAAGGCAAAGATGGTACATAATTGATTATTCTTCAAATAGGAACACATCGCAGCGGCAGAAGCAGATAAATTGAATTTAATGAGGACAATCTTTCTTATTGAATAGAAGTACATCACTTCTTTATAGCAGCGGAGAAAAAGAGTAACTTGAAGCCACACAGAGATATGTAGAACTTTATTCTCTTTATTGATAATTGAAGAAGAGTACAAGACTTGTATTGAAGTACAATGATTACAGCATATCTCACTTTACATTGGAACCCAACTGAACAATGCTATACAGCTTACATTTAATATTTGGATACATTGGATTACCACTCGATATACTGACTTGGCTCACAATCTCACTGATACAACTGATTACAATGTTCCATACATTATGCCCTTTATAAACAGAAGTCATCATCTTGTACAAGGAGAGCTTCTGTATGCCCAACAAATCTTCGATGCCGCGGAACCAATCCAGCTAATCTTCGTGTGTAGAACATTCCAAGCACGAGCACCTGCCCACAAAACGTGGGTCAGCACATCATCTATGAACTGGCGAGCAGAATCCAACCCACTCGCATAAACCAACATTTTAAAGTGATCATTTAAGCAAACATTTATTAGAATGGTCTTTCTACTTGGGGCCTAGCATCAGTTTACAGTTCATGGGCAATAATCAGAGTGAAGCATGTAAACATATTCTTTGTAGCATTCATGTGGACATATCTTTTTAGCATTCTTGGTGTTATCATGCAAAGGCATCATTGAGGCATACTAGGTGTTATCATGAAAAGGCATCGTTAACATTAACATCTTAAACATTATGACAGTTCTCACTTCAAGCATCACTTAGCATGGATGTTATGTTTGAGCACTATTTATAGCAAGGCATCTTTCTAGCATAATGAATTGAACATGTTAAGCAGGCAAGTTAAACCAACTTATACAATATCACAATTATGTGATTTCTTACCGATAGCCGACTTCTCGTACCTGCATCAAATACAGGTTATCTGATATACTTACTCTGCCTGCACAAAACATTCATTAGCATGCATCCTGACTACATGGTCACTGGTGTTGTTAAACCATATGGACTCTTCTCATTTCATTTCATTTTAAGATAATGCGGTCAGCATAGTAGGTGGCGAGCCTCTATGCCACCCCGTCTTATCCGTGCTTCCATAGCACTCATCATTATTTCCTCCTAGGCCGAATCGGTCCCCAGGGCCCTAGGAACCGTTCGAGGAAATTATTACTCAAACCTTGTATACAAGTTGTCCATGACCATGCGAATGCGTGTCCGACTCGATTGTGAACATAATCGCATGGTAAAACATATTAAGGAAAGTAAAGGCAACAGTGCATCATTAGTCATATTCAATGACTTATTCATTTCATCATTACCATCATTTCATTTGGTGATCTCAACGATCCCAGCTTTATCATTTCTCATTCATTACTTCATTGCAATGTATCTCATATTATTCCTTTCTTAAGAGGAACTTAACATTCATTCATTTCATAGGGACATTTATTCATTCATTCATTTCTTATAAGGGACAGGCAATATTTCATATTCTTGCAACAGTTATACAGATATTACATGATTCTAGTGTTTCATTCAGTTCATGGGTTCGATAGCATAGCCAGTTCATTTCTTATTCTATCATTCATAAGGCATCTCATTATTCAAGTGTCTACTTGTTCCAGCAGTGTTAAGCATAAGGGGCAATGTTATCAATTCATTCTCAGGCAGCGAATCACATTAACAGTTCAATGTGTTATACATTTCAATAATTCTCAACAAAAGCATCTCTATTATTCAGCAACTAACATAAGGGACATTTAGGGGCAGTTCATAGCATTTCAATACTTCATCTATTAAGCATGAAGGAGTAAGGAGGAGGAAGGACAGTTCCACTCACCCAAAATTCCACTAATCGTAGCTCCACCTGCGAGCCACGTTCCAATACCCATTCCGTCTAGCCAGCTAAGAGAGACTACATCAGTCTCAATTCTTCTGATTCCCAACATAAGTCACGGTCCAATATTCTGATCCCATCCAATAAGCCAACCAAATGCCTCGTGCGGAGCGGGGCATTACAGAGGTAGGTTCTATCTTTAAGTTTTGAGGACAAAACTTTTTATTAGTTGGTTATGGTGTAGTGCCCCGTACCTACATCGTGCCCCGTTTCCGTCCACGGGGTGCACGAGAAAGGAACACTGTCGCTATCGATTCGGTCGGGACCGATAGGTCAGAATCGGCCGAGTCGATCGAACGAGAACGGTTGAATTAAGATCCATTCCACGTTATGGAATGGCTTCTTCGGAACCAAGTCCTATATTCAGCGGGTTGCGCCTCGAGGATTGGCTCTGCGGCTGAGTCGGGAGAGACCTTCCGTTGCTCTGATTTTTTATGCCGCACTTGATTTGGCTTGGCTTTGGTTTTCGTGAATGTGCTTTTCGTGAATATTTTTTGAATGAGTTTTCGTGACTTGCATTTTCGAGCTTCGCATTCATATCAAATTTCCTTGAATTATACAGTGTTCTAATCAGTTGCTTATGCGATTGCAGGTGATCGCGTAGGCGACGTCAACGCAGCCAATCGGTCGCTCGCTTGAAGCAAGGCTAAGGCGAGTGGCTGACCTCCTTCGTCCCGTCCCTCTACTTCAAAACTCAATATGTGACGTAAAATGAATGCTTGTCATAATAGTTTAGAATCAATGAAATCGTGGCACGATACTTCACGAAACACTTGTTATCGAACTGCCAATTTTGGAAATAGAAAAACATGCTTCCCTATGCAATTATACTTGGTCTATGCCAAACCAATGAATGAATTAATTAACGCTTATCACAACAATACGGATAAATGAGTAAATCAACTAAGTTCCAAAGAAAATGGTCATTAGACAACTTGTCGACAAGGTGTAGTTTTCTCGAACGGTTACCTAGGCCAAGGGACCGATTCGGCCCAGGAGGAACGAGTGTATAGCAAGCGCCAGCCCTTCATCGGCGCGAGTTATACGGGAACTTTCGCACAGGGCTCGCTACCCGACGCGAAAGGGTCGCCGTCTAACTCAGCTATATGTCCGCGATGGCTTGAAATTGCTAGTGGCCTTCATACCCTTCTCACTGCTTAACAAACGCACATGGCACGGGATGATTTTGATAGTTGCTCAATGTTATACAATTTCATATGCTTGCCTCAAAACATGTTAACATACAAATCGAACAGGATGGTTAGAAAGATCATTGAAATAGCTAGCTAACATGTTTACGAAACTTCTTGAATCAAATGCAGAGCTTGGATTTAATTAGCCATTCGCCAGTACATGTGTTTCGTGCTGATCCTCGCTCTTTGCAGGTCCCGCGAACCAGGAAGGACGCGCCAGCTAGCTCGGTGGCATTCGTGACTTTTGAAGCTTCGGTCGTGCGTCAAAGACTTACTCTGCGACTCCACTTTTGAAGGCTCTTGACAGTCCAAGGAAAATGACTCAGCGTCTCTCCCATCCAGGTCAATGGAGTACTTGTGTATATTGAGGGATGTGTGCAATGTATGGAACGGCTATCTCATCGGCACTCTTTTGTAATCGAGTAATGTTGTAGCCCGTGCGATAATGAGTCTTGTATCGGAGTCTGTAAGAAGATATTTATTATCAATAAAGATCAAGTTTCCTTTACTTATTGTGTGTATCAATTTGTCTGCGTACTCTCTTAGATCTCGTGTCTCGGATTACCTTATGACTTGGCCTTGTGCGATCGCAAATTAGGTTCGCACGACATCACGCCTGGGGGACGACTATCGATTCAACGGAATCGGGACGTGACACGAGTTAAGTTGACGTTGAAAATGGATTCAAAGTTGACCCTTACGTTATCGAAATTGATACGACGTATCGAGATCAATACGTAAGAAAACGTAAGCACGATGCGAGAATACAAAATAGAGTGTGCCTTGCGATATCAAAATTTTTGTAAGTAACAAAACGAGAAGAAACGAACTGGTTGATCATGAACCTTGTGATTAATCAAGACGAGACTATAAGTCATCGACGATTGCTCGATGCGTATAGCATCTCGTGTGTCGACTCGCAAAATAAGACAGACCCGAACTCAGTGCGAGTAGATGTTTCGTGAATTGTAAAATCATCGACGATAGTGCATGACTTTACTCGGAGGATAGTTGCGCATCAGTTGCGCCAATAGAAATAGTTTTGCCCAAAATTGGGTAGTTGTATAGAAATCTTCGGAATGTGATTTGGCTCCGAAATAAGATATAGCATGGTTCGTTATAAACTGTCCTTCGGTGATGATCCACAATTATCGAGCGTAGCTTCGGGACAGCTGACCCTAGAAGACTTGACCGCTAAATCAATTTGAATGCTGCAGACCGTAAGATGACCCATGCGATATCGCATATAAGATTGCACCGATAACAAATATAACACGGTGCATGTTGACGATAAGTCTAGGCGATCGAGAATTGTTGGAACAACTTTTGATTTTGAGAATGATATAGTTAGATTTTGAGTATTCGTCGGATGAATGCTTGAACGGTTATGTTGGTCGACGATCGAACGAGAAATTCACCAACGAACTTGGTGATGTGAGTAGGCGATTGCGAGAAACGTGCTATACACGAGAGGGAACGATAAAGGAATGACTTACAAGTCATGTCGTTAGAATCGGATTCACCTTGCAATTAAGCTTGCGTAAATCGAACTTAGATTCGGTGTTGCGAGACAGATAAGTTGGGAATTTGGCTAGTGAATTCCTACTCATTAGGAAATCGAATGTAAGATGGATCGTAGAGACTTCGTGTCAAAGCGATCGTCGCTTTGATGTAAACTTTGAGTCGGATAGATTATGGCCTTTGTACAATGTCAATTTGAGTTGCGTCGAGAGAAGTAAAGCACGATGTCTAGGTAAGTCACCTAGCGGGCGTAGCCCTGAATGTTGATGCATTGCAAGTCAACAAAGGAAATCGTATTGAGATAAGTTGCATAGCAAAACTTCGGAAATAGTTGGGTAATAAATTCGAACGCGAACGCAAGGCGTTGCGGAGGATTGTTGAGATCGGATGCGCATCGGTTCGACGCGACGCATAGAATAGATAGTCCCGGTGAAACAAAGTGAGATATACAATTTTTGAATCGCGTCGCGTGTGGTAACCTTATTGAATGAATCACGTATATATCGAATATACGTATGCGATGAAAATTTCGAGAACGATTGCTAAGGATAAGTCCGATCGAGAGTACGAGATGGCAAGCATAGGGTTGAAATTTACCTGTCAGCTTTGTTCCAATTTGCTACGACTGGACTTGGTCGAAATACATATATCTTCGGGACGCCTTGAATATAGGTACAGATCCAAATCGAGTTGTATCCAAATTCAAATCGAGTTGCGGGAAAGACTTTGAAATGTTAGTGAAAAGCTTGCGGGATAGTGTGAAACTGAACAACATTGGTGGGACGAGATCGTGAAACGATCTATAAAACACTTACTCAGAGTGTTGGTTTTGGTTCGAGGACGAACCTTGTTTTGAGTGGTATATTCTGTAATATCCCGCTCCGTATGGCGCATTACGCTGAAGCGTTGACTCAGTGAGTCGCGTTGACCCAAGAAAATATATCGATGCGAATCGATACGAGAGTTACGTTGTCCTGAGCAACGAATCGAACTAAGTCGATATGAAGAGTTACGTCGACCCGAGTAATGCATCAAACTATGTCGATGCGAAGAGTTGCCTTGTCCCGAAGAATGCATCGAGTGAATCGATGCGAAGCGGCGCGTTGCCCCAAAGGATGAGTGCGTTGAATCGGTTCGAAGATTCTAAGAAATTGAATCGACCAAGGCGCAAGTCCGAATCGATGCAAGTTTTGATTTTAGTTGGTTTCGTGTGCAGGTTATACTTTGACGCAAAAATATTAGAGGTCGATCTTTTGCCATATTTAGTAAGGGGTTCGCGAAATCAAATCGTCACCTTACGACGGGCTAAGACTTGGGCACGCTAAGGAAAATCGGACATATGATTCAATGAAGCACGAAGTGCTCGAATGGCTAAGTCAGGAGAGTGGCCGTGCAACGAAGTTAAAAAATTGAGCCGCATCGGCTCGGCGAAACGACGAAGGCGTATCGACACAAGGTGGGAGGATTAACTTCTTTTTACTCCTTCATACGATAAGTCAAATATATTATTGTATGCTAAAAGTTAACCTATCGATGCCACGGGCGTGGTCCGATCGGAAGTAAATCGTAGTGTGAGTCGAACACTAAGTTAGAACAATTGAAATGATACGTGCATCATATGCACGAGTCGCTATGGAACATTGAATATCGCAAAGGCGAGTGCCTCGGTGCGCAAGCCGCAAGAACATAGGATAATTGTACTCGGCGAGTGCCTTAGTGCACAAACCATACCGTGCCTTCGCGCACTGTTTGCCATTGATTATAAAAGAACAGAACCGTTTTATGGGAGGACTGAACTTTTACTTCATAACACAAACTCGCTCGTACAAAGAAAGCCTAGGGACGAAAACCTAGGTACAACAATTTAAGTACGATTATTTATTTTTGATTCTGGGGGGTGACGGTAGAGGCTCAGAAAAGCGACGACAGCTCTGCCTTACTCTTTGGACGATCGGACGCAGCTTTGGCTCCGGGGAAGAAATGCTCTTGCTCGAATGTAGATCGCTCTGTGTCTGGCTCCATGCGTATATCTCTCTGCTCTCTCTCTCTGTGCTTTTTTTTACAAGAGAATGGCACCTTGCTATTTATAGGCATCATGAGTAGAGATGTATAGCCACGTGGCGGATTCTGAGCCCCGAACCACTATGTTGATTGCCATAAATCTGGTTTGTTATGATTGCAATATATCTGGGCAATTATGTTGATTGCCATAAGTCTGGATTGTAATGATTGTATTAAATCTGAATGATTATGATGATTGCAATAAATCTAGTTTGTTTGAGATTTGACCAAATTTGGACGGTTATGTTGATTGCAGCAAATCTGAGTTATTGAGATTTGATCGACTCCTGCCACGTGTCCCTTATTGACTGCAATAAATATGAATTATTGAGACTCGATCAGCTCCCGCCACGTGTCCCAACTGCTGCGAGCCGTATGGAGGACTGTCATAATTGGGCCGTATGGGTGTGGCCTCGTATCAGAACTGCATAAGGGTGGCCTTATCTGAACCGCATGTCAATTCTTTAGTCTGAGCCACATGAGGGTGGCTTTATCTGAACCGCATGAGGGGGCCTCATGATCCGAGCCGCATAGGAGTAGCAGCCGCATGGGGGTGGCCCTATGATCCGAGCCGTATGGGAGTAGCAGCCGCATGGGGGTGGCCCTATGATCCGAGCCGCATGGGAGTAGCAGCCGCATGGGGGTGGCCCTATGATCCGAGCCGCATGGACGTAGCAGCCGCTTGGGGGTGGCGGCCGCATGAGAGTGGCAGCCGCATGAGGGATGGTAGCCGCGACTGTGCCACTTGTGAAGATTTTCTTGTCTTTCCTAGGAGCCTGCCACTATGCCAGGATCATTATTTTACTTTTATATCAGGGCTGTCAAACCTTCGTGTCAGAGCCGTCGCTTCGCATCAGGGCATTAAATGAGCCAGCTGCATAAATTAATTACGGCCGGTTTGTGAAGGACTTTTTGAACCGCATAAGGCCACGTGGCTCGCTGGGAACTTTTGAGCCACATGAAACTCTAATGAACTTTTGAGCCGCATGAAACTCTCATAGTCTTGAGCCGCATAGGATTTTCTGTTCATTTCCATGCTTCTACAAGACCCCCTTCAAAGTTTTTAATTTGAAAAATTGAAATACTTTGAATGAGAAGCATGGCTATGTCCACATAAGCTCTCATAGCCGCATAAGATATTCTGGCCGTATGGACTTCCTAGCCGCATGGCCTTCCTAGCCTCATGGACTGCCTGGCCGTATGGACTGCCTAGCCGCATGGACCGCCTAGCCGCATGGACCGCCTAGCCGCATGGACTGCCTAGCCGCATGGACCGCTCTGGCCGTATACTGTCCTTTCTGCCACGTAGGCGTGATTAATTGCTCTTGATTCGTTTTGATTTGGAGCCGTCTTTTGGGGCAGGATGTAGTGCCCCGTTCCGTAAAGTAAATCGGAGGAATCGAAACGCCAACGGCGTTCGGACTTAGCCCGACAACGGCTGTTCGAAGACATTGCTCGGTCAAGGCGATCGCTCGCTCAGGTGGGGTAGTTTCGGTGAACTCTCCTCATCTTAGCCTTTACATAATAAATCGTGTTTTCAACTTGCACAAGTAGGCTAATCTAAAAGCTATGAACGCACATAGCTAAGGGAATAATCCCATCGAGTCGGAATATCTTAGAACATGGAAAATGGTTCCACGGCTTTTATAGAAGTCGGCTCAGCGTGCTTTCAAATGACACTCGATCCTTCGATCCCGTGGCTTGGGAGAAGGAAGTTGGCTTAAGTTGCTAAGTTGCCCCGACACTCAAAATAGCCTAAGTCATAGGCATCGCCTGCATGAATGCTTGGTAAAGCATGCACGGTCCCGTCATTTCGTCCCAACACTCGAATAAGCCTAAGTTATAGGCGTCGCCAGCATGAATGCTTGGTAAAGCATGCACGGTCCCGTCATTTCGTCCCAACACTCGAATAAGCCTAAGTTATAGGCGTCGCCCGCATGAATGCTTATTAAAGCATGTACGGTCCTGTCCCGCAAGGCTTGGCATAGCCTTCGTATGTCCCGCAAGTTAAGTCGTCTTGTACGGCTTGGTGGCTTAAGTCTAGGCACCCAGCAGTTGGTTGTTCAAGTCGACCCCGTGCCTAGCACGTTCCCGCGATGCGTAGCTCGACGTAGCCTTTGCTCGTCGAGTCATTGCCCGAGTGAGTTAGACAAGAGTTGTGCTAGGCTATCGAAGCCAGTTCTAGCACTATCTCGCTCTATCTGCGGTTGTCAAGTCGCGTAGTCCCTTGAGAACAAGGCTCGTCATGTAAAGTATATGACTTGAGCGTTAGCGTCGCCCAGAGAACCAGGTCTGTCTAAGGCACGAGCTACGGTCGGTTTAGTAAAAAGCTTGCCACGAACAAAGGAAGTCCACATGACTTGTTGTCGTCGAGATCGGTCCCGCTACTTGGGAGTCTCGTTAAGTCTTGACACGTTCCGTACACAAGATCGGTCCCTCATACTTGGGAGTCTCGCTAAGACTTGAAATTTCGCACACACGAGATCGGTCCCGCGGCTTGGGAATCTCGATAGAAAGAAGGAATGCATGGTCATGTTAAGGAAGGATTGATAAATCGAGTTGGGTCTTGCATGGTCATTGGATAACTTGTCGACAAGTTGTAGTCTTCTCGAATGATCTCCACCGGGGCACCGGGATCATTCGCCCGGGGAAGCGAGTGCGGCTCAACCAGGATGCCGGATAATGGCATGGAAGTATCGGCACTTCCGGGGCTAGCTACCCTTAGAAGGGCGGACCGATACCCCCGCCAGGATAGCTTGAAATTGCTAGTGACCACCTCATATAGATGTGTCGGCAAGAGCGGCAATCCGCATGTTTGCCTTTGGATAGCGTCGAGTACTAGCACGGCGTTGGTCGAATCATAAAATAGTCTAGCCCGACATGTATCAAGTTAGCAAGATACGTGCTTTAGCACAAAGCAAGGCTTTCGCGTATCAAGTATTGCATTCGCGTATTGGCTTCCGCATATCGGCAAAGTTGGCTAAGTCATGGAGTCGTTAGGCACGACCTCATCTTAAAGTATGAACAAGTCTAAGCAAGGTCTAGAGGCATGGCCTGCACGAGTCATCCCATTGCCGTCCTTGGCACTTGAATCGTTGGCACGAGAATTGGTCTAGTGGCGCTGAAGTTTAAGTAAAGGTCTTGGCACGGCCGAGTTCGCGTAAGTTGCTCCTCGGCATAGCATTGTCTCAAAAATGTCTAAGTCACAAATAGAATATGGCACGACCCTGCCGTCCCGAGTTCAAGTTTGGGTCAAGTTCATGCACGATGAGGCACTGCCTCGATCAAAACATACGTTGGCATTATAGCACGACCCGTCGTTGCACGACCTTGTCGTTGCATCGCTACGTATAGACCGAGACGTCTTGTTTAAAATGCATCCTAAGGCAAGACTAGAAAGACAATTGAAAGGGTTTAAGCTGCACAAAGTAAATGAAACGCGTCGGTTATGTATGGGTGGGCGAGAAGCTCACTCCACCAGTAGAGTTGAGTACTGACACCCACACACTATTTCATGTGCAGGCACAGGTAGAAGCTCGTGGCGCGGAGCTCGCTTGGATGCGTCGAGGCACGGAGTTCCTTGGCAAGTCAAAGCGTACGGCCGCGTGATCTGAAGACTTATACAGGACATAATGTATGGACATCGCCTTCCGAAGCTTCTGCTGACTCAAGCATTGTAATCAAGAGAGAGAGCAGAGAGAGCAGAGAGTGACCTTGTAAACGAGGGAAAAGTGAGCACGAGAGACTTGTAATTTGGCCTTGTGCCGACAAATGTAATCTTGTATTCAATATAAATAAAATAGCTTCTTTTGAATGACTTGTGTTCATGTGTTCTTCTTTAAATTCCGCTGTAATATATTCAATGTTTCTGCTTGGAACTTCTGTGCGACGACCCCGTCGCCGCCGATGTAATCGACCGTTATGGAATTGCCTTGCACGAGCACAATCTAGGCTCGTGCGGCATCACGCCTTAGTGAGGACGATCGCTCCTACGGGAGCGGGGCGTGACATAATGGTATCAGAGCACGGCTTTACGTCCTTGGACTTCACGTCGAATTTCTCAGTTTTGAAAGCTCGTCGTTGGAACATAAGTGTGCGCTCTCTCTCGAATGTCCCTCGGCATGTCCATACAATAAGTCTAAATATTTTTGAAAGCTCGTTCAAGCGTTCAATCGAACGCATCGACATGCAATGGCCTTTGTGCCGAATGTTGTTAAACATGACTCGATAGAAGCCACATGCTAAAGTTAACAAGTCGCACGTGTGCCCGAATAGTTCTACGTCGACCTTAGAAAGTCGCGTGCGTGCCTAACTAGTCGTGCGTCGACCTAGCAAATGAGCATGCAAACTCAGAATATAGTCCGCACGGGATGGTTATGCACACGGCCTTTTGGCTAAGTTGTGTTTCGCGACGCGCACCTCGACCCTTGGTGTAAACGAATCGTGAGCGATAACAAGTATTGCTTGGTCGAGAATGGAGCTACACTTAGAGTGTCTATCGATAGGAATGCTATCGAGTTAACGCTTAGGCGTACATGGAGGATTGACTTGGATTTTGAGAAAATGGTGCGATCGACCTAGCACGTCGATACGACGTTAGCGATTATGCTAGTGATTCGTCGAACGAATCTAAAAGATGTCTTAGCGAGTAATACGAACGTGATTGAGAACTAGATCGTATGGCTCGAATCCGAGTGGTGTATGGATTTTCTTAGAGATCGTTCGAGCAAATTTGAGAATTGCGAGTAACGGTGAGTATGTCGGCGAGGCGATGCGATCGCGCAGAGCCTTAGAACGTATCACGCTTAGTTGGTCGTGACTTCGTATGTCCCGAACGAGATGTGTTCGAACAACTTGTGAATGGGCAACGCGTGTTAGAAATTGATTCGGAACGATGAATGAAAATGAATGGTCTTGATCAAGGAAACTTAGAGAATCGTGCGTACGGTTTCAGATTGATTGAAATGAAATGTGACTTGAGTTTTGAACAACGATCTTGAAACGAGCTTGAGGAATAGCGATCGAACTTGATCTTGAATATTGAAGAAATGGTGGTATATCTAGTTCGGACAATAGCATCAGTCGCACGACTCGAAATTGGTTGTAAAGGAAGATCGTCAGGTTACGCATATCGTCGATGGTATTGAGGCGTATCAAAGATCGATATGCGATAACTCGGGGGTACTCTGACTCGGCGAATGACGATCGTGCAAATGTCATTATTCTGATGGATGTTATACTCGGGATATTGAAACTTGTCGAGGAAAAAGATAGACTTGGCTCGAGGATTCTCTAGTTGAATGAATGGCGAACAGACTATCGAATTGAAATATTGGCTTGGACGAAAACAAAATGTTTGGATTTGCTTCGACGATAACCCCAACGTCGACATTTTTATCTTATGCGAGCGCAACTCCAGCCTTGCACATGCGTCACACCGATTAGGACGATCACTCCACGTGAGCGCTGGTATGGTGATTCATACAGCAGGGGTGATCAAACTTGCACGGCGTGGCAATATGATTGCTTCGACTTGTGGTTTGACGCGAAGGTGACTTGAAAATGATTCGGTGTGCTTGATGATTGAATTTGAGGATCGCGTAGGTCCAATCCGCGTATCGAGAATGAATTAGTCTAGACTCAAGCATGAGTTACGCCCCGATGAGAATGATTATTCTGCGAGAGCGTTGTATGGTGATTCATGAACCACCGTAGATAATCGGACTCGCGTGAGATTGGGGCGCAACATATTATCAAAGCTAGATGAACTCGTGATCGAATACATGAATTGGTTAGAATGGATATGTGAAGTATGTCGATTGGATGATTTGAATGGATTCGAATTCGTTGCGCTGCGCAACGAATGCATTGATGCGAATAGGTGATAGTGCTCGATGTTTAGAAATCTGAGTGACGCGAGCTTGGGTAGAAAACCCCGTACTACCGACTATGGTTTGACCCTAGGATTGGGGTCAGTGTTGGCATTATTGTTGGGGAACTATGATTCCAATCCTGACATTGACTTTGCCTCGAAAAGATAGCCTAGCGGTTAGGCGAGATGCCCTGTTTCATGTGTTAGCAATCGAAAGATTGATCTTGAGGATTGGCTTGGATGGATAGCGTAAATCACGAATATAGGAAACCCTGCTCACGAGACTCGACTGACATGCATATATTTCAGGGACGCCTGAGTGTGTGCACGATGCGACTCGAGTGAGAATGACGAATTCTCTATCATGCAGCTTGGCTGAATGCATGTATTTTGGGGATGCTTGGAATGCGTGCACGATCCAGCCAAGTGATACGTTGAGTTCAAACAAGACTTGAAAAATGGAAGTGTGTCGAAATCTTGAAATCATGTTAACGGAAAGATTGATACTAGTACGAGCGTGGCTCGGAATCGAAGAAATGCGTAGGCAGTGTGTGCGCGATTAAGTCTTGGCCATAGAAATGATAGGATGGCTTGTCCTCAGGAAAGTCTCGAGGATGAGACTTATTCTGAGTGGTGTATGTTGTAGTCCCCCGTCCCGCAAAGTAAATCGGAGGAATCAAAACGCCAACGGCGTTCGGACTTAGCCCGACAACGGCTGTTCGAAGACATTGCTCGGTCAAGGCGACCGCTCGCTCAGGTGGGGTAGTTTCGGTGAACTCTCCTCATCTTAGCCTTCACATAATAAATCGTGTTTTCAACTTGCACAAGTAGGCTAATCTAAAAGCTACGAACGCACATAGCTAAGAGAATAATCCCGTCGGGTCGGAATATCTTAGAACATGGAAAATGGTTCCACGGTTTTTATAGAAGTTGGCTCAGCGTGCTTTCAAATGACACTCGATCCTTCGATCCCGTGGCTTGGGAGAATGAAGTTGGCTTAAGTTTCTAAGTTGCCCCGACACTCAAAATAGCCTAAGTCATAGGCGTCGCCTGCATGAATGCTTGGTAAAGCATGCACGGTCCCGTCATTTCGTCCCAACACTCGAATAAGCCCAAGTTATAGGCGTCGCCCGCATGAATGCTTGGTAAAGCATGCACGGTCCTGTCATTTCATCCCAACACTCGAATAAGCCTAAGTTGTAACGCCCCAGTCCCAAAATACGTAGGACTAGAACGTAATCATGCCAGCTGTATACATACGAAGTATATGGACCCTCGTATATATACATAAGCTGTAAAATGCAGTAACCAAGGTACTAAATCTCATCCACAAAGATAAATACGATAGAAAAGTAACTTTGAATTTGTCATGTACACAATAGTTGGGCAGAGACAAAGTCCACTACCAACCAAATTAAATATGGAAAAATATACAAGGAAAGAATTTAGCAAGCGAGAGCAATGGCGAGTCCAAGAGCAATCACCACGAAGGAAGGAATGGCCTTAGCTAGAGCACCTGCAAGAAATCACGAAACACACACCTGACGAGATAACCAGGTCCTCAGAGGGACGTAACAAGATACATCAACATGCTATATAATACTGAATATAAAATACGCCACAATCATAGAAAGTGATAAGACACTATAAGGTAATCTAACCAAACTAAAGTGAACATGCAGTGAGAACAAACCTTTCGTCGCATGAGCCCTGGCTGTAATGGGATCTAGTATAGTCCCCACTTGGGCACCAGTGACCGAGAGCATGACGTTCAAAAATGACAGTGGCCAACCTGAGAGGCTCATACCCGTATCTCCAGCGGAGCTTCCGGGTTATAGGGGAAGTGCAATAGAAGCCCATACGACAAGGAAATGTTCTCCCCACCCAATGTACCTTTAATGTCGTATCCACGACCATGTACACTACTAACCGTCAAGTCTTCTAACATACAACTATTGACGGTTAGACCTAACGCACGTCCTGCACGCATCAGTGATCAGCCAACACGCAAGTCCGTAGACTATATGCTACTCATAACTCACACATCTCGTGGCACAACAGTGTCAAAGTTTATGCAATGCACTAAGCTAGTGGTAGTCCCTTAACTCTAAGTCCATATGCAATCAAAGGGTAAATAACAAGGTATAACTAATATCACTGTGCAGGCAATAATCATGAACTAGAAATAAATGAACAGTGATATGTAATAAATAAAATGCAACTAATTTATAAACAGTAAATTGTGGCAAGGTATCTTTCCTGGGGTGTCGCCTGGTGTGGTGCGATAATCCGACAAGTTATGTGCGTCCAATAGCCATGGTTGGTGCATACCGGATAAATTTTGCGAGGAAATAGGAATGAGCGATTAGTCATAATTAATTAAGATGATCATGGAGAAATTGTGGAGATTACGTACGTATCTATTTTGAAAGTATTTATGATGTTTTGAAAGTATATTTTGTTATCCCAAATTATTTGTAAAAAAATCGTTTTAGGTTAACAACTAAAATTTTCTAATAGAAATATTTTATATAGATACTTGAAAACGTATATAATAGGAAAAAAACATAACCTTGTTCATATACATATTTTATTTTATTTTATTTTTAGGAAAATTCATATTTAAATACAGTAAAAATAATAATAATTTAGTAATACTTTTAGGGCTATTGAGTATGGTTCAAAAGAATTTTGGAAAATAATATTTATCAAATTTATTTAAATATGCAAAAATCATTTTAATAATAAAAATCACGATCATAGCAAAAGTATTTAAAATAATATTAATGAGGTAATAATAACAGTAATTATAATATAATAATAAACTTAATAATATTTAATAAAAAATAATAACAGAAATCTATACTTAATAAAACTTACTAATTAATAATAATATTAATAATAATTATAATAATAATGTATATCAGTGATAAATAATAGTATAACCATAGTTGTACAGTAGCAGCAACAATAATATTAATATTATTAATAAAAACAAAACATTTAATCCCTTCTTCCCATACAGCGAGAGGGAGAGAGAGAGAGAAGAGAGTGGGAAAGCAGGGGGAGGGTTTTACCAGTGACTTCGGCCGGCTCCGGCGAAGGGCGGCGGAGTAGGAGAGGCGCGCTGAAGCTGGTGGAGGCGAGCGGCTTGGACCGGTGGCCGCACCGGACTCGACGGTGGCCCCCACGGCGGTCAGCGCCTACGGAGGGGAAAAGGGGCGGCGGTTCCAGCGCCGGGGAGGCGGAGAAATCGGAGGGTGCTGGAAGGAGATCGACGGAGGCGGTGAGCTAGGTCGACTGGGCGGACGGTGGCGAGGTCGCGGCGTCGGATAGGCGGCGGTGAACGAATCTGCGGCGGCGGCGACACTGTGGACTCACCGGCGACTGGCCTGGTCGGAAAGGAGAGGGGCGCGGTGGAAGATGGAGCGGAATCGGCGGGTGGTCGTTCTCCGGCGGACGGAGTACACGGTCGGGAACCCCTGCGGTGGTGGGACACGGCGGAGCCTGGCTCAGGCGAGGCGCTCGCGACGGGCGAGGACAGTGGCGTTAGGGTTTCGTGAGGCGGCGCCCTGGAGAGGAGCGCCGGAGGCACGGCGCTGGTGGCGGTTGTCGAGCGGGGTGGCACGGCAGAAGGTGAGTCGGTTTCTTCCTCTTATTTCTTTCTGTGGTTGTTTGCGGTGGGGATGACGGTGGTGATGGCGTCGGGGGTGTTGGCCACGGTGATTGGCGGTGGAGTTGGTGGCATTGGCAGTAGAGTTGGAACGGTGGTGTGGGGCTTGGTGGTTGTTCGGCTGGTTTTTGGTGGTGGTTGTGATGATGAACCAGGACACAGACACGGGCATACAATTTTTGTGGTATTGGAGTGGCAATGGACGTGGTGAGGATGATGACGGCGACGGCAGGATTCGGGAGACGAGGGTGGTGATGACAGAACCGTCGTGTCCTGCGAGACACGGACGGGGTATCCGAGGTTGTCGGATACGGAACAAATATTGTATTTGTATGGAAAAATATAGTGGAGAAGATGAGGCACAGACACGATGCACTTGTGGATGCCAAATTTCTGGAGGAGTACCTCTCCTTTTATAGGAGGTGGGAATTCCCAGTTAGATAGGAATTGGGTTTGATTTAAATACCCAATAGATAATTCATCATGTAATCAAATAAATTTAAAGTCAATTCAAATCAAATCCAAATCCAAATCAATTTCCATATTTAATTTAAAATATTTTAAATAAAGCCAATAAGATCTTTTGCAATTAAATTACCATATTTAATCAATTATTAAATAAAACATGATCTCAAATATTATTTTCATAGTTAAATAATTATGGAAATAATTAATTTCGAAAGTCACTATAGATACTTTAAATATTAAATCATAAACTAGCTTTTGTAAATATCAAGATTTATTAATAAACATTTCACGTTTCGCAAAACATTTGGAAACATTTCATATAAACCAAAATTTTCAAATTATTACTTATTTTTAAGCGACGATCAAAATACTCTTTTTAAAAATATTTACCACATATTATTTTGAAAATTAAATTCTTTTATATATAAAATCTCTAATGTTTTACAAAAATATGTAACTTGCACATATTCGCACTCGTCGAGAAATTTCGAAATGCGTATTTCGCACGCTACGTAAATACGACAAAGCGACTCATGTGCGATGTATAGATACGAAGAAGAAAAAAATAAATTCGAAATTTTAAAATAAAAAAATTGTAGTAGAAATTTAGGGGGTTTACATAAGTTATAGACGTCGCCCGCATGAATGCTTAATAAAGCATGCACTGTGTCACGCCCCGATTCATAGAGTCATTTATTTACATATTTTATCTCTTGGAATCGATCGTCCTCGCTTGGGCGTGATGCCGTACAAGTCTGGTATTGCACTTGTACAAGGCAAAGATGGTACATAATTGATTTTCTTCAAATTGGAACACATCGCAGCGGCAGAAGCAGATAAATTGAAGTTAATGAGGACAATTTTTGTCAGTAAATAGAAATAGATCACTTCTTTATAGCAGCGGAGATAAAAGGATACTTGAAGTCACACAACGGTATATAGAACTTTATTCTCTTTATTGATAATTGAAGAGGAGTACAAGACTTGTATTGAAGTACAATGCTTACAACAAATCTCACTTTACATTGAAAGCCAACTGAACAATGCTATACAGCTTAAAATTTGATACTTGGATACATTGGATTACAACTCGATATACCAACTTGCCTTACAACTCACTGGTACAACTGATTACAATGTTCCATACATTATGCCCTTTATAAACAGAAGACATCATCTTGAACAAGGAGAGCTTCTGTATGCCCAACAAATCTTCGATGCCGCGGGACCAATCCAGCCAATCTTCGTGTATAGAACATCCCAAGCACGAGCACCTGCCCACACAAAATGTGGGTCAGCACATCATCTATGTGCTGGCGAGCAGAATCCAACCCACTCGCCTAAACCAACACTAACTGGTCCATTTTAGCAAGCATTTAACAAAATGATCTTTCTACTTGGGCCTAGCATCAGTTTACAGTTCATGGGCAATTATCATAGTGAAGCATGTAAACATATTCTTAGCAACATTCATGTGAAGGCATCAGTACAGCATACTAGTGTTATCATGAAAAGGCATCATTGAGGCATCATTAGTTCTAACATTTGAACATGTTGTGACAGTTCTCATAGAAGGCATCACTTAGCATGTTAGTTATGCTTAAGCAGGTTACATAGCAATGCAACATGTTGACATACTAAATTTAGCATGTTAAGGAGGTTCTCATTTAAAGGCAACATCATATCATTGACTTGTTTAGCATGATTAAGCAGACCACTCAACCAACATATACTGCATGCATCACATTTAAGTGATTTCTTACCGATAGCCAACTCCCTCGTACCTGCATAAAATATAGGATAATATGATATACTTACTCTGTCTGCACAAAACATTCATTAGCATGCATCCTGACTACATGACCACTGGTGGTTGTGCACCATATCGACGTGCCATATAGGACTTCATAGGGTATGGAATGTGCCCTACATCAGGTTGCGAGCCAGAATGAGGATCCCAATACCGTGCTACCAAAGCACCAATTCCTCCTAGGCTGACTCGATCCCACCGCCGCGGGTACCGTTCGAGGAAATCCTTGTATACAAGTACGTCTATGGTCATGCGAATGTGTGTCCGACCCGATCGTGTTCGAAGTCGCATGAAACAATAATGAGATAAGAAAAGGCAACAGTTCATCATCTCATTTTTTTCCAATATTTCTACCTGTTCACTTGGTGATCTCAATGATCCCAAGCCTCATCATTTCTCATTGCATCAATCATTGCAACATTTCTAATATCATTCCTTTCTAAGAGGAACAAATAATATTTCATTCATATCGATAGGACCTGCATCATTTCATTCATATCATAGGGACAGTATTCTTTCTTTCATTGCTTATAAGGAAGCAGGCAACAGCAACAGTTATACAGAAGGTACATGATTCTAGTGTTTCATTCAATTCTTTGTGTTAATAGCATAGCCAGTTCATTACTCATGTATCATTCTCATAGCATCTCATTACTCAAGTGATTCATTCATTTCATCAAGATTAAGCATAAGAGACATTATCAATCCATTCTCAGGCATCAAGTTATATTAGCAGTTCGAGTCTGATTCAATCAGCAGTTCAATATTCATGTGTTATTCATTCAATGATTTCCAGCATATGCATCTCTATCGATTTAGCAACTCGTATCGCAATTATTCAACATTGAGGTAAGAGACATTAGGGACATATTCATAGCATCACGTTATTCTATTTATTAAGCATACAGGAATAAGGAGGAAGGAGGACAGTTCCACTTGCCTGCACAAAAGGGTCTTCCTGCTCCAATCCCGCTAAGCGTAGCTCTACCAGCGAGCCACGTTCCAATACCCATTTCGTCTAGCCAGCTAAGAGAGACTGCATCAGTCTTAATTCTCTTGATTCCCAACATAAGTCACGGTCCAATATTCTGATCCCATCCAACAAGCCTACCAAATGCCTCGTGCGGAGCGGGGCATTACATAATATACCACTCAGAAAAAGTTTCGTCCTCGAAACTTAAGGAAACAACTCTTCTACTAGATTCACTTAATCATAATGAGTTACTCATTCAGCTTCAATTCAATATTCGTTTCAGCCCACTCGGTCATTTCAAAATAGCTATCCAACAATATCATTTTAATCCATCAACGATTCCATCCATCTTTCTCTTTTCCAAATACTTGCAACTTTTCATTGATTCACCAACATTTTTCTTGTATTCTATCTTGGTCGTAACACATCACTTCGTTTAGATCCATACACATATTTCAGGCATCCACAAAACATATGCATCTCAGCCAAAGTCTGTGCTAGTGCAATAATTTCTTTCCATAATGTTATCTCAGTCGCAACCTATCACTTCGGCTGGATCCATACACATATTTCAGGCATCCCCAAAACATATGTACTTCAGCCAAATTCCATGATAGCACGGTTCGATCAGCCACGATACAACTCTCTTTTCCAAATTCGACTTAGCATCCTTTCAATTGACTCATCACTTTATTCACTTGCCACAATCACTATCTTCTAGGCCACAACACTTAACATCAGGGACAACTTGGTTAAGCTCTCTATCCAGGCATAATATTTCTAACATTCGATCAAGGGTCTAACTTAGAGCCAATCATATCAAGCGTTCACAACATGCAATCATATTCCTTCCCAAATTCAACAATATTTTTTACCGAGGCAATTCATCTGTTCTAAAAGATACAATCCGACATCACCAACTATCGATTACCCGATTCAGGGTATAATTCTATGCAACAGTCAAGGTTAACCCAGCTACCCGACTATGGATACCTATCCAACATTCCTGTTATGAGCCATCAATTCCATCTCATATAAAAATTTACTATTCGATACTTACAACTCAAGTCTCATCCCACAATTCTAGTTCCCGCTATAGGCCGACATATAATCCCCAAGGTCCAAACATCTCTAAGGTACAAGTTAAAGCATACACATACAACATATCATTCTTAGGTCGTACTCATCACCATCTCTCGTTCAATGCCACAAGGTCATTCTATAGTTCGCCAACGGCCATCTATTATTCGGTCAAGTCTCTATGGTTAGCTAAACCGACAGCTAAACCTAATCATTCAGGTGACTTCCCTAGAGTGGACGGCTACTAGGGATCATGGAAATTTCTTATTCTCAGGCCAACATACAACCAACTATTCGAGGCAACTCTACCCAAACCTATTGGTATCAACTTAGTCTGAATAACTAATCGCCATTGTCGGCTATGCCAATAATTGGTAAGTCCTCAACTGGTCACTCGGGTCAAGTCTATCTATCCAGGGTCTTCCTCAAGGAAATAATTCCCACAGAGGCTTATTCTAGACTTACCCAATGATCGACTAAGATCGATCTATCAACGTTACGGTCAAATCCCAACCCGACATACGATTCTCATCGTTCTAATAGTCCATCAAGTAAATTCCCAACAATCCAATTCCTATTCCAAATCCTTTGTACCCACACGAACCCATAAT
This sequence comes from Iris pallida, assembly GCA_029216955.1. Classification (NCBI taxonomy): domain Eukaryota; kingdom Viridiplantae; phylum Streptophyta; class Magnoliopsida; order Asparagales; family Iridaceae; genus Iris; species Iris pallida. The sequence continues at coordinate 81,706 of JANAVB010037621.1, forward strand.
CCAAGGCTAACTATTCAAGGGTCATCGATTCCGTTAGTCTTAACATAACTATGGAATCATACTATTCGGTCTGTATGATAAAGTCACACCACTAAGTCATAAGCCAACAATCTATATCCTAACCAACAATCACCTATACCGACATTATCCAACACATTTGCAATTTCTCGTTCCCATTCGTTTCTCAATCATCAAACTATCTTACTGGCATTCTTAAATCTCATGCAGCAATGGTCGAGTAGTTCATCCCATTCAATCCGATAATTTATGTATCACTTTAACCATCCTTTATGCAACACAAATACTCAGGGTTGCTACTTGTTACTTTTCTAATCCCGTTAGATTCCTTATCATACATGTACATAGGCAACAACTGTCCTTTGGTGATCTAGATGGGTTAACATCTATTACACCTTAGGGTCAAGGCACAAATCTCTAATATTCCTTTGGTTCACCGACAATATTTCTAAAACTTTCAGCTACGCAACCAACTTTGTATTAGCCACATTTGATTTACATCCAACCAATCAAAGTCAACATTCAGATGTTCTAAGCCACAATATTCTCTAGCCAAATCTATTTACCCATAGCATACTAACGGTCTTACTAGTCTGAGTCATCACTCGACTAAACAATTTCTAACCAAGCCACCAGTTACAATTTCCGACAATCTCGCTACTCAATATAACATTACCGTCAAGGGACACTCGAGTCATCTAGCCACAATACATGACTCCCAGCTAAGTCTCAGCACTACCCAGTACCCACAGATAGTCTCCTTGCTATCCTATGAAAGGGTCAGAATACATCTCGTTCTGAGGTGGTAGAGGCAATATACCACTCAGAAACGAAGCCATCCTTAAACAATACCAACTCAATTCTATTCCAGACTTTCGTGATCTATAATGATCACAACACTTAGCCAACATCTCGGGGTCTCAATATCCCAAACCAACATTCTTAGGGTCTCAAAAGTACTATCCATCACCCCTGAGTCGACTCACCAGTTATGTCAAACTCATCTATCAATTATTTCATTCCCAATTCTTTTCCAACATCACATACAATTCTCAACTTATTACAGTATACCAAGCCACTTTTCTCTATTCCCACAATTCCAAACAACATTCATACTATAGCATACTATGGCATCGAGTCATTGTTGGGTTATTTGTGTCTAAACCAATAACAATCATTCATTCGGGGGCATCACAATGTATATAGACTTATTGTATGGAACATCCAGTGAGCAGCCAAGAGGGTCAACGAACTTTTAGACACAAACAACATAGGATGATTATCGAACAACAACAGCATAATCGCAGAAGCAATCTTTGATTTAATCGCGGAAGCAACATTGAATGATCGCGGAAGCAACTTTGGTTAATCGTCGATGTAACTTTGATTTAGAACGAATCAAAGAAGAGACCAAGGACGTAATGCCGTGCTTTGATACCAATTTGTCATGCCCCAATTCGTAGAGTCATTTATTTTTATATTTTATCTCTTGGAATCGATCGTCCTCGCTTGGGCGTGATGCCGTACAAGTCTGGTATTGTACTTGTACAAGGCAAAGATGGTATATAATTGATTTTCTTCAAATAGGAACACATCGCAGCGGAAGAAGCAGATAAATTGAAGATAATGAGGACAATTTTTGTCAGTAAATAGAAATAGATCACTTCTTTATAGCAGCGGAGATAAAAGGATAACTTGAAGTCACACAGCGGTATATAGAACTTTATTCCCTTTATTGATAATTGAAGAGGAGTACAAGACTTGTATTGAAGTACAATGCTTACAACAAATCTTACTTTACATTGAAAGCCAACTGAACAATGCTATACAGCTTACAATTTGATACTTGGATACATTGGATTACAACTCGATATACCAACTTGGCTTACAACTCACTGGTACAACTGATTACAATATTCCATACATTATGCCCTTTATAAACAGAAGACATCATCTTGAACAAGAAGAGATTCTGTATGCCCAACAAATCTTCGATGCCGCGGGACCAATCCAGCCAATCTACGTGTATAGAACATCCCAAGCACGAGACCTGTCCACACAAAACGTGGGTCAGCACATCATCTATGTGATGGCGAGCAGAATCCAACCCACTCGCCTAAACCAACACTAACTGGTCCATTTTAGCAAGCATTTAACAAAATGATCTTTCTACTTGGGCCTAGCATCAGTTTACAGTTCATGGACAATTATCATAGTGAAGCATGTAAACATATTCTTAGCAACATTCATGTGAAGGCATCAGTACAGCATACTGGCTTGGTAAACTGATGCTAGGCCCAAGTAGAAAGATCATTCTAATAAATGCTTGCTTAAATGATCACTTTAAATGTTGGTTTATGCGAGTGGGTTGGATTCTACTCGCCAGTGCATAGATGATGTGTTGACCCATATTTTGTGGGTAGGTGCTCGTGCTTGGGATATTTCTACACACGAAGATTTAGCTTGATTGGTTCCGTGGCATCGAAGATTTGTTGGGCATACAGAAGCTCTCCTTGTACAAGATGATGTCTTCTGTTTATAAAGGGCATAATGTGTGGAACATTGTAATCAGTTGTACCAGTGAGATTGTAAGCCAAGTCAATATATCGAGTTGTAATCCAATGTATCCAATTATCAAATATAGACTTTGTAGCATTGCTCAGTTGGCTTTTAATGTAAAGTGAGATTGATTATAAGCATTGTACTTCAATACAAGTCTTGTACTCTTCTTCAATTATCAATAAAGAGAATAAAGTTCTATATATCTCTGTGTGACTTCAAGTTATCCTTTTACCTCCGCTGCTAAAAAGAAGTGATATACTTTTATTCAATAAGAAAGATTGTCCTCATTAACATCAATTTGTCTGCTTCTGCCGCTGCGATGTGTTCCTATTGGAAGATTATCACTTATGTACCATCTTTGCCTTGTACAAGTGCAATACCAGACTTGTACGTATCACGCCCCGATTCCATAGAATCGATAGTCGTCTCCCGGGCGTGATGCCGTGCAAGCCTAAGTTGCGCTCGCACAAGGCATAGTCATAAGGTTATCCGAAACACAACAACAAATGAATGCGCAGAGTAAATTGAACACACATTATAGTGAAGGAAATTTAAGCTTTATTGATAATGAACATTATTTTTACAGACTCGATACAAGGGAGCCGCGCGAGCTTTTTACAAACTGACTCCATTACAAAATAAACGTCGACGAGATAGCCATTCCATACATTCATCCCTTGATTATACAACCAAAATTACAAAACCACCTGGGATGGTAGAAAGTCGCTCCATCTGTCTTCGATCTTCAACAGCGGAGTCTTCAAATGTTTGATCCAAGCTTCGATGCACGGACGAAACTTCAAAACACACGAGCGTTGCCTCCCTTTACGTAGCACGCTCCTCCCGATCTATCGCACCTGTAGAGAGAGCGAGGATCAGTACAATCAACATGTACTGGCGAGTGGCTAATTAATTTCCAGGCTCTCATTTGGTTCAAGAATTTAGATAAAGTCATACAACTTGCTTTTAGTGGTCTTTCTAGCCATCCTAGATATTTTCATAAGAAGCATTAAGTTACACCAAAATTTCCTCCGGCAGAGCGCGCCGTGCGACATAAAACTTACCATCACTTTTCCTGTTAGTTGATAACAATTTATGTCAAGTGTTTGATATGGAGGTCACTGGCATTAACTAGCCATCTTGGACATAGCCTGGTAATACGGGACCCTTGCAACGCAAGTAGCGAGCCCCGATGCAACGCTCTGATACCATTATGTCATGCCCCGATTCCGTAGAATCGATAGTCGTCCCCCGGACGTGATGCCGTACAAGCCTAAGTTGCGCTCGCACAAGGCATAGTCATAAGGTTATCCGAAACACAACAACAAAAGAATACGCAGAGTAAATTGAACACACATTATAGAGAAGGAAATTTAAGCTTTATTGATAATGAACATCATTTTTACAGACTCGATACAAGGGCGCCGCGCGGGCTTTTTACAAACTGACTCCATTACAAAATGAACGTCGACGAGATAGCCATTCCATACATTCATCCCTTGATTATACAACCAAAATTACAAAACCACCTGGGATGGTGGGAAGTCACTCCATCTGTCTTCGATCTTCAACAGTGGAGTCTTCAAAGGTTTGATCCAAGCTTCGATGCACGGACGAAGCTTCAAAACACACGAGCGTTGCCTCCCTTCACGTAGCACGCTCCTCCCGATCTATCGCACCAGTAGAGAGAGCGAGGATCAGTACAATCAACATGTACTGGCGAGTGGCTAATTAATTTCCAGGCTCTCATTTGGTTCAAGAATTTAGATAAAATCATACAACTTGCTTTTAGTGGTCTTTCTAGCCATCCTAGATATTTTCATAAGAAGCATTAAGTTACACCAAAATTTTCTCCGGCAGAGCGCGCCGTGCGACATAAAACTTACCATCACTTTTCCTGTTAGTTGATAACAATTTATGTCAAGTGTTTGATATGGAGGTCACTGGCATTAACTAGCCATCTTGGACATAGCCTGGTAATACGGGACCCTTGCAACGCAAGTAGCGAGCCCCGATGCAAGTCCCCGTCTTATCGATTGTCTATTACCTAGCTCGGCTATAACCTGTTTCTTCCTAGGCCGAGTCGGTCCTGTGGCCCCGGGTTGCCGCTCGAAGAAACCAACGCCCGCTCGAAGAAAACAACGCCCTTGTCGACAAGTTGTCCATGACCGTGATAGGTTAACAAGGTATGATTTTGGGTACCGTTGGGGCTTGTTACATAGTCGATTCATTTACTTGGTTGTTTTGCTGGCCTCAAATAATTCTCTCTTTTCGACACAACACATCTCTTTTCTCTTCTTGCATATAGGACTTGTATTAATCATTCAGTTTCGATATCATTACCCGAGTTTTCATTTTGAAATAGAGGGTGGAGACGAAGGAGGTCAGCCACTCACCTTGAGTTTTTTTTGCTTGAGGCGAGGGACTTGTTGGCTGCGCTAGACGTCGCCTACGCGATCACCTGAAATCACACAAGCAACCGATTAGAACACTGTATTATGCAAGAGTTCGATAGGAAATGCGAGTTCGAAATGTAAACCATGAAAACTATCGAAAACATTCACGAAAATGCATTCACAAAACCAAAGCCAAAACCAACGTAAGCGGCGTGAAAAGCAGAGCAACGGAAGGTCTCTCCCGACTCAGCCGCAGAGTCAATCATTGAGGCGCTATCCCGCTGAATATGGGACTTGGTTCCGAAGAAGCCATTCCATAACGTGGAATGGATCTTAATTTAACCGTTCCCGTTCGATCGACTCGGCCAATTTCGACCTATCGGTCCCGACCGAATCGATAGCGACAGTGTTCCTTTCTCGCGTACCCCGTAGACGAAAATGGGGCACAATGTAGGGACGGGGCACTATAGTACGGCATCACGCCCAAGCGAGGACGATCGATTCCAAGGGATAAAATATGTGAATAAATGACTCTACGAATCGGGGCGTGACAAATTGGTATCAAAGCATGTAAACATATTCTTAGCAACATTTATGTGGACATATCATTTAGCATTCTTGGTGTTATCATGTAAAGGCATCATTGAGGCATACTAGGTGTTATCATGAAAAGGCATCATTGAGGCATCGTTAACATTAATATCGTAAACATGTTATGACAGTTCTCACTTCAAGCATCACTTAGCATGTATGTTGTGTTTGAGCAATGATTAAAGCATGGCATCTTTCTAGCATACTGAATTTAACATGTTAAGCAGGATCTCATACTGAAAGGCTACATACAGCATCATTTACTTATTTGGAACGTAAGCACGCAAGTTAAACCAACACATATATTGAGTTATCACATTTAAGTGATTTCTTACCGATAGCCGACTCCCTCATACCTGCATCAAATATAGGTTAGCAGATATACTTACTCTGCCTGCATAAGACATTGATTAGCATGCATCCTGACTACATGGTCACTGGTGTATAACCATACGGACGTTGCCATATAGGTCTTTATTGGTAATGCGATGACTCCAGAGAAGGTAGCTAGCCCCAAAGGATGCCTCGCAAAACCCGTGCCCCTACTGGCACGCCAATGTTTCCTCCTAGGCCGGATCGGTCGCCCTAACGTCCCGGGGTACCGTCCGAGAAAACATATCCCCATCACTTTTATGCATAAGTTGTCCTATGACCATACGAATGCGTGTCCGACTCAATCGTGAACATAAAATGCATGGTAAAATATTGAAGTAAAGACAACAGTACATCATCATTCATCTCATTCAAGTCATGTTCAATGACTTATTCATTCCCAACATTACCATCATTTTATTTGGTGATCTCAACGATCCCAAGCCTCATCAATTCTCATTGTTTGCTTCATTGCAACATTTCTTATTATGTTCCTTCTAAGGAGGAACAACAGCATTCATTCATTTCGAAGGTGTCACGCCCCGATCTCGGAGGATCGAAAACAAGCCACTGGGCGTGATGCCGTACAAGTCTAGATTGCACTGGTACAAGGCAAAACCATTACAGTTCCTGGTAATTCTCAGAAAACATCAATAGGGCAGCGAAACCAAGCAGATAAATTGAAGTCACACAATTTATGAAGAAATGTATCTCTTTATTGATAATCAAAATAGATTACAAGACTCGCAGCGGAATACAGAGTTTACAACTGTTTACAAGGCTCTTAAATAGCCAACTGAATGTATACACTTGCCCTTTAGGCTACAACTGAATATACCGACTTCTTTACATGAACTTGCCAATATGGCTACAATCTCACTGGTACAACTGAGTTCCACTGTTCCATACATTATGTCCCGTATAGCAGAAGACATCGTCTTGAAAGAAAAGCTTCTGCACACCCATCCGATTCATCGATGCCAAGCACTGATTCACAGGGTTTTTCCCAAGCAAACACCTGTAATATTGTCCACAACGTGGGTCAGTACATCATCAATGTACTGGCGAGCGGTGCTGGCCCAACTCACCTAAGAAGACAACACTAAGTAAATATGTTATAGCACATTATTAACAGTGGTCTTTCTCGTTGCCTTAGGGTCAATTTTATGTTATAGCCGACAGGAAGTAAAGCATGCAAATCTCATAGCCAACATAATTTAAAGCATGCAGTTATCACCCTTTGGCGATTCTTACCCACGGTCGTGTAGCCATCCCTGTACATTCATAATACTTACTCTGCCTGCACAAGACATTGTTAGGAACAATATCATGATTCAATATAAATATCACCGTTCAGGTGATTCTTACCAACAGCCGACATCCTTCCCTGTATTTGAGTAATAACTTACTCTGCCTGCATAAGACATCATTAGCATTGGACCTATCTATATGAAGGTCACTAGCGACACGCCATCTTGGATCATCTTCTGGTGAACGGCTAACTCCAAATGGAGTGCGGATCCATGGGAGGTTTCCGAAACACCGTGCTACTACTTCAGCACCATGGGATTTTAGCATCCTTTCAGTGGACGGTAGCAAGCCCCCACTGTAAGTCCTGCAATCCCGATGTCAGTACATCGACACCATCCTTGTTCCCCCCAGTACGAACCGGGTTCCATGGCCCAGGAAATACCGTTCGAGGAACTACACCTTGTCGACAAGTTGTCCATGACCATGCAACTATATGCAACTTATCTAAGAAGAAAACATATAATGCATGATAAGGAAAACTAAGCAAAACCATCATTCTCATCCATCTTGCCATCTAGCCATCTTGCCTTGAGCCAATGCTCACATTATCATCTGCCCATCCAGGGTCTTAGCGTAATCAACATTCTACATCGGCGACAGGATAATAGAATGTTGTTACCCAATCCTTTTGCCACATCTTTCCCACCAACTCAATTGTACTTACCGCCCAATCTTGGGACTTAGCATCTGTTTAGCATACATTCATTCGAATGCAAATCAAGCATACTCACTGCCCAGTTCTTGGGTCTTAACATCTGTTTTGCCATCTATTCATTGAGCCAAAGCTCGATATACTCACCGCCCAAGTATTTGGGACTTTGCCTTCACCTGTCATGTAATTCACCGCAACAGCGTACAAGCATACAATTCATTTAGCCACAACAGTTTACGTTCAGGTGATTATTATCTTTCATTATCTTTCTAAATTCCATGCAAGGTGTTATTGAACAACATAATAAGAAACATAGCACACTATCCTTATTTTAAGCGTGAAGCTAAAGGATCTTAGAAGGGTTCAACACTACTCACATTTATAGGACGATTTCTGCCACGATCGCATAGACTTCCAAGCGATCCTTCGCATATTCCCAAGTCCAACAAGGCTTCATCGAACCAACCATCTACCATGAGGCATCTTGCGGGTCGGGGCGTTACAATATATACCACCCAGAAAAAGTTTCGTCCTCGAAACTTAAAACAAAACTCATCCCCAAAACTTCAATCAACTTTTCATGAAACTTCTCAACGAACAACTTGCACCATTTAACATTTCTCCGCAATCTCTCGATTGATTTTCAAGTAATATACCGTCTCGTTACAGCATCCCATTTGATTCAAAATAGTTTACCATCTTTGATCTTTCCTCCGACACTCGTACAAATCCTTAGCACATAATCATCCTTCCCGTGGCTTCGTTTGAATTCAGCATACCACTTAATTGGAATCATACACATATTTTAGGCGTCCCCGAAACACATGCACTTCAGCTAAGTTCAGCGATAGAGAAGACGAACGAGCTACGGTGTAACTTCTCTTTCGAACATCAGTAATTCTTTTCAAGCATCTCGTATAATCCCAATTGTTTATTCAATATTCCAACCAATTGATAACACAATAGATATTGCCAATTCTAACTCGATAAATATTCCTCAATCGATCCCAACGTTTCCAAAATATTCAGACTTAGATGTATCAAGTATTCCTTTCAAGTTCATTGTCATTCCATGCCACCAAAGTTGATAATTCTTATTGCCACATTTCATTTCAATACCCCAATTCTCATCGATCAAATCTTGTACTCGTCATCATTCGCATCCATACTTTGTTTGCAACTTGTAAATTTCCCGATCATGATCCATCCATCAAATTGTACCATCTTTCCACTCTAGTAACATTTCTCGCTGTACTCAAATATTTCTTCGTATTGATCAAGCCAACATATTATCCTCTCGCATAGGCAACTATTATATTCCGACAACATTAATTCCGAGGGTCATTCCTATTCACATTCGCTCTCATCGATCTCGGTTACATGCACTATCCAATTCTGTTATTACAATTATCCTCGATTTTAATCCGATCGATGAAATTATTCCAACTATCTCAAAGCACTACCAACAATTTTATGCAGCTCAATATCAATCAACCAATCCAACCAGTTTTAACAATTTCTAGCATTCCGACAAGGCAACCAAATTTCGAAACCAACATGATCCGTCATCCCGTCCAACATTATAACATCAAATTCCCCAAATATTCATTCTATCCCGAAGCCTACCTTCCAACACATCTTACTCAATCCGACTATACTCATGCAACACCAATAGGGACTTCCTACGGTTTTCCAACAGTCAACTTAGCATACAGTCAAGTCTCTACGGTCAGCTAATCTAAGCTAAACCAGACATTCAGCTAACACATATGAGATGGATAGCTATCAGGGACATACTTATCTCTTATCTTAGAGGCAACCAATTCTTATCATAGGGCAACTCTATGGTCTGACCAACTTAGGGGCATGGGACACCACTCCAATCTTATGAACTTACTCCCAACACGGACAACTAAAGAACATAGCCAACCAAATCTGAAACTTAAGCAACCGACAAACATTCTAGGCAACCAACTGACAATCTAGGCAACCAACCGACAATCTAGGCAACAAACCAGCCAACAATCTAGATAACTAACCGACAATCTAGACAACCAGCCAGCAATCTAGGGTCAAGTCTTTCTACCCGTACTCATACTCGGGTCATACCCAACAAAGTCTCATTCTAGACTTACCCACAACCGACAAAATTTATCCAACAATTCTATCCAACAATTCTATCCCACAACTCTACGGGTCAATCTCGAAGCTATCATATAAAACTCCTCAATCGAATATCCAAGCTTTCAATTTCCACTTGTATAGACATAGCATCACTTGTTCAATCCGACTTGCATCCTCATATCGTACTCAAATGTCTATTCAATCGGGCCAACTATTCTGAGTCATCATCCGACATTGCTATCTCAATATTTATTACTTACGATCTCCTTCTACGTTCTCTTTGCGACATATTCGTTTCCCACATTCTTACATCATCGATACGGTATGTACTCTCTTGACTAACAAAATAAGGCGACTACAAAATCATATTTCTTTCGAGGCATCATTGATAAATTTCTAGCACCAATACGGTCATCTCTTAGCAATTCACGTTAACCATCAATATTCGTTTTGCATCATCTCCTTGTGATTCCATAATAAGATTTATAATTCATGCACCGATCCAATCTCTATAGCACCAATCATCTAGCATTAGTATTTCGGTCATCTTAGTGGATATAACATAACTCATTAGCTAAGTCATAATCCCATAGTTCTATATTCCACCCAACTTGTTATTCATGCGACAACATCATCTACCGACATGGTCTATTATATATCGCTGTACCTCGATACTTATTTGTATTCCAGCCATTCAACTCACATAAGGAACATCTATTCTTTCGTGCATCAAGGGACAAGTACTCATTCTCTATGCTTCAAAATAGTTAAGGGTCATAACTTGTTAATTCGGGACACATCAATTTCTTTCAAGCACACTGCACCACGTGCTAAGATCAGCTATTCCTCAATCCCATTCTCAATCTTTTCGGTCGTCGATGTAACTCTCTGCATCTTCTAAATCATTTGCAATATCCCGATAAGCGTCTAACATTACCATCAATTTTGTCGATATCCAACATGTGATTTTCTTATACTCAATTCCAACATCGTTCGATATTCGGTCCATAGTTGTTCTCGTAAAATCTTTCGATAGCAACACTACACCATCATTACCAAGCCTACAATCCTCCTTACCCAACTGATTCAAGTCTTCGCCTGAATCTGAAATTTGTTTCATTCCCAACCAAGGCATTCATTTCATATTCTCAATTCCCTTATTACCCAACATAATGCTAACTGACAAGGTCTAGCGATGGTTCACCCGAACACATCAAAATCTCGCAACGGGTCATCCGACTTAATCATCAAGGGACATGTCTAGCTGACATGTATTAATTGTAAGTTCAGCTATGATTCGATACCACCTAATACCTTATAGGTAAAGCAATCACAAAATCATAAACACATCAAGGGTCAAGGGACATCTTATCATGACGAGGGTATATGTAATATACCACCCAGAGCTCAAGCCATTCCGACACAATATTCTCTCACACCAAACCAACGTCCAACATGGACAATCCATCCCGTAGTGGTTATGCTGACCACAAATATCGACTCAAGATTCTGTCGATTCCCATTCACTGAAATCCATACACATTCTGCTCCAACATACCATGCCATCACCCACGGTCGATTGCTGCATAACAATCGACTCAAAAAATCCCACACATAAGACATCCAGCATACCTCACAAACTTATTATCATATCACATCATTGTTATTCTTTTAGTATCTTTTAGAAATTCACAAAGCACACACATCATAGCCCACATATTTAGACTTATTGTATGGAACACCCAGTGAGAGGTTAGAATGATCAACGGAGTTTCAGTCAAGGGAACAACATAGAATAGTTTGGAAGCAACACAGAACAATCGCAGAAGCACTATGAATCATCATAGAGGCAACTTTGATTTCATCGCGGAAGCAACTTTGAGTATTCGCGAAAGCAACTTTGATTCACCGCGGAAGCAACTTTGAATAATCGCGGAAGCAAATCTTTGAATAATCGCGGAAGCAATCTTAGAATCATCTTTAGTAGCAACATTGATTTGAAACAAATCGAATAAGAATCCAAGAACGTAAAGCCGTGCTCTGATACCATTATGTCATGCCCCGATTTTGGAGGATCGAAAACAAGCCACTGGGCGTGATGCCGTACAAGTCTAGATTGCACTTGTACAAGGCAAAACCATTACAGTTCCTGGTAATTCTCAGAAAACATCAATAAGGCAGCAGAACCAAGCAGATAAATTGAAGTCACACAATTTATGAAGAAATATATCTCTTTATTGATAATCAAAATGGATTACAAGACTCGCAGCGGAATACAGAGTTTACAACTGTTTACAAGGCTCTTAAATAGCCAACTGAATGTATACACTTGCCCTTTAGGCTACAACTGAATATACCGACTTCTTTATATGAACTTGCCAATATGGCTACAATCTCACTGGTACAACTGAGTTCCACTGTTCCATACATTATGTCCCGTATAGCAGAAGACATCGTCTTGAAAGAAGAGCTTCTGCACACCCATCCGATTCATCGATGCCAAGCACTGATTCACAGGATTTCCCCCAAGCAAACACCTGTAATATTGCCCATAACGTGGGTCAGTACATCATCAATGTACTGGCGAGCGGTGCTGGCCCAACTCACCTAAGAAGACAGAACTAAGTAAACATGTTATAGCACATTATTAACAGTGGTCTTTCTCGTTGCCTTAGGGTCAATTTCATGTTATAGCCGACAGGAAGTAAAGCATGCAAATCTCATAGCCAACATAATTTAAAGCATGCAGTTATCACCCTTTGGTGATTCTTACCCACGGTCGTATAGCCATCCCTGTACATTCATAATACTTACTCTGCCTGCACAAGACATTGTTAGGAACAATATCATGATTCAATATAAATATCACCGTTCAGGTGATTCTTACCAACAGCCGACATCCTTCCATGTATTTGAGTAATAACTTACTCTGCCTACATAAGACATCATTAGCATTGGACCTATCTATATGAAGGTCACTGGCGACACGCCATCTTGGATCATCTTCTGGTGAACGGCTAACTCCAAATGGAGTGCGAATCCATGGAAGGTTTTCGAAACACCGTGCTACTACTTCAGCACCATGGGATTTCAGCATCCTTTCAGTGGGCGGTAGCAAGCCCCCACTGCAAGTCCTACAATCTCGATGTCAGTACATCGACACCATCCTTGTTACCCAATCCTTTTGCCACATCTTTTCCACCAACTCAATTGTACTTACCGCCCAATCTTGGGACTTAGCATCTGTTTAGCATACATTCATTCGAATGCAAATCAAGCATACTCACTGCCCAGTTCTTGGGTCTTAACATCTGTTTTGCCATCTATTCATTGAGCCAAAGCTCGATATACTCACCGCCCAAGTATTTGGGACTTTGTCTTCACCTGTCATATAATTCACCGCAACAGCGTACAAGCATACAATTTATTTAGCCACAACAGTTTACGTTCAGGTGATTATTATCTTTCATTATCTTTCTAAATTCTATGCAAGGTGTTATTGAACAACACAATAAGAAACATAGCACACTATCCTTATTTTAAGCGTGAAGCTAAAGGATCTTAGAAGGGTTCAACACTACTCACATTCATAGGACGATTCCTGCCACGATCGCATAGACTTCCAAGCGATCCTTCGCATATTCCCAAGTCCAATAAGGCTTCATCGAACCAACCATCTATCATGAGGCATCTTGCGGGTCGGGGCGTTACAGAAGGGACCTGTAGCAATTTATTCATTTTATAGGAACAATAGCATATTCAATTCTTTTCTCATGTATCATTCATGCAGCATCTCATTATTGATGTGATTCATTCATTTCATCCACATTAAGCATAAGGGACATTATCGATTCATTCTCAGGCATCATGTTACATTAGCAGTTCGAGTGGGATTCGTTCAGCAATTCAAAGTTCATGTGTTATTCATTCAATGATTTCCAGCATAGGCAACTCTATCGATTTAGCAACTAAAGCATCGCATCATAATTACTCAACATTCAAGGTAAGAGACATTAGGAACATATTCATAGCATCACATTATTCCATTTATTAAGCATGCATGAATAAGGAGGAAGGAGGACAGTTCTACTTGCCTGCATAAAAGGGTCTTCCTGCTCCAATCCTACTAAGCGTAGCTCCACCAGCGAGCCACATTCCAACACTTAGTCCGTCTAGCCAGCTAAGAGAGACTGCATCAGTCTCAACTCTCTTGATTCCTAACATAAGTAACGGTCCAATATTCTGATCCCATCCAACAAGCCAACCAAATGCCTCGTACGGAGCGGGGCATTACAGTCGTCTTTCGGGCGTGATGCCGTACGAACCTAATTTGCGATCGCACAAGGCCTACTCATAAGGTAATCCGAGACACGAGATCTAAGAGAGTATGCAGACAAATTGATACACACAACAAGTAAAGGAAACTTGATCTTTATTGATAATGAACATCTTTTACAGACTCCGATACAAGACTCATTGCCACACGGGCTATAACATGACTCGATTACAAAAGAGTGCCGATGAGATAGCCGTTCCATACATTGCACACATCCCTCAATATACATAAGTACTCCATTGACCTGGATGGGAGGGACGCTGAGTCATTTTCCTTGGACTATCGAGAGCCTTCAAAAGTGGAGTCGCAGAGTAAGTCTTCGACGTACGGCCGAAGCTTCAAAAGTCACAAATGTCGCCGAGCTAGCTGGCGCGTCCTTCCTGGTTCGCGGGACCTGCAAAGAGCGAGGATCAGCACGAAACACATGTACTGGAGAATGGCTGATTAAATCCAAGCTCTGCATTTGATTCAAGAAGTTTCGCAAACATGTTTGCTAGGTATTTCAATGATCTTTCTAACCATCCTGTTCGATTTACATGTTAACATATTTTGAGGCAAGCATATGAAATTGAATGTCATTAAGCAACTATCATGATCATCCCATGTCCCGTGCACCTGTTAAGCAGTGAAAGGGGTATGAAGGCCACCGGCATTGTCAAGCCATCGTGGACTATAGCATTTGGTTAGACGATGCCCCTTTCGCATCGGGTAGCGAGCCCTGTGTGAAAGTGCCCACATAACTCATGCCGATGAAGGGTTGGCGCTGCTACACTCGTTCCTCCCGAGCCGAATCGGTCCCTTGGCCTAGGCAACCGTTCGAGGAAACTTCACCTTGTCGACAAGTTGTCCAATGACCGTTTTCCTTTAGACTTAGTTGATTTTCTTACTTGACCTCGTTGCGATAAACGTTAATCAATTCATTCATTATTTTGCATAGGCTAAGTGGATTTGCATAAGAAACACGTTTTCCATTTTCAAAACCGGCAGTTTGATAGCAAGTGTTTCGTGAAGAATCGTGCCACGATTTCTTTAATTCTATACTATTATGACAAGCATTCATTTACTTCACATATTGAGTTTTGAAGTAGAGGGACGAGACGAAGGAGGTCATCCACTCGCCTTAGCCTTGCTTCAAGCGAGCGACCGGTTGGCTGCGCTGACGTCGCCTACGCGATCACCTGCAATCGCATAAGCAACTGATTAGAACACTGTATAATTCAAGGATATTCGATATGAATGCGAAGCTCAAAAATGCGTCACGAAAACCCATCGAAAACATTCACGAAAAATGCATTACGAAAACCAAAGCCAAAGCCAAATCAAGTACGACATGAAAACCAGAGCAACGGGAGGTCTCTCCCGACTCAGCCGCAGAGCCAATCCTCGAGGCACAACCCGCTGAATATGGGACTTGGTTCCGAAGAAGCCATTCCATAACGTGGAATGGATCTTAATTCAACCGTTCCCGTTCGATCGACTCGGCCGATTCCGACCTATCAGTCCCGACCGAATCGATAGCGACAGTGTTCCTTTCTCGCGTACCCCGTGGACGAAAACGGGATACGATGTAGGGGCGGAGCACTACACCATAACCAACTAAGAAAAAGTTTTGTCCTCGAAACTTTATGATAGAACCTACCTCTACGAGAATAAGGGAGGAAATTTCTCCTTCATTTCTGATTCAAGCTCCCACGTCGACTCTTCGATCGAATGGTTCCTCTAGAGGACACGGACAAGAGGGATCACTCGATTGTGCAGTAGCTTATCCTTGCGTTCTATGATTTGAACTGGCTCTTCAACGTAGGATAAGTCAGACTTTAGCTCCAGCTGGCCAAAATCTACCACGTGGCTCGGGTCGTGCACGTACTTCCGCAGTTGAGAGACATGGAAGACATTGTGTACACCTTCAAGCGCTGGCAGTAAGACAATTTTATAGGCCACTGGGGTGACCCGTTCAAGTATTTCGAACGGTCCAACTAGGGGTACAAACGAGCCAAGCCGAGCCAAGCTTTTGTAAGCTTGAGCTTGGCTTGACTAAAATTAATCGAGCTCAAGCTCGAGCTTGAGAATTTTTTTATTTTAGAGCTTGAGCTTGGCTCGAGCTTGTTTATATTAAGCTTGAGCTTGGCTTGGTTTGAGCTCGAGCTTGGCTTGATAAGCAAGCTTGATTCAAGCTTGATAAGCAAGCTTGATTCAAGCTTCATAAATAAGCTCTGTAAGCTCAAAATCAAGCTCGTTAAGCTTGATTTCAAGCTCGCTCAACTTTATTTCAAGCTCATTAAGCTTGATTTCAAGCTTAACGAGCTCGATTTCAATTTAGTTATGTTTGAATTCAAGTACCTGTAATATTAACGATTTATTTATAGAAATTTAATTAAAAAAAGTTTCTTAATATCAATTATTAAGGACATATAAATATATAATGCACAAATATATATAAAATTAGAATTCAATAAAGAACAAACGAGCTTTTAAACAAGCTCCTGAACGAGCTCTTAAACGAGCTTCTAAATGAGCCAGCTCGCAAGCTCATAAACGAGCCAGCTCGCGAGCTCAAACGAGCCGAGTACTTCTAAGCTTGAGCTTGGCTCATTTATTAAACGAGCTCAAAAATGAAGCTTGAGCTCAGCTTGTTTAGTAAATGAACCGAGCTCAAACGAGCTTTTATCGAGCCGAGCTTCGAGCAGCTCGCAAACGGCTTGGCTCATTTGCAGCCCTAGGCCCAACGAATCTCGGACTCAACTTCCCCATTGCGCCGAACCGAGTAACTCCCCGCATGGGCGACACTTTGAGAAACACGTGATCGCCTTCTTGAAACTCGAGAGGTCAACGATGAACGTCCGTATAGCTTTTCTGACGACTCTGCGCAGTCTTTAGTCTTTCCCGAATGAGCCAAATTTTCTGTACGGTTTGTTCCACCAGTTCCGGACCGAGAATCTGCCGCTCTCCGAGTTCGTCCCAGCAAATGGGTGATCGGCACTTGCGCCCGTACAAGGCTTCATACGGCACCATTTGAATGCTGGATTGATAGCTATTGTTGTATGCAAATTCGGCCAGAGGTAGATGATTATCCCAGCTTGATTTGAAGTCAATTGCGCAGAGTCGTAGCATGTCTTCGAGAATCTGATTGACGCGCTCCGTTTGTCCGTCAGTCTGAGGATGGTAAGCTAAGCTGAATAGGGGTGAGCATCGGTTCGGTTCGGTTCAAACCGAACCGTATATATGAAAACCGAAATAACCGTAAACCGTATTTCTCAAAACCGAAAACCGAACCGTTTTTATAAAAACCGAACAAAACCAAACCGAATTAATTCGGTTCAATTTTTTGTCGGTTTGGTTTCATGAGCCAATGTGTCGGACCTTATTTTAAAAATATGACATTATTATATTTATGAATTATTATATTACATAGTGTGAAAAATATTACTATATATAGATTGAGGGTAAAGAGAGAGAGAGAGCGCTCAAAGAAGTACCGACAGAGGATAGGAGAAGAGATTGCTCTCTTATGAGTTACAAAGTATTAGTATATGTAGATTGAAGGTAGTTTGATAAATTAATAAATCCAAATCGGTTTTCGGTTCGGTTCGGTTGCCTGGATCAAGAACCGAAAACCGAACCGTTATTTTAAAATTTCAAATTTTAAAACCGAAAATCGAACCGAAAAACTGAACCGTTTGTCATATTTCGGTTCGGTTTTCGGTTTTCAACCGTTATATGCTCACCCCTAGAGCTGAACTGCCACTTGGTACCCATCGCCGACTGAAGGCTACTCCAGAATCGCGACATGAACCATGAATTTCGATCAGAGACGATGGATACTGAAACTCCGTACAGCCATACTATCTTATCAAGATATATCTACGCCAGGCGATCAACGCTCCAAGTAACTTTGATGGCAATAAAGTGCACTGACTTGGTTAATCGATCGACGATGACCCAGATGGCATCATTTTCTCGCGGCGTCTTCGGCAGACCAACAATGAAATCCATGCACACGTGCTGCCACTTCCATTCTGGAATCGCCAGATTCTGTATCTCCCTGTCCGGTCTCTGGTGTTCAGCTTTCACCTGCTGACAGGCCATGCATTACGACACGAAGAGTGCCACATCTCTTTTCATCCCGTGCCACCAGAAGTTTGTGCGGAGGTCCTTGTACATCTTCGTGCTACCGGGATGCAAGGTGTGTTTCGCATAGTGCACCTCCGACAGTATCTCCTTTCTGAGTTCTGAATCGTTCGGAACGCATAGCCTACCCTTCAATCGAAGCACGCCGGTTTCGTCTTCCGCAAAGTCGGTCGTCCTGCCCGTCGAGATTAGCTCTCGCACTTTCTTCAGGTATGGATCGCCCGTCTGAGCGGTCTTGATCTTATCAAGCAAGCTCGGCTCTAACTGCAACTTTGCCAACTGCACATTTCGGAATCTGACTCGGAGTTCGATGCCCATCTCTTCTAGGTCACGTAGCAGTCTGGGGTCGATGGATAATGAAGCAATGTATAACGAGGCAACGTACTTCCGACTCAAGGCGTTCGCCACAATATTTCCCTTTCCCGGGGTATAGTCGATAGTCAAGTCGTAATCCTTGATCAGTTCAAGCCAGCGCCTCTGCCGCAAGTTCAGTTCCCTCTGCATGAATAGATACTTGAGGCTTTTGTGATCGGTATAGATCATGCATGCCACGCCATAGAGGTAGTGACGCCACAATTTCAGTACAAACACAATCGTCGCTAACTCCAGGTCGTGCGTGGGATAATTTTTCTCGTGCGGCTTTAGCTGTCAGGAAGCAAAAGATATCACCTTATTCTGCTACATCAGCATACACCCCAAGCCCTGACCGGACACATCGCTAAATATTTGGAAACCCTCAGTCCCTTCTGGAAGTGCGAGTATCGCGGCCGAGACGAGCCGTCGCTTTAATTCTTGGAATGAAGCTTCGCAGTCGTCTGACCAGTCAAATGCGACTCCTTTCTGGGTGAGGCGAGTCAG
Organism: Iris pallida; assembly: GCA_029216955.1. NCBI lineage: Eukaryota > Viridiplantae > Streptophyta > Magnoliopsida > Asparagales > Iridaceae > Iris > Iris pallida. Next base: position 101,054 of record JANAVB010037621.1, read on the forward strand.
GGGCGATGCGATCTTCGCGAAGTCTTTCACGAAGCGTCGATAGTATCCCACTAAGCCAAGGAAACTTCGAATCTCGCTGACGGATGTTGGCCGCTTCCAATCGACGACGGCTTTAACTTTCTTCGGGTCGACCGCAATGCCTTCAGATGAAATGATGTGTCCGAGGAATACGACGCTGCTAAGCCAGAATTCACATTTGCTTCGTTTCGCGTATAGTTGATTTGCTCGAAGGGTCTGAAGCACGGTCCGCAGATGCTCAGTGTGTTGCTGTCTATTCTTCGAGTAGACGAGTATATCATCGATAAAGACTACTACGAACTTGTCGAAGAATGGTCAGAACACCCGATTCATTAAATCTATGAAAGCAGCAGGGGCGTTCGTTAGGCCGAACGGTATTACCAGGAACTCGTAATGGCCGTATCGAGTGCGAAAGGCAGACTTCGGCACATCGTCTGGCTTGATCTTGAGTTGATGGTAACCCGAACACAAATCAACTTTAGTAAATACCGTGGCTCCTTGAAGCTGATCAAACAGATCATCTATACGGGGCAGGGGATATTTGTTCCGGATGGTGGCTTTATTCAGCTCGCGGTAGTCGATACAAAGACGCATAGAGCCATCCTTCTTCTTGACAAACAGCACGAGTGCTCCCCAGGGCGAGACGCTGGATCGGATGAATCCCTTGTCGAGCAATTCTTGTAACTGCACTTTGAGTTCTTTAAACTCTGCAGGGGCCATTCTGTACGGGGCTTTCGAGATCGGTCGAGTGTCGAAAAAGGTATCGATAGTGAACTTAATCTTTCGATCGGGCGGCATGCCAGGCAGCTCGTCCGAGAACACCTCGAGGAATTTTGCCACAATGTCGGTCTGACCCGCGTTTGCACCATCCTATCGCATGTCTCGAACGGAAGCTAGATAGCCTTCGCACCTGGAATGCAGCATCCGTCGAGCAGATATTGTGGAGATCACCATACAGGTCGGTGACGTCTCACCACACGAGTAGCAGAATTCAGGCACTCCAGATATGCAGAATATGACCTTCTTTTCAGTGCAGTCTATGGTTGCATTGCACGGACCGAGCCAATCCATCCCCAGAATGATATCGTAGTCCTTAATATTTAGAACTATCGCATCGAGACTGACCTTTTGACCACCTATACAGATGATTCTGTCTCCGCAGACTAAATTTGTAAGTAGTAGCATGCCCGACGGTACGTTAACTGAGAGATCGAGGCCCAGTGGTGTCAAGAAGAATTTGTGCTCGACGACAAAGTACACCGATATAAAACTATGCGTGGCACATGAATTAAACAATACACGAGCAGGTTTATTATTGAATTGCAGTATACCTGTCACGACTGTATCGGATGTGAGCGCTTCATCTCGAGTCATGGCATAGACGCGGCCCTGAACATTGGGGCGACGGTCTTGGCCATTCTTTTGTGCGGTCGGTGGAGCCCGAGGTGCTTGGCCTCGGTTTTATTGATGTTGCGGGGGGCGTTGGTTCGACGTAGCTTCCGTACAGTCCCTTACAAGATGATCTCTTTTGCCGCACGCGAAACATACTCTGTGCTTGAGTCGGCACTCAGTATCCAGGTACCCGTCCTTGTGGCAGAAATTGCAGACCATCCGTTCCTTCGTCTGGTTGCCGCAATATTGACGCTTATGTGCGTTGTTGCCTCCCGTATTACTATGGCGTTTGTTATTAAAGTTAACATCACCGGTAGTAGTAGGAGGATACTCGGACTCCAGACGGATGGCATGGTTGAGTGCCACGCCTACAGTTTTATATTCCGATACCGAGACATGAGCACGGATTCTGGAACACAGGCCCACTACAAATCGTTTTGCTCGACTTGCAGTGGTAGGTAAATAGTCTCCAGCAAACTTGGCCAGTTTGTTGAATTTGGTCGTATATTGTCGTATAGTCATATTCTCTTGCGTCAATTGCATAAACTCATTTCTTTTTTCCTGTCGCACGGCTGCAGAAAGATATTCGTTCTCGAACGCATTTCTGAATATCGCCCATGTGATCGCCGCCGTCTCGTCTTCACGTCGAATAGCCCACTTCTGCACAGCCCACCAATCGTGCGCGTTCATTCGAAGTAGAAGTTGAGCACACGCAACTTTCTTCGAGTCCTCGACACCCAGAAGCTCGAACTTGTCTTCCAGCTCCTCCAACCAGTCAATCGCCACGGAAGGATCTTCTGTGCCGTTGAAGGAAGTGCGGCAGCTTTTTGTGAATTTTGACGCATCGAAGTTGGAACTTCTCGGTGCCACAGGTGAGAGCACGGGCACCTCTGGTTTGGCTTCGTTGGATCGAACCGCAGGCTGGGTTATGGCAGGTGTCATCGTTGAGTTGTTATTGTTGTCGACGACCGACTCTACGATCTGCTAGAGGGTATTCAGCTGCTGCTGCTGCAGCTTGAATTGAGCCTCGAACCGATTCTCAAATTGAGTCTAACGAGCCTCCGCTTGCTGACGATGGAGCTCGTTTTGATGTTGCTGCATTTCAAGCATCTGCAGCATACATTGCATCGGGTCGCCGGAAGGTCCGACTATGGTAGGCGCCGTTCCCGTTGGGTTGACGGAATGCTCGGGCCTAGAAGCACTCGAGCCGCTGGAAGCACTCGTCTCGTCTTTCGCCTGAGCTCCCGCAACTGCAGGGTAAAAGGAAAGGCAACTCTCGTTAGTTTCAGAAAATGTTATGGGTTCAGCGTATGGAACAACTCTTCTCATCGACACGATGTCAACGGTTGGAGACTAGAACTCGACACTGGAGGCCAAAGATGTAAAGCCGTGCTCTGATACCATTATGTCACGCCCCGATTTCCGTCGAATCGATAGTCGTCCCTCGGGCGTGATGCCGTGCGAACCTAATTTGTGATCGCACAAGGCCTAGTCATAAGGTAATCCGAGACACGAGATCTAAGAGAGTATGCAGACAAATTGATACACTCAATAAGTAAAGGAAACTTGATCTTTATTGATAATAAACATCTTTTACAGACTTTGATACAAGACTCATTGCCGCACGGGCTACAACATGACTCGATTACAAAAGAGTGCCGATGAGATAGCCGTTCCATATATTGCACACATCCCTCAATATACACAAGTACTCCATTGACCTGGATGGGAGGGACGCTGAGTCATTTTTCTTGGACTATCGAGAGCCTTCAAAAGTGGAGTCGCAGAGTAAGTCTTCGACGCACGGCCGATGCTTCAAAAGTCACGAATGCCGCCGTGCTAGCTGGCACGTCCTTCCTGGTTCGCGGGACCTGCAAAGAGCGAGGATCAGCACGAAACACATGTACTGGAGAATGGCTGATTAAATCCAAGCTCTGCATTTGATTCAAGAAGTTTCGCAAACATGTTTGCTAGGTATTTCAATGATCTTTCTAACCATCCTGTTCGATTTACATGTTAACATGTTTTGAGGCAAGCATATAAAATTGAATGTCATTAAGCAACTATCATGATTATCCCGTGTCCCGTGCACCTGTTAAGCAGTGAAAGGGGTATGAAGGCCACTGGCAATGTCAAGCCATCGCAGACTATAGCATTTGGTTAGATGATGCCCCTTTCGCGTCGGATAGCGAGCCCTGTGCGAAAGTGCCCGCATAACTCGCGCCGATGAAGGGTTGGCGCTGCTACACTCGTTCCTCTCGGGCCGAATCGATCCCTTGGCCTAGGCAACCGTTCGAGAAAACTTCACCTTATTGACAAGTTGTCCAATGACCGTTTTTCTTTGGACTTAGTTGATTTGCTTACTTGACCGTATCGTTGCGATAAACGTTAATCGATTCATTCATTGTTTTGCATAGGCTAAGTGGATTTACGTAAGAAACACGTTTTCCATTTTCAAAACCGGCAGTTTGATAGCAAGTATTTCGTGAAGAATCGTGCCACGATTTCTTTGATTCTACACTATTATGACAAGCATTCATTTACTTCACATATTGAGTTTTGAAGTAGAGGGACGAGACGAAGGAGGTCAGCCACTCGCCTTAGCCTTACTTCAAGCGAGCGACCGGTTGGCTGCGCTGACATCGCCTACGCGATTACCTGCAATAGCATAAACAACTGATTAGAATACTGTATAATTCAAGGATATTCGATATGAATGCGAAGCTCGAAAATGCGTCACGAAAACCTATCGAAAACATTCACGAAAAACGCATTCACGAAAACCAAAGCCAAAGCCAAATCAAGTGCGGCATGAAAACCAGAGCAACGGGAGGTCTCTCCCAACTCAGCCGCAGAGCCAATCCTTGAGGGGCAACCCGCTGAATATGGGACTTGGTTCCGAAGAAGCCATTCTATAACGTGGAATGGATCTTAATTCAACCGTTCCCGTTCGATCGACTCGGCCAATTCCGACCTATCAGTCCCGACCGAATCGATAGCAATAGTGTTCCTTTTTCGCGTACCCCGTGGACAGAAATAGGGCACGATGTAGGGGCGGGGCACTACACCTTTCGATACGTGCAATCCCAGTTGGCGAGCTTTCTTCAACTTGTCTTCTGCGCTAGTGGCACTGATAATGAAAGTCTTTCAATACTTAAACTGACTTTCGCCCATCCAGAGGCTGATTGTGGAAAGCAGCCTCTTTTGGCAAATTTCAAATAAGGAGGAATCAGGGTTACCAGAAGGCAATTTCATCGCGGTTTGACGAAACCGCTCGATATAGTTCCTGGTCAGTTCCTTTTCTCCTTGGACAACGTCCATGAGGGTGGACATCGTCACATCTTGTCCTACTTCGTAGAACCTCTCCAGGAACATACGTTTAAAGCCAGCGAAGGAAGGGATGCAGTTGTCCGACAAGTTGCGGTACCAGTCGAAGGTGACCCCTTCCAACACTCCAATGAACAACCGTGTAAGGATGGCATCGTCATGAGGCAGATGGTCGGTTGTGACTTCGATGTAGGTGATGTACCTGCTTCCAGATGTCTTCCTATCATACGGATTGATGTTGAATGGTTTATATCTTGGTGGGAAGGGCACATCTCTCCATGCAGTAGGATACGGTTGTCGTATCCTGAGGTTATGGCAGTTTTCTCGGGAGTAGAACATGGCCCGAAGCTCCTAAACCTCTTTTCTTGCCTTCTTAGCCTCGTCTGCAGCGGTGGGGCCCGATATTTCAGGAGGATTATCACCCGGGTTTGGTGAGGCTGAGTTCGAGTCCGCATTGACCGCGGGTCCCACGTTTGCTTGGCCAAGTATTCTTCCTTGCAGAGTTGGAAGGGCCACTTTGATCTCGTCCACGGACTTGACCAAGGTTGTCACGCCCCGCTCCTGTAGGAGCGATCGTCCTCGCTAAGGCGTGATGCCGCACGAGCCTAGATTGCGCTCGTGCAAGGCGAGTTCCATAACGGCCGATTTCAGCGGCTGCGACGGGGTCGTCGCACAGAAGTCCCGTGCAGAGACATTGATTTATAGCAGCGAAATTAGAACCAAACACACGAACATAAGTCATTCAAAAGAATCTCTTTATTGACATTGAATACAAGATTACATTTGTGGGCGCAAGGCCAAATTATAATGTCTCTCGTGCTCACTTTTCTCTCATTTACAAGTCACTCTGCTCTCCCTCATCTCTCGATACAATATTTGAATCCAGCGGAAGCTTCGAAAGGCGATGTCCATACATTATGTCCTGTATAAGTCTTCAGATTATGCGGCCACACGCTTCGACTCGCCAAGGAACTCCGTGCCTCGACGCATCCAAGCGAGCTCCGCGCCACGAGCTTCTACCTGTGCCTGCACATGAAACACTGTGTGGGTGTCAGTACCACTGTACTGGTGGAGTGAGCTCCTCGCCCACCCATACAAAACCTACACGTTTCATTTACTTTGTGCAACATAAACCCTTTTTCGATTGTCTTTCTATTCTTGCCTTAGGATCAGTTTTAGGACCGGCGCCTTAGCGCAACTTGTGTATCGGACCCATCCCGTGCTTGCAATGTCAACGTTAACTCATACTTTGTATCTAGACCACTCCTCGTGCCAACAACGTTAACCTATCAAGTCGTGTTTGCCTTACGGCCATAATCAGAGACGCAACTACACGAAGGACTCCATTTCCTTGCCTCTAGACCTTTTTCGTGCTTGCATTGTCGACGCACCGACTTATACTTATCTTTCGTGCCAAACTCTGGGACGTAACGACTCGGTCGTGCCATACTCGATTCGTGCTTCAATATCTCCGAGGCAGCGCCTCCTTGTCTTAGTCTTGCCTATACTTGTGTTGTGACAACGAGGCCGTGCCTCATATTTCGAAGCCATGCCCAGCAACTCGACATAACTTTCAACCAACTTGCCCTATGGCCCTTCTCGACTTTACACTCGACGCCACAACTTATGCCGAAGCACGGATCTTTACTTAGCCAAACCCTAGGCCTCATAATACTTTGGGTGCAACCGAGCACACACTTCATAACTCACGTCGTACTGCACTTACACCATCGTGGTTACGACCGACTCCATGCATGCGGATTCGCCGCTTAGCATGCCAATTATCTATATGAAAGGTTACTGGTACGTCAAGCCATCGTGGACATAGCCTGGCATTCAGGAGCCTTGTACCACAGGTTGCGATCCCCGATGCCAAGTCTCCGACCTACCGTTTGCTTCATACCCAGCTCGGCTATACCGTGTTTCCTCCTAGGCCGAGTCGGTCCCGTGGCCCCGGGTTGCCGCTCGAAGAAACATCGCCCTTGTCGACAAGTTGTCCATGACCACGCACCTAGGAGACATCTAGACTCACGTAAATGCATGGCCTAATGTTACGGTACGATTGGAACCATACTTAGCATCCCGTGCTCTAAACCACCCTTTGCATAACGTGCATCAGAATAGGAACGCGAGACTCCCAACCGAGGGACCGCCTCGAACTTCATGGAACGACTCCTGTATAGCCTTCCAACTTAACTTGAACATAACGTGTTCCTTAAGTATCGACAGACCGTGGCTAACTTCCCACTGAACCAACCGTGGCTCGTGCCTTAGACCAACACTTATTCTACGCAACGCTATCGCCCGAGTTATACCTCATTTGACGGAACTTGGGATCGTGGGAAAATTTAACTTGACAACCGCAGAATGAGCGGGACAGCACTTGGAATGACTTAGGTCGACCGGCGTAACTTTGCCTAACTTACTCAAGCCTACAACTTAACCCGAGGGACGAGCAAAGGCTATGCCAAGCCTTACGCAGTGGAACCGTGCAAGCTTTATCAAGCATTTATGCGGGCGACGCCTATGACTTAGGCAAGTTCATAGTTTTGTGTCGAAGACCAACTTTCCTTCTCCCAAGCCACGGGACGAAGGACCGAGTGTCATTTTCAAAGCACGTCGTGTACCAACTCTAAGCCGACCGTGGGACGTTTTCCATGTTCTAACTTATTTTGACCCATCGGGATTATTCCCTTAGCTATGTGGATGCGTAGCTTTTATTTATCAAGCCTAAATTGTGCAAGTTGAAAACACGATTTATTATGTGAAGGCAAAGATGAGGAGAGTTCACCGAAACTACCCCACCTGAGCGATGTCTCCGAGCAAGCCGTTGCAAGGCTAAGTCCGAACGCCGTCGGCGTTTTGATTCCTCCGATTGACTTTGCGGGACGGGGCACTACATCATACACCACTCAGAACAAGTCTCATCCTCGAGACTTTCCTGAAGGCAAGCCATCCTACCATTTCTATGGCCAAGACTTAATCGTGCCCAGACGCGGGACTATCCCACACACATCGCCTACGCGTTTCTTCGGTTCCGAGCCACGCTCGCACTATTATCAATCTTTCCTTTAACACGATTTCAAGATCTCGACAGTCTTCCCTTTTTCAAGCCTTGCTTGAACTCGTCATATCACTTGGCTGGATCGTGCATGCATTCCAAGCGTCCCCAAAATACATGCATTCAGCCAAGCCGCATGATAGAGAATTTGTCATTCTCACTCGAGTCGCATCGTGCACATACCCGGCGTCCCTGAAATATATGTATGTCAGCCGAGTCTCGTGAGCAGGGTTTCCTATATTCATGATCCACGCCATCTATCCATTCCAATCCTCAAGATCAATCCTTTCGATTGCTAACACTTGAAACAGGGCGTCTCGTCTAACCACTAGGCTATTTCTTTTCGAGGCTAAGTCAATGTCAGGATTGGAATCATAGTTCCCCAACAATAATGCCAACACTGACCCCAATCCTAGGGTCAAACCAGAGTCGATCATACGGGGTCTTCTACCCAAGCTCGCGTCACTCAGATTTCTAAACATCGAGCACGATCACCTAATTCGCATTACGGCACGCGTTGCGTATATTCGAATCCCTTCAATTCACCAATTCTAACCAATTCTTGTATTCGATCACGAGGCCGTCTTGCTCGACAATACGTTGCGCCCAAATCTCACGCGAGTCTGATAATACGCGATGGTTCATGAATCACCATACAACGCTTCCGCGGAATAATCATTCTCATCGGGGCGTAACTCTTGTTTGAGTTTAGACTCATTCATTCTCGATACACGGATTGGACCTACTCAATCCTCAAGTTCAATCGATAAGCACACCAATTCAATCTCGAGTCTATCCTCGCATCAAACCACAAGTCGAAGCACAAATTATCGCACCGTGCAAGTTCGACCACTCCCGTTGTATGAATCACCATACCAGTGCTCACGCAGAGTGATCGCCCTAATCGGCATGACGCATGTACGAGGCTGGAGTAGCGCTCGCATAAGACAAGAACGTCAACGTTGTGGTTATCGATAAAGCAAATCCAAACATTCCAGTTTCCATCCAAGCCAAGTTCGATCGTCATTCGTTCAACTTAGAAAATCCTCGAGCCAAGTCTATCTTTTCCTCGACACATTTTAACATCCCGATTATAGCATCCATCGGAATAATGACATTTGCACGATCGTCATTTGCCGAGTCAGAGTACCCCCAAGTTATCGCATATCGATCTTTGATACGCCTCAATACCATCGACGATGGGCGTAACCTGACGATCTTCCTTTGCAATCAATTTCGAGTCGTACGTTGATGCTGTTGTCCGAGTTGGATATTCCATAATTTTCTCAATACTCAAGATCAAGTTCAGTCGCTTTTCCCCAAGCTCGTTTCAAGATCGTTATTCAAAACTCAAGTCACATTTCAGTTGCATCAATCCGATATCGCACGCACGATCCTCTAAGTTTCCTCGATCAAGACCATTCATTTTCATTCATCATTCCGAATCATTTTCTAACTCGCGTTGCTCATTCACAAGTTGTCCGAACGAGATGCTCGTTCGGGACATTCAAAGTCATGACCAACTAAGCGTGACGCGTTCTAAGGCTTTGCGCGATCGCATCGTCTCGCCGACATACTCGTAATCCTTAATATTCACTCGAACAATTTCCAAGACGAACCATACACCACTCGGATTCGAGACACTCGACTAGTCGTCGATACTCATTCTTATTCTTCTCCGAACCTATCACATACACCACTCGAATTCAAGCCATAAGATCTAGTCCTCAATCACGTTCACGTCATGCGCTAAGACATCCTTCAGATTCGTTCGACGAATCACTAGCGTGGTCACTCGCGTCGTATCGACGCACTAAGTCATTCGCACTATTTCCTCAAAATCCAAATCAATCTTCTATGTACGCCTAAGCGTTAGTTCGATAGCGTTCCTATCGATAGACACTCTAAGTATATCTCCGTTCCCGACCGAGCGGTACTTGATATCGCTCGCAACTCGTTTGCACCAAGGGTCGAGGTGCGCGACGCAAAATACAACTTAGCCAAAAAGGCTGTGTGCATAGCCATCCTGTGCGGACTATATTCCGAGTTTGCACGCTTAATTGCTAGGGTCGACGTTGGACTAATTAGGCACGCACGTGACATGCTAACTTAGTACGTGTTCTCTATCGAGTCAAGTTTAACATCGTTCGGCACAAAGGCCTCCAATGTGTCCGACAACGGCCTATCGATGCGTTGGAGCGAACGCATGTACGAGCTTTCAAAAATATTTAGACTTATTGTATGGACATGCCGAGGGACATTTGAGAGAGAGCGCACCAACGATAACAACTTGCGGAAGCAACAGAGTTTTTTTTTTTGCGGAAACATCGAAGTGAAAGAATTCAATCGACGATCCAAGGACGTAAAGCCGTGCTCTGATACCATTATGTCACACCCCGCTCCCGTAGGAGCGATCGTCCTCGCTAAGGCGTGATGCCGCACGAGCCTAGATTACGCTCGTGCAAGGCGGGTTCCATAACGGCCGATTTCAGCGGCTGCGACGGGGTCGTCGTACAGAAGTCCCGTGCAGAGACATTGATTTATAGCAATGGAATTAGAACCAAACACACGAACACAAGTCATTCAAAAGAATCTCTTTATTGATATTGAATACAAGATTACATTTGTGGGCGCAAGGCCAAATTACAATGTCTCTCGTGCTCACTTTTCTCTCATTTACAAGTCACTCTGCTCTCTCTCATCTCTCGATACAATACTTGAATCCAGCGGAAGCTTCGAAAGACGATGTCCATACATTATGTCCTGTATAAGTCTTCAGATTACGCGGCCGCACGCTTCGACTCGCCAAGGAACTTCGTGCCTCGACGCATCCAAGCGAGCTCCGCGCCACGAGCTTCTACCTGTGCCTGCACATGAAATACTGTGTGGGTGTCAGTACCACTGTACTGGTGGAGTGAGCTCCTCGCCCACCCATACAAAACCTACACGTTTCATTTACTTTGTGCAACATAAACCCTTTTTCGATTGTCTTTTTATTCTTGCTTTAGGATCAGTTTTAGGACCGGCGCCTTAGCGCAACTTGTGTATCGGAACTATCCCGTGCTTGCAATGTCAACGTTAACTCATACTTTGTATCTAGACCACTCCTCGTGCCAACAACGTTAACCTATCAAGTCGTGTTTGCCTTACGGCCATAATCAGAGACGCAACTACACGAAGGACTCCATTTCCTTGCCTCTAGACCTTTCTTGTGCTTGCATTGTCGACGTACCGACTTATACTTATCTTTCGTGCCAAACTCTGGGACGTAACGACTCGATCGTGCCATACTCGATTCGTACTTCAATATCTCCGAGGCAGCGCCTCCTTGTCTTAGTCTTGCCTATACTTGTGTTGTGACAACGCGGCCGTGCCTCATATTTCGAGGCCATGCCCAGCAACTCGACATAACTTTCAACCAACTTGCCCTATGGCCCTTCTCGACTTTACACTCGACGCCACAACTTATGCCGAAGCACGGATCTTTACTTAGCCAGACCCTAGGCCTCATAATACTTTGGGTGCAACCGAGCACACACTTCATAACTCACGTCGTACTGCACTTACACCATCGTGGTTACGATCGACTCCGTGTATGCGGATTCGCCGCTTAGCACGCCAATTATCTATATGAAAGGTCACTGGCACGTCAAGCCATCGTGGACATAGCTTGGCATTCGGGAGCCTTGCACCGCAGGTTGCGATCCCTAATGCAAGTCCCCGACCTACCGTTTGCTTCATACCCAGCTCGGCTATACCATGTTTCCTCCTAGGCCGAGTCGGTCCCGTGGCCCCGGGTTGCCGCTCGAAGAAACATCGCCCTTGTCGACAAGTTGTCCATGACCACGCACCTAGGAGACATCTAGACTCACGTAAATGCATGGCCTAATGTTACGGTACGATTGGAACCATACTTAGCATCTCGTGCTCTAAACCACCGTTTGCATAACGTACATCAGAATAGGAACGCGAGACTCCCAACCGAGGGACCGCCTCGAACTTCATGGAACGACTCCTGTATAGCCTTCCAACTTAACTTGAACATAACGTGTTCCTTAAGTATCGACAGACCGTGGCTAACTTCCCACTGAACCAACCGTTTCTCGTGCCTTAGACCAACACATATTCTACGCAACGCTATCGCCCGAGTTATACCTCATTTGACGGGACTTGGGATCGTGGGACAATTTAACTTGACAACCGCAGAATGAGCGGGACAGCACTTGGAATGACTTAGGTCGACCGGCGTAACTTTGCCTAACTTACTCAAGCCTACAACTTAACCCGAGGGACGAGCAAAGGCTATGCCAAGCCTTGTGCAGTAGAACCGTGCAAGCTTTATCAAGCGTTTATACGGGAGACGCCTATGACTTAGGCAAGTTCATAGTTTTGTGTCGAAGACCAACTTTCCTTCTTCCAAGCCACGGGATGAAGGACCGAGTGTCATTTTCAAAGCACGTCGTGCACCAACTCTAAGCCGACCGTGGGACGTTTTCCATGTTCTAACTCATTTTGACCCGTCGGGATTATTCCCTTAGCTATGTGGATGCGTAGCTTTTATTTATCAAGCCTAACTTGTGCAAGTTGAAAACACGATTTATTATGTGAAGGCAAATATGAGGAGAGTTCACCGAAACTACCCCACCTAAGCGATGTCTCCGAGCAAGCCGTTGCAAGGCTAAGTCCGAACGCCGTCGGCGTTTTGATTCCTCCGATTGACTTTACGGGACGGGGCACTACAAAGGTATACAGTATGGCCTCTAGAGTATCGATGCGTCGACGATAACTGGGACCATCTTCGTGGCTGTCCGTCATGAACATCGTCCTTACATGAGGAGAGATGGAAGGAACGGTAGAGGACGCGCCCTCTGAGTCAAACCCTTGTACAGAAAAGTCGTCAGGGTATGTGGGAATGTTCTCCTCTGGTTCTGTAATGACCCGCTCTGCCCTAGCGGAATGCCGATTCAAACGGTAAGTGCAACGACTCAAACGAGCCGTTGACCCAAAGAGTTGGCATCGATCTGATGAAGAATCGATGCAAGGCTTACATTGGCCCATCGAAGATGAATCCAGACTTAGACTTTCAAAGGCGCGCTCGGAGTATAGCTCGGCCGATGCGAACATCGCTAAGGTGGGTGGTTCTGATGAACCCGTCTTTGCTTAGCCTAGACGCATAACAATACGGACACTATTGCTAGAATCGCTAGGCGATTACACCACGTATGCTAATAAATGACTCAACACACCTAGCTAAGGGAATAATCCCATCTTGTATGCTTGTATAGAATATGGAAAAGAATATGAAAAATGTGAGAACTCTCTCACCGCGCTCCACGCTCGGGCTAAGGGACAAGCTTACGTTCAAGTCCCTTATGCATTCAACAATGAAATAATGAATGGTTTACAACAATGAAATTGAAGACTATCGACATAGTAGTTCCGAGTAGAGTATAGCAACATTGAAAGACTTCGGGACTGATAGGTCGCCAAGGCAACTTCCGTACGGGGAGTTGCATAATGTATGAATGAATGAATGAATGAATATATGAATGAATCGATAACGTGCGAACAAGTAAAAGAAAGAAAAGAAAGAAAGAATGAATAAAAGATAAGAAAGAAAGGAATGGTTAGCGACAGGTATGACGGACACGTGCAACGGGACTCGCTACCCGCGCTGCACGGACGCCAACCTGGTCGATAACGCATTATGGCTAAGGGTTAGCCTACGGCTCGGAGATAGCCATTAAGTTTAAATGGCAAACAATACGAAATGGTCATGGACATTCCCCTCGTATACGGGAGGTGGGAGACATAAGGGATTTCCAGCGGCACGGTCAAAGGGGGGACGTGGCCGGTCCGAACGAAAATCAAAAGGGCATACGGGCTCACGTGGGTGCGGGCTTGGCCATCCAGGAGACGTAAGTGCGGGGTATTTCAAAAGACTATCAGGGTGTTCCAGTCGCACGCTATGATAGGTGAGAAATTACCAAGGGAGAAAGGGTCCAAAATAGCTTGTGGTGCCTGCGACCGGTGCATATAGATTAAGTGGGCTTTGTTGGTGGCAATCCACGTGCAAGTCCTTGTATTGAAACAAAGTTGTCTAAGTTAACTAAATGAAGTGCCTTCTGAACAGGCTTGAAATGTAACACACCAAAGGATAAAGAGTGCTTCGTGAAATCGAGTTAGAAAACACACCTACGTTGTGCTAGGACTTGAGGCAGGGACACACACTCGACAAGGAAAGTTTATTTGAATTGTTGACTAACTTGGTTTACTTTGGACAGGAAAGGCCGGACGGTAAGTATGGGTAAGTCGTGCATGTATTTCCATGCAAACACTCAAAATCGGTAACATGAGATAGGTCATGAAATATGCCATAAAACTGATCCTAAGGCAAGATTAGAAAGACAATGAATGATAGACGGTGCACAAAAGTAAATAGAACGTGTTTGGTAATGATAGCATTATGGGCGAGCTAGTCTCCCCACCAGTGCATAATAATGTACTGATAACCCCACAGTTTGCTTGCAGGACGTAGGAGACGTCACTGGGTGCGAAGCTTCCCTCGAACGTGCTAAGGCGCAGAGCTATCTCTGGAGCCTTGGGACGTTGCAAGGAGCTGAAGCACCATATACAGGACATAACGTATCGGAACATCGCCATGAATCATTCCATCTTATAAGCCACTTGGCACGTCTTTTTATGTTTCAGAGAGAGAGAGAGCTTGAGCGATTTGTAATCTCGGCCTAGCGTCGCTTGTAAACTTCTTGAATGTCAATAAAGAGTTTGAATTTGCTTCAATTTGTGTTCATTTACTTTTCGCTGCAAATGGGAACACTATGTGCGACTCTGTGGCCTAGCTCAAATCGGCCGTTTACGGACTTAGCCTTGCACGGGCGCAACCTAGGCTCGTGCGGCATCACGCCTTAGCGAGGGCGATCGCTCCTGCGGGAGCGGGGCGTGACAGATTGGTATCAGAGCACGGCTTTACATCCTTGGACTTCATTTCAATTCTCTCAGTTTTGAAAGCTCGTTTCGAAACAAAAGAAGTGTACGCTCTCTCTCGTGGTGCCTTGGGATATTCCATACAATAAGTCTAATATTTTCAAAAGCTCGTATAGGCGAAGGCCTTTGTGCCAAACTGCGACGGGCTCGAGTTAGAAGGAACGCATGCTAAAAGTTAGCAAACGCAGTGCATACTTGAATAACCTTACGCTGAAAGTAGCGAACGTGTACGCGAGACCGAAGTATAGTTCGAACGTGATGATTATGCACGCAAGCCTTTTGGCTAAGTTGTGCCGAGTGTCGCACACCTAGACCTTTTGGTGCAAACGAGTTTGCGAGCGAGACCGACTATCGCTTGGACGAGAATAAGTGAGACTTAGAACGTATGTTGATAGAGACGCTACTTGATAAATGCTAAAGCGAACACTAGAAGTGGTTCTTAGACTTTGAGGAACGGGCGAACGCGCGATTGAACATATCGGCTGGGAATCGAATAACCTTTTTGAGGATTTGTAGAATGACTTGACCCCGAGTGGTGTATGTGATAGCTTCGAAGAAGAATAAGAGAGTGTCGACGACTAGTCGAGTGGCTCGAACCCTGAGTGGTGTATGGACGTTATAGAAATTTTTTGAGCAAAACTAAAGGATTTACGGAGAGAACGAGTAAGTCGACAAGCGATGATATCGCGCAAAGCCTTAGAACGAGTAACGCTTAGTTGGTTGCGACTTTGAGAGTCTCAAACGAGATATCGTTTGGACGAATCAAGAATGCGTAGTGCGAATTATGAAACAATTGAATGAAGATTCAAAACGATAAAGTAAATGGGTGTGTTGGTCGAGGAAACGTAGCAAATTGTATATGCAATTTTAAAATTAGTCGAATGGATTAAAACTTGAGTTAAGACGAAATACTCAGACAAGATCGAAGATAGCACGATCGGAAGATAGTGTGCATGGGAATCGTTGAGTGGAGATACGAGAATGACTAAGGAATTGGAATAGATGCTGCTCAATGAAGAGTTAGCACGAGACAATATGAATTAAGGAAATTAAGTTGCACGACTCGAAATTCGTTGCAAAAGGAAGATCGTTAGGTTATGTACATCATCGATGGTATTGAGGCGTATCAGAGATCGATGTATGATAACTTGGGGGTACTCTGATTCGATGAATGATGATCGTGTTAGAAGTTATTGTTTTAAGGGATACTATGTCAGAGAATTTTGATAGAGATGAATGTTTGGAATGAAAAAGGGAAGTGACTTGATTGTTCGGTGATAACCACAACGACAATGATCTTGTCTTGAGCGAGCGCAGCTCCAGCCTCGCACATGTGTCACGTCAGATTTGAGATGATCGTTCCGCGTGAGCATTGGCATGGTGATTCATGTCCAACGGGAATGATCGAACTCAAAATACCTTGACATGGCAATTTTGATTGCTACGACTTGTGGTTTGAAGTGAAGGCAAATTTGAGGATTGATCGGACGTATAATAGACAGCAAAGTAAAGTCGAGGATTGAGTAGACCCAATCCGCGTATCGAAAATGAGTAAGTCTAGACTCAACGCAAGAGTTATGTCCCGATAAGGACGATTATTTTACGGGAATGTTGACATGGTGATTCATG
The DNA here is from genome assembly GCA_029216955.1 of Iris pallida. NCBI lineage: Eukaryota > Viridiplantae > Streptophyta > Magnoliopsida > Asparagales > Iridaceae > Iris > Iris pallida. The sequence goes on from JANAVB010037621.1 coordinate 117,486, forward strand.
TCCGTCGTAGATAATCAGACTTGCGTGAGATCGGGGCACGACATATTGCAAGGCTAGACGACCTTGTGATCGACTACGTGAATTGGATAGGATGGATAGGTGGATTGTATCAAACATACTTGAAGAGATAGACTACGATAATTGTTATTGTGGACGCACGATCTTGACATGTCAAGGATTTGATTGAGGACAACCTAACGTAGGATGACTTTCCTAAACGAGCTCGAACTTGGAGCGGAGTATGTGTTGATGCGAATAGGGTGAACGCTGCTTGATGTTTAGAAATTTGAGCAAAACAAACTTGGATAGAAACTCCCGTACAAACGAACAAATGGTTTGACCATAGGATTTGGGGCGAACCTCGAGCAGCGGCCTTGTACGATAAGCCACGGACTTGACTTGTAACTATGATCCTGTGAGATGACCTAACGGATAGGCGGATGACCCTATGCCGAGTGATTGAACTTGTGTGATTGACCTTACAGTATCGTCTAGACGGACGATAGACTTGGGGCAGCAAGACTTAGAGTAGGACGGGGAACAGGGAGTGTGCATGAACGACGACGAGATTGGCCCCAAATAAAGTGAATGAAAGGAATCGATGATGCGCAAGTAAAGTTGGGATAACGAATTGAATCATTGATAAGAAGACGTGCTCGATGATAGTGCAATACTGGGTCTTGAATCGAACGGAAAGTACTTAAGACTTGGTCGACTCCACTAAGAAGAAGAAATCGTATTGATTTCGTAAACAAGAATGCTTGAGAAACGAATCGGATCGTCTCAAGGATCAAGATAAACGATAGTGAGATGCACGCGAGTTCGGTTTTAAATCGAAGTTAGTGAAACGATCGGCAAATCAAAACTATCACGAGTAGCTTGTCCGACTTCGTTAATCGCTAAGCTTGGTTGAAATGTACGTATTCGGGGGACGCCTTGAATATGTGCACAGTCTCCACTCAGCGATATGATGAACTCGAATGCAGCTGCAAGTGGATGTTGAGATACGTATGAACGAATGAGTTAGTCTGCCTCAGCTTACGACTCTCGAGTTTAATAAATTACTACGCACCTTGTACGGCCATTTCAGTCCCATGACACGGCAAAATAGCAACCAAGTCGAAGAAACACGACAATTGAATAAGTACCATCAAGTCTAAAATGAATGGACAGTCATTCAATAAAAATTCACCAAACGCATGCAACATAAAACTTGGAAGGATAACTGAGCATAGTTCGATGCCATCGAACGATAGAGCCGTTCGATAGAATTATCTAAGAAATACGACGACACGAGTTAAGGAATGGTAGGATGACCTGCACTCAGGAAGTCTCGAGGACGAGACTTGTTTTGAGTGGTGTATTATGTAATGACCCGCTCTGCCCTAGCGGAACGCCGATTCAAACGGTAAGTGCAACGGCTCAAACGAACCGTCGACCCGAAGAGTTGGCATCGACCTGATGAAGAATTGATGTAAGGCTTACATTGGCCCATCGAAGATGAATCCAGACTTAGACTTTCAAAGGCGCGCTCGGAGTATCGCTTGGCCGATGCGAACATCGTTAAGGTGGGTGGCTCCGATGAACCCGTCTTTGCTTAGCCTAGACACATAACAATACGGACACTATTGCTAGAATCGCTAGGCGATTACACCACGCATGCTAATAAATGACTCAACGCACCTAGCTAAGAGAATAATCTCATCTTGTATGCTTGTATAGAATATGGAAAAGAATATAGAAAATGTGAGAACTCTCTCACCGCGCTCCACAATGAAATAATGAATGGTTTACAACAATGAAATGGAAGACTATCGACATAGTCGTTCTGAGTAGAGTATAGCAACATTGAAAGACTTCGGGACTGATGGGTCGCCAAGGCGACTCCCGCACGGGGAGTTGCATAATGTATGAACGAACGAATGAATAAATATGTGAATGAATCGATAACGTACGAACAAGTAAAAGAAAGAAAAAAAAGAAAGAATGAATAAAAGATAAGAAAGAAAGGAATAGCTAGCGACAGGTATGACAGGCACATGCAACGGGACTCGCTACCCGCGCTGCACGGACGCCAACCTGGTCGATAACGCATTATGTCTAAGGGTTAGCCTACGGCTCGGAGACAGCCGTTAAGTTAAAATGACAAACAATACAAAATGGTCGTGGACAATCCCCTCGTATACGGGAGGTGGGAGACATAAGGGATTTTCAGCGGCACGGTCAAAGGCGGGACGTGGCCGGTCCGGACGAAAATCAAAAGGGCTTATTGGCTTACGTGGGTGCGGGCTTGGCCACCCAGGAGATGTAAGTGCGGGGTATTTCAAAAGACTATCAGGGTGTTCCAGCCGCACGCTATGATAGGTGAGAAATTACCAAGGGAGAAAGGGTCCAAAATGGCTTGTGGTGCCAGCGACCGGTACATATAGTTTAAGTGGGCTTTGCTGGTGGCAATCCACATGCAAGTCCTTGCATTGAAACAAACTAGTCTAAGTTAACTAAATGAAGTGCCTTCTGAACAGGCTTGAAATGTAACACACCAAAGGATAAAGAGTGCTTCATGAAATCGAGTTAGAAAACACGCCTACGTCGCACTAGGACCTGAGGCAGGGACACGCACTCGACATGGAAAGTTTATATGAATTGTTGACTAACTTGGTTTACTTTGGACAGAAAAGGCCGGACGGTAAGTATGGGTAAGTCGTGCATGTATTTCCATGCAAACACTCGAAAACGGTAACACGAGATAGGTCATGAAATATTTCATGAAACTGATCCTAAGACAAGATTAGAAAGACAATGAATGATAGACGGTGCACAAAAGTAAATAGAATGTGTTTGGTAATGATAGCATTGTGGGCGAGCTAGCCTCCCCACCAGTGCATAACAATGTACTGATAACCCCACAGTTTGCTTGTAGGACGTAGGAGACGTCGCCGGGTGAGGAGCTTCCCTCGAACGTGCTAAGGCGCAGAGCTATCTCTGGAGCCTTGGGACGTTGCAAAGAGCTGAAGCACCATATACAGGATATAATGTATCGGAACATCGCCATGAATCATTCCATCTTGTAAGCCACTTGGCACGCCTTTTATGTTTCAGAGAGAGAGAGAGAGAGCTTGAGCAATTTGTAATCTCGGCCTAGCGTCGCTTGTAAACTTCTTGAATGTCAATAAAGAGTTTGAATTCGCTTCCATTTGTGTTCATTTACTTTTCGCTACAAATGGGAACACTCTGTGCGACTCTGTGGCCTAGCTCAAATCGGCCGTTTACGGACTTAGCCTTGCACGGGTGCAACCTAGGCCCGTGCGTCATCACGCCTTAGCGATGACGATCGCTCCTGCGGGAGCAGGGCATGACAGGTTCGGACTCAGAAGGAGTGGTACCCCCAGCTTCAGAGCTTGCCACGTCTTGAGAGTTGTGGACATCCTCGGGGACGTCGGAACCTGCTGTATCTGTTGGAAGAATAGTTTCCCCTGGATTATCTTCTTGGAACACCGAATTGTCGTGGATGTTTGGAGGAGTGCTACCCCCGGCTCCAGCGTCTCCCAGAGATGTGGACGACGAATCTCCAAGTGTGGCAGATTTCGTCTTTGAGCGAGTACCTTGGAAAACTCCTCCCGTAATGGTCGTGGACAACCGCTTAGAAGAGAGTTTTGGTTGAGATTTTTGGGCTGGAGACGTTTGTTTTCTTTCCTCTCCCGCTGCCAGGGATCTTCTGAGCAGAATTGCAGGAGGCAACGAGAAGCGCCTCGTCTTCTGAGCTTGGGTGTTGCAGTCGTTGGAAGACGGATCGCCGATCCTCTTGTGTGGCCGCCTTGCTGCAGCAGCAGTTGACAATGACTTGAGTGCAGTGCTGTCCATGGAAGGACTCTCTGCACACCAAGTCGCACTATACACATCGAAAGGCACGTGTGGATGTTGTTGACGTGTGGGAACTAATGGAATCCGATTTCGTTGCATGTGTGCGACGAAATCAGTGCGTATCCGTCGAGATACCCCGTATCGACCCTTTGCAAATTAAGTCACAACTTTTTGTACACTCATCAAATCGCGAAGAAACTTGCGCCATTGGACTCGAAATATTTTTCTGGTCCTGTGAGCCAATTTTGGTTCAATTCTGAGAAGGTTGATCGGGATGCCATTTTGGCGGGCCCACAATCCCACTCAACGGACGATTTTGTGCACGACCCACCGGAATCCAAAATTGGACATACCGTTGGGTTCATCTCATCAAAACAAATCTGTAGACATGTAGTTTGATGACTTTAGAGACCGTAGATATTGACACACATTTCGGTGCAAAGTGGGTCCAACGGCGGACATTGTTTTGACCCAAAATTATGATTTTGCCCCTGTTCTAGAATTTAACTTTTGGACAGGTGTTTCCTAGGTATATCATTTATTTCAAACTCGTTCGTGATGTTTGTTGCAGCATCCGAAGTCATCTGCGAGATTTGGCTTTTCTTGTTTCGTTTATTTGTTTGTTCGAGCTGCTGGATTATTCTCTTTTGCACATAACCTCAGGGAAGATACCTTGCTATTATACTATTTATATTCAGTTTGCATTTTATTACATATTACTGTTCATTTATTTCCAGTTCTTACAGTTCTTGATTTACTGTCTGCTTAGTGATATTAGATGTACTTTGTTATTATCCTTTGATTGCATATGGACTTAGAGTTAAGAGACTACCGTTTGTAGTGTATTGTATATACCTTGACACAGTTGTACCACGATGATGTGTGAGATGAGTAGCATGTAGAGGTTCTTGCGTGTGGGCAGATCCCCCATGTGCATGCGTTAGGGCTAACTGCTAATAGAGGCATGTTAGGAGACTTAGCGGTTAGTAGAGTTACATGTTCATGGATGCGACATGATAGGTGCATTGGGTGGGGAGGACATTACCTGACGTATGGGCTTCTTTGCACTTCCCTGCTTACCTGTGCGCTCCTCCGTAGACGCAGGCTCCAGGTGCCCTTTGACATTTTCCAGAGCGTTATGGACGTAGCCCCTTGCACATGATGCCCTCTGACGGTCTTCGGACGTTACGGACGTAGGTGTAGTGCCCCAACCCTACATCGTGCCCCGTACTGTAGTGCCCCGTCCCTACATCGTGCCCCGTCTTCGTCTACGGGATGCGCGAGAAAGGAACACTGTCGCTATCGATTTGGTCAGGACCGATAGGTCGGAATCGGCCGAGTCGATCGAGCGGGAACGGTTGAATTAAGATCCATTCCACGTTATGGAATGGCTTCTTCGGAACCAAGTCCCATATTCAGCGGGTTGCGCCTCGAGGATTGGCTCTGCGGCTGAGTCGGGAGAGACCTCCCGTTGCTCTGGTTTTCATGCCGCACTTGAATTGGCTTTGGCTTTCGTTTTCGTGAATGTGCTTTTCGTGAATATTTTCGATGGGTTTTCGTGACGCGTTTTCGAGCTCGCATTCATATCAAAATTTCTTGAAATACACAGTGTTCTAATCAGTTGCTTATGCGATTTCAGGTGATCGCGTAGGCGACGACAGCGCAGCCAACCGGTCGCTCGCTTGAAGCAAGCCTAAGGCGAGTGGCTGACCTCCTTCGTCCCGTCCCTCTACTTCAAAACTCAATATGTGAAGTAAAATGAATGCTTGTCATAATAGTGTAGAATCAATGAAATCATGGCACGATACTTCATGAAGCACTTGTTAACGAACTGCCGATTTTGGGAAATGGAAAACATGCTTCCCTATGCAATTATACTTGGTCTATGCAAAACCAATGAATGAATCAATTAACGCTTATCGCAACGATACGGATAAAGGTGTAAATCAACTAAGTTCCAAAGAAAACGGTCACTGGACAACTTGTCGACAAGGTGTAGTTTCCTCGAACGGTTACCTAGGCCAAAGGACCGATTCGGCCCGGGAGGAACGAGTGTATAGCAAGCGCCAGCCCTTCATCGGCACGAGTTATGCGAGAACTTTCGCACAGGGCTCGCTACCCGACGCGAAAGGGTCGCCGTCTAACTCAGCTATATGTCCGCGATGGCTTGAAATTGTCAGTGGCCTTCACACCCTTCACATTGCTTAACAAATGCACCTGGCACGGGATGATTTTGATAGTTGCTCATTGTTATACAATTTCATATGCTTGCCTCAAAACATGTTAACATGCAAATCGAATAGGATGGTTAGAAAGATCATTAGAATAGCTAGCTAACATGTTTACGAAACTTCTTGAATCAAATACAGAGCTTGGATTTAATTAGCCATTCGCCAGTACATGTGTTTCGTGCTGATTCTCGCTCTTTGCAGGTCCTGCGAACCAGGAAGGACGCGCCAGCTAGCTCGGCGGCGTTCGTGACTTTTGAAGCTTCGGCCGTGCGTCGAAGACTTGCTCTGCGACTCCACTTTTGAAGGCTCTCGACAGTCCAAGGAAAATGACTCAGCGTCCCTCCCATCCAGGTCAATGGAGTACTTGTGTATATTGAGGGATGTGTGCAATATATGGAACGGCTATCTCATCGGCACTCTTTTGTAATCGAGTCATGTTGTAGCCCGTGCGGCAAAGAGTCTTATATCGGAGTCTGTAAAAGATGTTCATTATCAATAAAGATCAAGTTTCCTTACTTATTGTGTGTATCAATTTGTCTGCGTACTCTCTTAGATCTCGTGTCTCGGATTACCTTATGACTTGGCCTTGTGCGATCATAAATTAGGTTCGCACGGCATCACGCCCGGGGGACGACTATCGATTCGACGGAATCGGGGCGTGACACGTACTCTGTCCACGGGGTACGCGAGAAAGGAACACTGTCGCTATCGATTCGGTCGGGACCGATAGGTCGGGATCGACCGAGTCGATCGAACGGGAACGGTTGAATTAAGATCCATTCCTCGTTATGGAATGCCTTCTTCGGAACCAAGTCCCATATTCAGCGGGTTGCGCCTCGAGGATTGGCTCTGCGGCTGAGTCGGGAGAGACCTCCCGTTGCTCTGCTTTTCACGCCGCTTGCGTTGGTTTTGGCTTTGTTTTCTGAATGCATTTTTGTGAATGTTTTCGATGGTTTTCAGGGCTTGCATTTCGAACTCGCATTTCCTATCGAACTCCTTGAATAATGCAGTATTCTAATCGGTTGCTCATGCGATTTCAGGTAATCGCGTAGGCGACGTCTAGCGCAGCCAACAAGTCCCTCGCCTCAAGCAAAAACTCAAGGTGAGTGGCTGACCTTCTTTATCTCGACCCTCTATTTCAAAGGTGAGAACTTGGGTAATGGTAATGAAATGGAATGATTCGCTTGGAAAACACAAGTCCTACGTTTGAGTAGAGAAAAGATGAATTGTGTAGAAAAGAGAGAATTATTCTAGGCCTGTAAAACAACTAAATGAATCGATTACATAACAAGCCCCAATAGTGCCATAAATATATTTTTTAACCTATCAAGGTCATGGACAACTTGTCGACAAGGGCGATGGTTTCTTCGAGCGGCAACCCGGGGCCAAGGGACCGACTCGGCCTAGAAAGAAACAGGTTATAGCCGAGCTGGGTATGAAGCAACCGGTAAGACGGGGACTTGCATCGGAGCTCGCTACTTGCGTTGCAAGGGTCCCGTATTACCAGGCTATGTCCAAGATGGCTAGTTAATGCTTGCGACCTCCATATCAAACACTTGACATAAATTGTTATCAATTAACAGGAAAAACGATGGTAAGTTTTATGTCGCACGGCGCGCTCTGCCGGAGGAAATTTTGGTGTAACCTAATGCTTCGTATAAAAATATCTAAGATGGCTAGAAAGACCACTAAAAGTAAGTTGTATGTTTTTATCTAAATTCTTGAACAAAATGAGAGCCTGGAAATTAATTAGCCACTCGCCAGTACATGTTGATTGTACTGATCCTCGCTTTCCCTACAGGTGCGATAGATCGGAAAGAGCGTGCTACTTGAAGGGAGGCAACGCTCGTGTATTTTGAAGCTTCGTCCGTGCATCGAAGCTTGGATCAAACCTTTTGAGGACTCCGCTGTTGAAGACCGACGACAGATGGAGCGACTTCCCACCATCCCAGGTGGTTTTATAGTTTTTGGTTGTATAAACAAAGGATGAATGAATGGAATGGCTATCTCGTCGACGTTCATTTTGTAATGGAGTCAGTTTGTAAAAAGCCCGTGCGGCGCCTTTGTATCGAGTCTGTAAAATGATGTTTATTATCAATAAAGCTTAAATTTCCTTCTCTATAATGTGTGTTCAATTTACTCTGCGCATTCTCTTATTGTTGTATTTCGGATAACTTTATGACTATGCCTTGTGCAAGCGCAACCTAGGCTTGCACGGCATCACGCCCGGGGGACGACTATCGATTCTACGGAATCGGGGCGTGACATAATGGTATCAGAGCACGGCTTTACGTCTTTCGCCTCTAGTGTCGAATTTCCAGTCTCAAATCGTTGGTCCCGCATCGATGAGATATGTCGTTCCATACAAGGGAGTCCGTAATAAGTTTGGTTACTAATGCATTTTTACCTTCAAAATCCCAGAAGGTGCGGCAGTGAATGTGGCGAACGAAGAAAGTACTTCGAGCGGCTCGAGTAGCTCGAGGCCCGGACCCTCTAACGATGCCATGGAACGGATGTTGCGCATGCTGGAAGCGCAACAACAACAAGCTCAGGAGAATCAACGCCTAAATGAGCAACATCGACGGGAGACTGAGGCACATCGACGGGAGGTAGAGGCACGCCAGACCCAGTTCGAGGCCCGATTCGATGCACAATTCAAGTTGCAGCAGAAGCAGCTTGATACTCTTCAGCAAATTGTTCAGACAGTGGTGGCCAACAACAACAACTCCGCGACAACTCCTGCCGTGACCGAGCCTGCGGCCAGACAAAGTGAAATCGAACCGGAGGTACCCGAGCTTGTGCCTGTGGCACCGAGAAGTTCCAACTTCGACGTGTCAAAATTCACAAAGAGCTTCCGCACTTCCTTTTGCGGTACTGAAGACCCTTCGTTGGCGATCGATTGGCTGGAGGAGTTAGAGGACCGGTTCGAGCTTCTAGGTGTCGATGAGTCCAAGAAAGTCGTATGCGCTCAACTTCTACTCCGATTGAATACGCACGACTGGTGGGCCGTGCAAAAGCGAGCAATCAGACGCGACAACGAGACGGCGGCAATATCTTGGGCCACCTTCTGAGAGGCGTTCGAGATCGAGTACCTTCCCGAAGCTATTCGACAAGAGAAGGAGAATGAATTTATGCAGCTAAGGCAAGGGAATATGACGGTACGGCAGTACGCAGCAGAGTTCAACAAGTTAGCCAGGTTTGCTGGAGAATACCTGCCCTCCATGGCGAGTCATGCACGACGGTTCGAAGTGGGCTTACGATCATCTATGTCCGCCCATATGTCTGTTCCCAAATACCAAACGATGGGGGAGTCTCTCAACCACGCCCTCCGCCTTGAAAGCCAATACCCTCCAAGTGCTGCCGGCGCTGTGCATACATCCAATCACAAACACCCTAGCCACGTGGGAGGAAACAATGTGACCAAGCGTCCGAACAATGGGCAACAAGGCGGGTATTAAGGGCGTAATCCATGGCCTTACTGCATCCGTTGTCGCCGGTCCGGTCATACGATCGACTACTGCCCGATACCAGAGGGTGGATACTGGAACTGTGGCAAGAAGGGCCACATTTGTGCTGAGTGTCCAAGCAGAAGGCCGAACCCAACGGCGCCCCAACAGCACCGTCCAATGGCGCCCCAACAGCACCGTCCAGGAAATCAAGTTCCAGCGCCTCGAGCCCATCAACCCGTACCGCAAAATGGCCAAGACCGTCGCCCCAATGCCCAGGGCCGCGTCTATGCCATGACTCGAGATGAAGTGCATGCATCAGATACGGTCGTGACAGGTATACTAAATTTCAATAATGTGCCTGCTCGTGTACTATTTGATTCAGGCGCTTCGCATAGTTTTATATCGGCGGACTTTACCGTCGAGCACAAATTTCCTGTAATGTCATTAGATCTCGACCTTAGCGTAAGAACGCCTTCGGGCACACCCATTCTCACAAACTTAGCTTGCGCCGGCGAGATTATCTGTATCGGCGGTCAAAAGATCGGTCTGGATGTGATAGTTCTAGACATGAAGGACTTTGACATCATTCTGGGAATGGACTGGCTCGGGCCGTGCAACGCAACCAAAGACTGTGCTGAAAAGATGGTCACATTCCGCATGCCTGGAGTGCCTGAATTCTGCTACTCGTGTGGTGAGGTGTCACCGACCTGCATGGTGATCTCCGCAATATCGGCTCGACGGATGCTGCATTCCGGGTGCGAAGGCTATCTAGCTTCCGTTCGAGACGTGCGACAGGATGGTGCAAACGATGGTCAGACCAACGTTGTGGCAGAATTTCCAGACGTGTTCCCGGACGAGCTACCCGGCATGACGCCCGGTCGAGAAATAGAGTTCACCATCGACATATTCCCCGACACCCGGCCGATCTCGAAGCCTCCGTACAGAATGGCCCCTGCAGAATTGAAAGAATTGAAGGCACAACTTCAGGAATTGTTCGACAGAGGGTTTATCCGTCCGAGTGTCTCGTCGTGGGGTACGCCCGTGCTATTCGTGAAGAAGAAGGATGGATCGATGCGACTCTGCATCGACTATCGGGAATTGAATAAAGCTACCGTCCGAAACAAATACCCCCTGCCTCGCATCGACGACTTGTTCGACCAGCTCCAAGGTGCAACGGTGTTTTCGAAGATTGACCTACGATCGGGTTACCACCAACTCAAAGTCAAGCCAGATGACGTGCCGAAGTCTGCCTTTCGCACTCGTTATGGCCACTACGAGTTCTTGGTAATGCCGTTCGGTCTGACAAATGCCCCTGCCATCTTTATGGATCTAATGAATCGGGTGTTCCGTCCGTTCGTTGACAAGTTCGTAGTAGTCTTCATCGACGACATCCTCGTCTACTCGAAGGATCGAGCACAACATGCAGAGCATCTGTGGACGGTACTCCAAACCCTTCGAGAGAATCAGTTGTACGCGAAGATGAGCAAGTACGAGTTCTGGCTGGACAACGTCTCATTCTTTGGACACATCATCTCCGCCGCGGGCATCTCAGTCGATCCGAAGAAAGTCGAGGCAGTTGCTGATTGGAAACGGCCCGCATCAGTTAGCAAAATTCGAAGCTTCCTAGGCTTGGCGGGATACTACCGATGCTTTGTGAAGGACTTCGTGAAGATCGCATCGCCGTTGACTCGCCTCACCCAGAAAGGAGTCGCATTCAAGTGGTCAGACGACTATGAAGCTTCCTTCCAAGAGCTCAAACAACGGCTCATTTCGGCCCCGATACTTGCTCTTCCGGCAGTGGAAGCCGCACGAGAAGAACTATCCCACGTACTACCTAGAACTAGCAGCAATTATGTTCGCGTTGAAGCTGTGGCGCCACTATCTCTATGGCATGGCGTACAGGATTTATACGGACCACAAAAGCCTCAAGTATCTCTTCACCCAGAAAGAACTGAATTTACGGCAGAGGCGATAGCTCAACTAATCAAAGACTATGACTTATCGATCGACTACACGTCGGGCAAGGGAAATGTGGTAGCGGATGCGCTGAGCCGAAAGTACTTAGCTTTATTATGCATCAACGATCGACTGCTGCGTGACTTGGAAGGAATGGGCATCGAGCTCCGAGTTCGTTTCAGAGACGTAAAATTGGCACAACTGCGGGTGGAACCGAGCCTACTGGAGAGGATCAAGTCTGCACAGAAGGACGACCCATACCTGGAGAAGATACGGAAGCTGATATCGACAGGGAAAGCGTCCGACTTTGCAGAGGACGAGTCGAGAGTGTTGCGCGTGAAGGGACGGCTATGCGTACCGGACGACGCAGAACTTAGAAAGGAGATAATGTCGGAGGCGTATTATGCAAAATATTCCTTGCATCCTGGCGGCACCAAGATGTATAAGGACCTCCGCGTTGTCTTTTGGTGGCACGGCATGAAGAGGAACGTAGCGCTCTTTGTGTCAAAATATATGGCCTGTCAGCAAGTCAAAGCCGAGCACCAGCGACCGGGTGGGGAGATGCAGAACCTCGCCATTCCAGAGAGGAAGTGGGATCACATCACTATGGACTTCGTTGTTGGCTTGCCGAGGATGCCGCGGGGAAATGACGCCGTATGGGTCATCGTCGATCGACTAACCAAGTCAGCGCACTTTATCGCCATCAAAATTACTTGGAGCGTCGACCGTCTTGCTCAGATATACCTTGATGAAATAGTTCGGCTGCACGGGGTCCCAGTTTCTATCGTCTCTGATCGGGATGGACGGTTCGTAGCGCGCTTCTGGAGTAGTCTATATTCAGCACTGGGGACGAAGTTGAAGTTCAGCTCAGCTTATCATCCTCAGACTGACGGCCAAACAGAACGGGTGAACCAAATTCTCGAAGACATGTTGCGACTCTGTGTGATCGACTTGAAGTCAAGTTGGGACGTCCATCTACCGCTGGCCGAGTTTGCATACAACAACAGCTATCAGTCCAGCATCCAAATGGCGCCGTATGAAGCTTTGTATGGCCGGAAGTATAGATCGCCCATTTGCTGGGATGAAGTCGGGGAACGGCAGATACTCGGTCCGGAGCTGGTGGAGCAGACTGTGCAGAAGGTCAAGTTGATACGAGAGAGATTGAAGATAGCACAAAGCCGGCAGAAAAGCTATGCCGACATGCACCGATGCCCCCTCGAGTTCTCGAAAGGCGACCATGTATTCCTGAAGGTGATGCCTATGCGTGGAGTTTCCAGGTTCGGTGTGAAGGGGAAATTGAGCCCAAGATTTGTTGGCCCGTTCGAAATATTGAAGCGAGTCGCCCCGGTAGCTTACCAAATTGCCTTGCCACCTGCGTTGTCAGAGGTACATGACGTCTTCCATGTATCGCAATTGCGGAAGTACGTGCATGATCCGAGCCATGTTGTAAATTTGGGCAAGCTGGACCTGAAGGCAGACTTGTCATATGTCGAAGAGCCGGTGCAAATCTTGGAGCGCAAGGATAAACTTCTCTGCAACCGTGCTATTCCCCTCGTCCGCGTCCTCTGGAGGAACCACTCGATCGAAGAGTCGATGTGGGAGCTTGAGTCAGAAATGAAGGAAAAGTTCCCTTCATTGTTCTCGTAGAGGTAGGTTCTATTCTAAGTTTCGAGGACGAAACTTTTTCTTAGTTGGTTATGGTGTAGTGCCCCGTCCCTACATCGTGCCCCGTACTCTGTCTACGGGGTGCGCGAGAAAGGAACACTGTCGCTATCGATTCGGTCGGGACCGATAGGTCGGGATCGACCGAGTCGATCGAACGGGAACGGTTGAATTAAGATCCATTCCTCGTTATGGAATGTCTTCTTCGGAACCAAGTCCCATATTCAGCGGGTTGCGCCTCGAGGATTGGCTCTGCGGCTGAGTCGGAAGAGACCTCCCGTTGCTCTGCTTTTCACGCCGCTTGCGTTGGTTTTGGCTTTGTTTTCTGAATGCGTTTTCGTGAATGTTTTCGATGGTTTTTAGGGCTTGCATTTCGAACTCGCATTTCCTATCGAACTCCTTGAATAATGTAGTGTTCTAATCGGTTGCTCATGCGATTTCAGGTGATCGCGTAGGCGACGTCTAGCGCAGCCAACAAGTCCCTCGCCTCAAGCAAAAACTCAAGGTGAGTGGCTGACCTTCTTCATCTCGACCCTCTATTTCAAAAGTGAGAAATTGGGTAATGGTAATGAAATGGAATGATTCTCTTAGAAAACACAAGTCCTACGTTTGAGTAGAGAAAAGATGAATTGTGTAGAAAAGAGATAGAATTATTCTAGGCCTGCAAAACAACTAAATAAATCGATTACATAACAAGCCCCAACAGTGCCCTAAATATATTTGTTAACCTATCAAGGTCATGGACAACTTGTCGACAAGGGCGATGGTTTCTTCGAGCGACAACCCGGGGCCACGAGACTGACTCGGCCTAGGAAGAAACAGGTTATAGCCGAGCTGGGTATGAAGCAACCGGTAAGACGGACTTGCATCGGAGCTCGCTACTTGCGTTGCAAGGGTCCCGTATTACCAGGCTATGTCCAAGATGGCTAGTTAATGCCAGCGACCTCCATATCAAACACTTGACATAAATTGTTATCAATTAACAGGAAAAATGATGGTAAGTTTTATGTCGCACGGCACGCTCTGCCGGAGGAAATTTTGGTGTAACCTAATGCTTCGTATAAAAATATCTAAGATGACTAGAAAGACCACTAAAAGCAAGTTGTATGTTTTTATCTAAATTCTTGAACCAAATGAGAGCCTGGAAATTAATTAGCCACTTGCCAGTACATGTTGATTGTACTGATCCTCGGTCTCCCTACAGGTGCGATAGATCGGGAAGAGCGTGCTACTTGAAGGGAGGCAACGCTCGTGTATTTTGAAGCTTCGTCCGTGCATCGAAGCTTGGATCAAACCTTTTGAGGACTCCGTTGTTGAAGATCGAAGACAGATGGAGCGACTTCCCACCATCCCAGGTAGTTTTATAGTTTTTGGTTGTATAATCAAATGATGAATGTATGGAATGGCTATCTCGTCGATGTTCATTTTATAATGGAGTCAGTTTGTAAAAAGCCCGCGTGGCGCCTTTGTATCGAGTCTGTAAAATGATGTTCATTATCAATAAAGCTTAAATTTCCTTCTCTATAATGTGTGTTCAATTTACTCTGCACATTCTCTTGTTGTTGTGTTTCGGATAACCTTATGACTATGCCTTGTGCATGCGCAACCTAGGCTTGCACGACATCACGCCCGGGGGACGACTATCGATTCTACGGAATCGGGGCGTAACAGTAGGCCCCTGGTGCCCTATATGGGGACTATGCCGATCCTATTTACAGCCAGGGCTCATGCGTCGAAGGATTGTTTCTCAACTGCATGTTCACTTTAGTATGGTTAGAGTACCTTATTGTTGTCTTGTCACTTATATTTGTTTGTGGTATATTTTATATTCAGTACTTATATGGCATATTTATTGTATCTTGTTACGTCCCTTTGAGGACCTGGTTATCTCTCCAGGTGTGTGCTTTTGTGATAGTTGCAGGTGTTCTAGTCGAGGCCGTGACCTTCTCCATCTTTTCGAAGATGATTGTACTTGGCTAGTCTTGTTATTTCATCTATTCCTTCTTGTACCTTTTATTTGTGATAGTTGGTGGTAGACTTTGTCTCCACCCAACGTATTGTATAAAGTCTTATTACAGTTGATTATATGATATCTTTTATTCTTCAATTGTGGATGAGATTAGATTACTCTTAGTTTATTGTATTTTACAGCTTATGTATACATACAAGTTTCCAGATATTGGAGTATACTTCGTATGTATGTGTCACGCCCCGCTCCCGTAGGAGCGATCATCCTCGCTAAGGCGTGATGCCGCACGGGCCTAGGTTGCGCCCGTGCAAGGCTATGTCCAGAAACGGCCGATTT
The DNA here is from genome assembly GCA_029216955.1 of Iris pallida. Taxonomy (NCBI): domain Eukaryota; kingdom Viridiplantae; phylum Streptophyta; class Magnoliopsida; order Asparagales; family Iridaceae; genus Iris; species Iris pallida. The sequence continues at coordinate 132,950 of JANAVB010037621.1, forward strand.
GAGCTAGGCCACAGAGTCGCACAGAGTGTCCCCATTTGCAGCGGAAAGTAAATAAACACAAATTGAAGCGATCTCAACTCTTTATTGATATTCAAGAAGTTTACAAGCGGCGCTAGGCCGATATTACAAATCGCTCAAGCTCTCTCTCTCTGAAACATAAAAGGCGTACCAAGTAGCTTACAACATGGAATAATTCATGGCGATATTCTGATACATTATGTCCTGTATATGGTGCTCCAGTTCCTTGTGATGCTCCAAGGCTCCAGAGATAGCTCCGTGCCTTAGCACGTTCGAGGGAAGCTCCGCACCCGACGACGTCTCCTGCATCCTGCAAGCAGACTGTAGGGTTATCAGTACATTGTTATGCACTGGTGGGGAGGCTAGCTCGCCCACAATGCTATCATTACCAAACACATTCTATTTACTTTTATGTGTCGTCTATCATTCATTGTCTTTCTAATCTTGTCTTAGGATCATTTTTATGGCATATTTCATAACTTATCCCGTGTTACCAAATTCAAGTGTCGTATGGAAATACATGCACAACTTACCCATACTTACCGTCCGGCCTTCCCTGTCCAAAGTAAACCAAGTTAGACAACAGTTCATATATTTCAAGTTAACATGATTTACGAAAGCATTCAGTGTCAAAGGCATGTTCCTGCCTCAGGTTCTAGCGCATCGTAGGCGTGTTTTCTTTTAACTCATTTGCATGAAGTACTCTTTATCATTTGGTGTGATATATTTCAAGCCGTTCAGTAGGCGCTTGTTCATTTGACTTAGACTACTTTGATTTCAATGCAAGGACATGCACGTAGATAGCCACCAGCAAAGCCCACTTAATCTATATGCACCGGTCGCTGGCATCACAAGCCACTTGGACATATTCTTCCTTGGTATTTCTCAACTTAGCGTAGGGTGATGGCTGGTACACCCCGTTAAGTTTCTTGAAATACCCTGCACTTACGTCTCCTGGGTGCCCAAGCCCGCACCCAAGCAGCCCATAAGCCCCGTTTTGATTCCGCCTAGGCCGGCCACGGTTTCCCTCCCATCGCCCGTGCCGCAGAATCCTTCCACATCACAGCCACGGTATTCCCCCCCATCGCCCGTGCCGTTTGTCCACGAATATTTCGTATTGACTTATCATTTTAACTTAACAGCTGTCTCCGAGCCATAGGCTAACCCTTAGCCAAAATGCGTTATCGACCAGGTTGGCGTCCGTACAGCACGGGTAGCGAGCCCCGTTGTACGTGCCCGTCATACCTGTCGCTAACCATTCTTTCCTTTCTTATCTTTCATGTATTCTTTCTTTTCTTTCTTTCTTTCACTTTTTCGTTCGTTCATCGATTCATTCACGTATTCATTCATTCATTCATTCGTTGATTCATTCATTCACGCATTACGCAACTCCCAGTGCGGGAGTCGCCTTGGCGACCCATCGGTCCCATAGTCTTTTAATGTTGCTATACTCTACTCGGAACGACTATGTTGATAGTCTTTCCGTTTCATTGTTGTAAACCATTCATTGTTTCATTGTTGAACGCATAAGGGACTTAAACGTAAGCTTGTGCCTTAGCACGAGCATGGAGCGCGGTGCGAGAGTTCTCATATTTTCCAGGTTCCTTTCCATATTCTATACAGGCATACAAGATGGGATTATTCCCTTAGCTAGGTGCGTTGAGTCATTTATTAGCATGCACGGTGTTATCGCCTAGCGATTCTAGCAATAGTGTTCGTATTGTTATGTGTCTAAGCTAAGCAAAGACGGGTTCATCGGAGCCACCCACCTTAGCGATGTTCGCATCGGCCGAGCGATACTCCGAACGCGCCTTTGAAAGTCTAAGTCTGGATTCATCTTTGACGGGCCAATGTAAGACTTGCATCGATTCTTCATCAGGTCGATGCCAACTTTTCGGGTCGACGGCTCGTTTGAGTCATTGCACTTGTCGTTTGAATCGGCGTTTCGCTAGGGCGGAGCAGGTCATTACAGTATACAGCTGGCATGGATACGTACCTAGTCCTAACTATTTTGGGACTGGGGCATTACAGCTTCGATATGCGAAGCATATCTTATAGAGGAGGTGTCAAACTTCTGCTCCATTTATTTCGATACTCATGTTAAGACAAATCGAAATAGACCTCAAAGGAATGATGAGGACGTTGAGGATGGAGGTATATTCAATGTAAGGGACAAGCCTGTTGGGGCCAGTAAGAAACGGTGGTTGACTGACGATGAGTTTGATGCCGCTCACCGATATGTCTTATTAAACTGTGACATACAAGAAGTGAGAGATTTAGAGAAGTAAGTCAGTACACTTGCACTCGTTATAATCTCTAATTTGATAAAGTAAGTGACTACACTTATTCTCTCTAACAATGTATTTAGAGATGAAGTCAAAATGAGGACACCCGATATTGTCGATGAGGGACTTCAAAGAGAGGTTGATTGTACATTTTCGTCCTGGTTTCACAAATACGTAAGTAACTGAGATAATATATTATGCGGCTACCATTAAAATATAGGCATCTAAAATATTTAAATTATAAATATTTGTTTACAGGTTTTATTGCCTGAAACAACACTCACAAATGAGTGTTCGTTATCTGGCATTGGGACCGAAGAAGCAAGCAAAGACTTGGCCAGGCTATGTCGTTAATGGCTTCAGGTTTAAGAAAACTCACAATGCTATAAATGTCGAATTTATCAATGACGGCTTCAGTACCAAGGATTCTGGTGTTTACGTAAGAGGCACCATCTATGACGACGAGCCAAACTTTGACTATTATGAAGTACTTCGGGATATTATAGATTTAAAATATACTGCCCCATATGATATGCATATTGTGATGTTCAAATGTGAGTGGTTCGATACGACACCAAATATCGGATTAGAAAATCGATAAACAATTTGGATTTGTCGATATAAATTATCGCAGGAGGTATAGAGGGTCCGATACATTTGCGATAGCAAGTCAGGCTGTTCAAGTCTACTATACAAGCTACCCAAGGCGTCGTAGAGATTGATTTGACTGGTAGACAGTATGTAAGATTAAATCTAGAAATACATTCAACGTTGGAGACCCAACATACCAAGAGGACCAGATCGAAAAGTCCCAATACTTGGAACAACAGTCAGATACAATGGATGTTGAAGATATTGTTGAGGAAAATAGCGGGGAGGAAGAGGTTGATACACAAGACTTAGCTGTAAACTAGGGGAGAAAGAGGTGTCTTGTCCCAAATATTGAGACAGAAGAAGAAGAAGAAGAAGAAGAAGAAGAAGAAGAAGAAGAAGAAGAAGAAGAAGAATTTGATGGGGATGAATGTGAGCACCCTGAATTTCAGGTTGATTTTTTTAAATTTTTCTGATGATTTAGTTTCAATAAATAAATTATTCAGTTTAATTATCTTTAAGTGTACTTTCCCGTGCCTTTGATATTTGGAGTGTCAGGGATGTTCAACTCTAGAAACCTTCTTCACAAGTTTTGTAGTGGACAGGATTACCTTCATTTTGGTATATAATATCCCATCCAAACTTGTTCTCCTGTACTCTTTTTGCTTCGCAGAACTTCGGGTCGATTTAGACCATTTGATCATTAATTAAATTTCCCACTCTTTTCCTAGATCATCATATGCATGGTACCGTGATTTTTGATTTGGGAGCACCAGACCAGTCATTTTCTTGAAACCAACTTCTCATGTATGATCTACTTGAGACGCTCTTCACCCATGACCTTCGTGCCCCACTCGGACACACCATTTTGTGCTCCATTGCTTCGCACAACTTTCCTGACACGTGACCCGATCTTATTTTACTCCACAGTGTCACATTTATTTTCCAACTTGATTTGTGGGTACCCTGTCGACCAAAACCTGTCAACCCCAAATATGGACATGGCCCACATTGAGCCTACTACCCGCATGATACTTGTGTCCTATTTATTGGAATTCCTATATGCTACTTATTTACCCATGATCATCAACACCTATTTTTATTCGATTATTTTGCCATGTCCGATTTTGATCCAACCCGGCTCCACAGAACCCAACCCCAGCTCCATGTTACCCTCCATCATGACACCCTCAGCCTCATTATCCTTGAAAAATATCAAGTACTCATTCTACCTATTTTTAATATTTAATAGAAAATTTTATTGATTTTAATTCCTAGAATAACCTATTTTCCTACATTTAAAGCCTAGCCTTTGGATTCTCCAAATAAATCCTCACCATTAATTTCCCTCCAATCTCATAGCAGCCAACAATACCCATTCCTCACACACAGCCGGCCCTAAAATCTAGGAGGAATAATTTCTTCATCTCTCGCTCTTCTCTCTCTCATTAATTATTTACACAACATCTCTTTCTCTCTCTCTCACTTATTTTTGTTCCCATTCGAAACACACAGCACCAACACCACCATCTCCACCCGAACTCACTCCCATGGCAGCCCATCCCGAACACATCCTTCCCTCCTCCTGGTCGAGCTCGGTCGGCCACCCACCTAGGCTGAGCTCCACCATCCCGGCCACCACCACATCCACTCCACATCATCACCATCATCTCAATAACCACCACCACCTCCATCATTAACCACCACCACGAGCCACCCAGTCGACCGCACGGCCGCCGCCCCCGTTGTGCCAGGCCATGCCATCGCCGCGCCTTCGTCGGCCAGGCTAGGCCGCACACAGCAGCGGTTGCAGCAGTGCAACAATCGGTCGGAAATGGCCCTGTGGCGGCACGCGCAGGCCACGTCGCCGGCCGCCGCCGCCATGGCTAGCCTCTCCCGCGGTGGGCGAACTCCGGTGACCCTCCTGGGTCTGCCACCTCCTTCTCCGGTGCGAAGTATAGACGATTCGTGCATTTCGCACGAATTCCCGCCGTGACGCGCACGGAATCAAGTCCGATTTGGTGCCCCGTCGTAGCAACTTCGCGTATGATTTTCGAGAAATTCGACCGTTGGATCGGCAATTTCTTTGCTCCGTCACAATCTCGGTATATCCACCTTCACTCCTGTCAAATTTTGTCCGTTAATTTTATCGTTTGATACATCAAAATCGGCCACCAAGTTGACCGTTTAAATTGTATAAATTTTGGACAGTTTCGCGGAGTCAACTTCGTCGGCTTGTACCTCCTCCACCGTAGCTTTATTTGGCTTTCTACCAGTTCCGGTGTAAAGCTGGTATAACCCTCTTACTACCCCTCCAGTTTTGTTTCATTGTGAGCTTATTTGATTGGTTGAATTCGACGCCAAAGTTGGCCGTCCGAATTTATAATTTCCAACTTATAAAATTCCATTTTTGAACACGGGACTCCAGATTTCATTTCTGACACCACCAGTAGACTCGTGGCGTCATTTTGGCATGTTTTCATATATAATTTGTTAAATTTGGAGGACGTGGGCCCTGGCACGTACTTCGGTACAAAATGGGTCCCACAGTCCGGGTCAACGAGACTTTTTTATGTCGGCTCATCGGAATCCAATTTTGGATATACCGTTGAGTTTGTATCGTCATTTTGGACTCGTTGACTTATAATTTGCTAGGTTTTGGTGGACATTGGATCCGACACGCATTTCGGTGCAAATCGGATACCAATATCCGGGTCAACGGGTCATTTTGAGATCGGCTCATCGAAATCCAATTCTGGATATACCGTTGAGTTCATATCGTCATTCTGGACTCGTTGACATATAGTTTGCTGAGTTTTGAGAACATTGGATCCGACACGCATTTTCGTGCAAATCGGAATTCTAATGTTCTGGTCAACGGACTAAATTGAGATCGGGTCAACGAAATCCAATTCTGGATATATCGTTGGGTTCGTATCGTCATTCTGGTTTCGTGGACATATAATTTGTTATATTTTGTAGACTTATTTTCTTGCACATTTTTCGGTGCAAAATGGCTCCGACACGGATACCGTTTTGACCCAAAATTACCTTTTTGCCCTTGTGTCCAAATTGGACCGATGGGTAGGCTATCCTAGCTAATTTGACTATTCTGGACACGTTGGCGATGTTTATTTCATTATCCGACAATGTTTGTAGATAGTTTCTCTACGTATCACCCTTTTATTATAATTAATTCTTATAATATTCGTATTTCGGGATTAGTACAACGAAACTGAGATCAGTCAATTCCAGTGATCTCACATCGCTAAAATTGACAAGATAGACACGTGGATCACTATAATATGATTATTAACCTTACCGTTGATCTTTTTATCTCAATTTGCGTGTCGTAAGTTTTGACGTATGAATAACGAAGTACACTTTATATCTTTAATAATTAGACAAGAATTGACCATGTCACGCCCCGATCCGGAATCACCCGAATCATCGTCCTTGCAGGGGGCGTGATGCCGCACGAGCCTAGAGTTGCGCTCGTGCAAGGCAAGATGACAAGTTCTCAAATGGTTATCTTTTGATTCGATATTAACAACGAAAGGAAAACAGAGTATACGAAACAATTCTCTTTATTGATATTCGAAACTGAGATTACAATGGCTTTCGATAGCCTAACAATAATGCCAGATTGGCTACAACACTCAGGTTCTCTCTTGCCCACAAAGGATTTCACCGTTCCATACATCATGCCTTCTATATCTCGACCGCATCAATCCAGCTGCGTTGTCCGAGCGTCAAGCGATCGCACGCTTCAATACGCTTCGGCATTCCAAGCCTCAACGCGTTCAAGCAACACTTCGCTGCGAGTAATCCATTCCCTGCACCCTGCATGAAGCTGGTGGGGGATCAGTACGTTCGTCCTCGCATGTACTGAAGCAAAGATCTTCTTTCCAAACCAACATCTTTAATATTTACGTTGAATCATGCAACTTAGCTTATGATCTTGCTATGTTCTCCATAGGGTCAATTTCATGGCATCTTTGAAAGCGTAAAGCATGTTATCATAGTAGCATGTTATCGAATTGAATAGGCAAGCAAACAAGCAATCTCGTGTTTGATTAGTGGCACGACTTACCAAGTCGACACACTCGTCCTTGCACCGATGCAAGATGAATACGCCGTAATCCTTTCCTGTCATGTTATATGTGCATCTCTAAGCAGGATCTCTATGCGGGACGCATACGCGCCTACACTTTCAACCCATCGTTCCTTAAATATATGAGGGCCGTTGGCGTATCCGTGCCGGAATGGACTAAAGGAGTTCCTTTCTTTTCTCTCCTTCTTTTCTCATCATTTGGTCGGGTTGCCCGGACGTTTCACGGGTTGGGTCACATCCCAACAACCTAAACATTCCCGCTGTATACCATTATTTGCGGCTTTTCCCATCTTGTTTAAGGATGTGCGCCTACAAAGATTATTCGATTCCCTCCTAGGCCAAAGCGGTTCCGGGGCGCTCCGGCATTTAACCGTTTGGGGGAAACACCCGTGCACGGGCGATATCACATTTTATCTCGAGCCCATTCCAATCGACCATGCAACGCCCTATCATTCAAGTAATCAAATTCAAACAACCAAACATAGCCTTGAGTTCGAGACTCAGACTTATCATCTCGCATCTCTTTCGTTAGCTTTCTGTGTTCTTACATTTCATACTTCGTTTCAATGATTCAATGGCATCGTGCCTCAACTCAATGCTCGTCAACCGAACGACCCGAAGGTCTTGAACACCTTTCGAGGCACCATGTCATATCCGACAGTTCTGCCATATTCATGCCACAACTGTATTCTCTCGTAACGAAGCCATTCTTTTATTATCCCGTGCACGTAGGCACGTTTCGACCATATTCCCATGTTCTATAACTTAGCATTCAATGTTCGGGGCTTGCGCGCTAGGGCGCTCGCCTATTGTCTTCCAATGTTCTAACCGTCTAACTCGTGCAGCAAAGGCACGGTATGGTTCGTGCACTAAGGCACTCGCCGAGTACAGTTATCCCACGTTCTTACGGCTTGTGTACCGAGGCACTCGCCTTTGCGATATCCAATGTCCCATAGCGACTCGTGCATATTGATGCACGTTTCATTTCAATTATTCTAACTTAGTGTTCCACTCATACTATGATTTATCTCCGATCGGACCACGCCCGTGGCATCGATAGGTTAACTTTAGCATACAATGATATATTTGACTTATCGAATGAAGGAGCAAAAAGAAGTCAATCCTTCCACCTTGAGTCGATACGCCTTCGTCGTTTCGCCGAGCCGATGCGGCTCGATTTTATAACTTTGTTACACGGCCGCTCTCCTGACTTAGCCATTCGTGCTTCATTGAGTTATATGTCCAATTTGCCTTAGCGTGCCCAAGTCTCGACCTGTCGCAAGGCAACGATTTGATTTCGCGGACCCCTTACTAAATATGTCAAAAGATCGACCTCTAATATTTTCCCGTCAAAGTATAACCTGCACACGAAACCAACTAAAATCAATACTTGCATCGATTCAGACTTGCGCCTTGGTCGATTCGATTTCTTAGAATCTTCGAGTCGATTCAACGCACTCATCCTTCGGGGCAGCACAGCGCTTCGCATCGATTCATTCGATACATTCTTTCGGGGCAAGGCAACTCTTCGCATCAACTTAGTTTGATGTATTGCTCGGGACAACTGAACTCTCGTATCATTTTGCATCGATACATTTCCTTGCGTCAACGCGACTCGTTGAGTCAACGCTTCAGCGTAATGTGCTGTGCGGAGCAGGGCATTACAGAATATACCACTCAAAACAAGGTTCGTCCTCGAACCAAAACCAACACTCCGACTAAGTGTTTTATAGATCGTTTCACGATCTCCTCCCACCAACGTTGTTCAATTTCACACTATCACAAGCTTTTTATTAACATTTCAAAGTCATCCCTGCAGCTCGATTTGAATTTTGTATACAACTCGATTTGGATCCATACTTATATTCAAGGCGTCCCGAAGATATATGTATTTCGACCAATTCCAGTGGTAGCAAATTGGAACAAAGCTGACAGGTAAATTTCAATCCTATGCTTGCCATCTCGTACTCTCGATCGGACTTAGCAACCGTTCTCGAAATTTCATTGCATATGTATATTCGATACATATGTGATTCATTCAATAAAGTCACTGTACGCGACGCGATTCAAATTCGCCTTTCTCATTTCGTATGTTTCATTGAAACTATCAATTCTATGCGTCGCGTCGAGCCGTCGCGCATCCGATCACAACGAGTCTCCGTAATGCCTTGCGTTCGACGCCGCTACTCAACTTATTTCCGAAGTCTCGCTATGCACTTATCTTAATACGATTTTCTTTGTTGACTTGCAAATGCATGAACATTCAAGGCTACGCCCGCTAGGTTACTTACATAGTTCCCATGCTTAACTTCTTCTGACGCAACTTTAAATTGACATTGCGCAAAGGCCACAATCTATCCGACATGAAAGTTTACATCAAGGCGACGGTGCTCAAGACAACGACCGCCTTGACACGAAGTCTCTACGATGCATCTCACATCCGATTTCCTAACGAGTAGGAATTCACTAGCCAAATTCCCAACTTATCCATTTCGCAACATCGAATGTAAATTTCGATTCACGCAAGCTCAATTGCAAGGTGAATCCGAATCTAACGACATGACTCGTAAGTCATTCCCTTATCATTCCCTCTCGTGCATAGCATGTTTCTCGCAATTACCTATCCGAATCATCAAGTCCGTCGATGAATTCTAGTTCGACCGTCGACCAACATAACCATTCAAGTATTCATCCGACGAATACTCAAAATCTAACTATATCATTCTCAATCGAAAGTTGTTCCAACAATTCTCGATCGCCTAGACTTATCGTCAACATGCACCGTGTTATATTTGTTATCGGTGCAATCTCATATGCGATATCGCATGGGTCATCTTACGGTCTGTAGCATTCAATTTGATTTGGCGGTCAAGTCTTCTAGGGTCAGCTACCCCGAAGCTACGCTCGATAACTGTGGATCATTACCGAAGGACAGTTTACTACGAACCATGCTATATCTTATTTCGGAGCCAAATCACGTTCCGACGATTCTATGCGACTACCCAATCTCGGACAAAACCATTTCTATCGGCGCAACTGATGCGCAACTATCCTCCGAGTCAAGTCATGCACTGCCGTCGATGATTCCGTAATTTACGAAACATCTACTCGTATCAAGTTCGAGTCTATCTTATTCACGGGTCGACACACTAGATGCTAAGCAATCGTCGATGACTTATAGTCTCGTCTTGATTAATCATAAAATTTACGATCAACCAAGTTCGTTCATTCTCGTATCGTTACTTACAAAATTTTGATAGCGCAAGGCGCACTCCATTTTGTATTCTCACATCGTGCTTACGTTTCCTTGCGTATCTATCTTGATAGTTCATATCAATTTCGATAGCAAGAGGGTCGACTTCGAATCCGTTTCAATGTCAACTTAACTCGCATCACATACATCCAAGTTCGCAACAAACTTTTCCATACGCATCCACTCGTTCTCCGATTCGCCGCATCCCGCTATACTTTGATCGCGTAACCGGGTTACCGATTATCCAACATCGTGTCCTCGAGTTATACGATCTCGCCCTCAAAGTTTTACGTGTTTTCAGTCGTACTCAAATGAGTGTCGTCGTAACGTAACCAACTATTTCTTAGGCACGATTTTCTTACGTCAACCAACTTTCTTACCGAAGTCGCACATCGTGCAATTCGATTGCAATTCGCATCGCCCAACATTTCCTATCGAAATCGCAAGTCGTACGATTCGATTCGTCTAGCCCAACATTTCTACCGAGATCGCAAGTCGTGCGACTCATTTACAAGTTCAAGTTTTCCTTTCCCGTCGATCCGATTATTGCGTCAAGGCATAATCATTTTGCTAGTCTCGGTCGTCCGACCAACTTATAACTTTCGTCCGACGTATCGTTCGTCGATACGAGTCTCGCCTTATCGTCCCAATCGATTTTCGAAAGACACTTGCATCAACATACAGTAATACAAATTTTCCAATCGACTCTCGGTACTCTCCCGTCCGTTGTGAACAAACCTTCCGCAATTCTCACAATGCGTCGATGTAATTCATCGTACGAGTGTTATACCATATACCACTCGAAATCGAGTTATTCATCGCCTACGTGGTATAGCATATACCACTCGAAATTCTAGCCATTTCCCTCGTATTATACTTAGTATAGACCAACGATCTCTTCCGACTCACGATTTCCGCAGTGATCTTGCTTGATCACAACTGTAACTTTGATTCTATCAAATCCGACGCAACTCGGTCAATGTTCTCGTTTGCCAACATAAGTTTGGTGTGCAACCGAACGATTCGTTCTATCGATTTACGATTTCAATTCTTTCCTTACGTTGCATCTCTTGCAACAATTTATTTGATATGCGTTGTACCCCGTGCAACAAATTTTACTTTCGATACGCATCGCACATCGTGCTACGATTTATTTCTAACACTTTTATTTCACTTTGTACAACGATTTATTTTCAATTTCCCTTGCACTTCGTGCAACGATTAATCTGATATGCGTTGCACCATGTGCAATGATTTTTACTTTCAATACGTGTTGCACATTGTGCAACGATTATTTCCAACATTTACCGTACCTCGTACAACGATTTACTCTCGACTTTCTAAGTCAATGCTCAATCCGTTTAACACATCGGTATTGGCTATCACTTCTCACTTTCATTTTAACGCTAATTCACTATTAACTCGTTGCACTTCGTGCATCGTTTTATTTCTCTTTCAACATGTTATATTGCGACAACATCTCAAATCGTATTTCACAATTTGTTGCGCTTGCAGCAACTAACATTTTTACGGCACGTTGCATTCAATGCAATATACCCTTCGCGACTTTCTTAGCAAACATCATGAAATTTTCAAAACACATGCGGCAAAATTTTACGATTTGTATTCGACTTATTGAATGGAACATCCAGTACGGCATCGAGTAGAGTCAAGAGTGATATCAAGTGGTGGTGGGCAACTTTTCGAATTGTAATGAAGCGAGCGTCCAGAGGAAATTGAGCCTAGAGCTCTAATACCAATTTGTCACGCCCTGACCCAGAATCACCCGAATCATCGTCCTCGCAGGGGGCGTAATGTCGCACGAGCCTGGAGTTGCGCTCGTGCAAGGCAAGATGACAAGTTCTCAAATAGTTATCTTTTGATTCGATATTAACAACGAAAGGAAAACAGAGTATACGAAACAATTCTCTTTATTGATATTCGAAACTTAGATTACAATGGCTTTCGGCAGCCTAACAATAATGCCAGATTGGCTACAACATTCAGGTTCTCTCTTGCCCACGAAGGATTTCACTGTTCCATACATCATGCCTTTCATATCTCGGCTGCATCAATCCAGCTGCGTTGTCACGACCCGCACCCACTGTTAGGGTACGAGAACGTAACTACGCCCAGCCTACGCCGCAGTGTCGGCGGTAGAACGTTGTCCTAGGTCACAACATCTAACAATAAAATGCTAAGCAGTTTATACTCCCCGAATGGGGATGACATAGCAGATACAGTCTCAATCACATCTAAGGTAGAGCATGATAAAGATAGATAAAACATGAAATCCAAAAGAGATACAGGAGATAGAAGTCTAAGTGTCTAAGATACATAAACCCAGAAATACATCTCAAAACTCAAATACATTAATCCACAAAGTAAATACAACTCCAGACAAAGGAAATAACTATCTAAACAACCTCTAATGTGTCTCCTCTAGGCTAGCAGGCAACCTCCAAGCTATCTGTAAAATTTATCAACAGATCCAGTCAGGACAAGAGCGAGTACAGTACATCTCAACAGTTTATAGCAGGTTAGAAAATATAATCATGCAGTAAAGTAAGATATAGATATTGAAGAAATGCAGTATGTATACAGAGAGAGAAGACTGTAATGGAAATATCTACTTTAAGTAAAGAGCTACCAGTGACTAGTGATTCAGAGTAAAATATAAACGTGTGAATGGCATAGGAGATTCATGACTATAGCTAAGAGGGTGATTCATGACTACAGCTACTTGGATAATATTCACATGCCTATTTCCACTCCCCCATCCCCAATCAATACACAAGGATCTGTTCAAATTATGTTAAGATTCGTGAAACTTTATATGGCTCATAAAATGAGTGATACGTAAAGGTGATTCATGATGGCTCTGTGAACATGAGAGTACATGTGTCACAAGCGATTCGTGAATCAGAGGAAGCATAGAGATACGTGATGATTCGTAAAACGCACAAAACATGTAGTATCCGATGCTCCCGAGGGAGATAACATCTCATGAAAAGATCCATATAGTACCAATCCGTGTGACCAATGTGACAGTATCAAGTAAAGTAATTTAAAGCAGGAAAATAATTCTAAACTGGATATAAAATGATCAGAGAATGTACTCGCCTCGTATCTGAATGTCTGAAGTAAATGTACTGTCCGATGAGAGGTGTCTGGCACCTAATCAGAATATCACAAGTCACAACATGTCCAGAAGGGTAATATAAAGTACTACAATGCAATCTACATGAATCTAGGTCAAACTAGGCCAAAGTCAACCCTTGGTCAACTCTGGTCAACTGCACTAGTCAAACTAGGTCAAACTAGGTCATGTGCTAACCCAGCAAGTCTTACTAGGCCTAACCAAGACTATCCTAGCAAGCACACATTAATACAAGGCTATACAAGCCAACATACACCCAACTCTATATAACATGCAATTATTCAATACTCAAATAGGCAAGAATTCACATTAGATATACACTAGGTAATCTATTACTTTAAGCTATACATGTTGACACATATATACACATGCATATATTGGTATTCAACATTAGGTCTATAATCATGACATTTCAATGGCAATATAAACTTATATATTACAATACAATATGCTACCATATATATAATATACATACATAGCTAAGTTAACTATATTCATAAATACTTATTTAAGAGGCTATGTGTGTGTATGTGAACATGGCAAAGGGGCAAGTGAGGGTTAAATGGGCATACATAGTGTATACATATCAAAGAGTGTCAAAGTGTAAGTGAACAAAGTGTCAAGTGTGATAGTGTCAACAAAGTGTAAGGGGTACATGAGGTAATATAGGATTTGTGTTAACATAGAATATTACATCTCATTAACTTGTATATTGCATACATTACATCTATTATTACATTACATTCATGCTTGTATTCATTCATCATTCATTTATTCTCTTGCACTACTATATGCACCATACATTACATACTATGGAACCTACATATTCATTACAAGCTATACTTATACATGCTTACATTAGATAGGATACTTACAACTCATACATCATTTATTTAACCATTTACTCATGCTTGCATTCTCTATTTAGTTACATAATGTATATACATTAACATGGGTTAAAATCAAATAGAACATTATATTACACACAAGGGTGCACAAAATGCATATACCGAATAGTAACTCTTACTAATAATCAATTCTGTACCAACTCAGCATGAATTAAATTCTAGGATTAAAGTATGTTATAGATCTATGTGTTAGCTTTCCTAAACTTCAAACGGATCGCGTTTTCGTTTCCGGAAACTCCCAGAATCGCAAAAACACCGAGAACGCGTTTGTCTTTCATACAGCTGACACTAAAATAATTCTCCAGAAAGTTACAGAAATAATTAGGCCTATTAATACATGTTTTTAGAAAGCTAACTTCAATACGCTTCTTTTAAAAAAAACGGGAGATTAAACCGAGCTTTGAGCTAGAAGTTATGACATTTCTAAGTTAGGGCTGAAATTAAAAACGTGGATAAAAATTATGACGGATTTAGATAGTTTGAGCCAAAAGAATACACAATATATATATCCTAATTATCCACAACAATAATAGCAATAATAATATGAGGAACCACACTCACAAACTTGATTATATAATCATCATGAACCATTTATTACATATATAGATATAGATACACTCTCATTACAATATATATATATATATATATATATATATAAATCTATATATGTAACATGAACACATCCACAACACAAAGGACACTCCTATGACCTCCAATTGGACACAAAATGGACACAAATGGAGATACAACCATGGGAGTCATTCCTATGGGTTCAAAATAGACCTATATGCACGAGGAAATGAAAAGAAGAAGGGATTTATACCTCCCGGTAGATCGAATCGAAGAAAAGCCTTCCCGGAGCGACACCGACACGTAGAGATTCTAAAAGGACACGAACGAGCTCCGAATCCTCCCAAACTTGGGTAGCTTCCTCCTTGGCTAGAATGGAGAAGGAAAGAAGAAGATTTGGTGGCGAAATGGAAGGATTTGGTGGAGAAATTGCTAGGGATTGCTCTCTAAAAATTTGGGGAAGAACAAGAGAGAGAGTGTGGATGAGAATAATGAAATGAACTTGAGCCTATCCTCTCCCAAAGTGGCTGGCCATATGGGGCTATTTGTCCTATTATGGTAAGGTCCAAAATGCCCCCACTAACCTATTCTATTAGTATTAGGAAAGGGCTAATTGGTTGGGGCTAAATTAGTCATTCTAAAGTCTCTAATCACACTAACCTTATCCACAATAATTAGTCTAACCTCTAACTAAAATATTTCTATCATGTTGACTAAAATTAATATCATGTGGGCCATGTCTAACTAGTGTGTGGGTCCCACTAGAGTCAAACTACCCCTCCGGGTCCCCGTTTCAAGTCGAATTGAGTTAAAATTCGAACCCGACTCAAATAACCCCAAAACAATATCATAAATAATAAAATAAATTTCAACCCCAAAATAATATCATAAATAATAAAATAAATTTTAAAAATATTCAAAAATATAAAATGAGAAAAATACCCCTGTTTTTGAAAACTGGGGGTGACAAATCTATCCACCTTAAAAAAATTTCATCCTCGAAATTAAAACAAAGCAATCACAGGAAACACATGCAGAAAACAATCTCATTCAAATACTTTTCAAAAAAATCAACAATAAAAAAATCTCCTTGAGGCACATCAAACATTTGTAAATAAAAACTGATACGTGTCCGATACGGACACAAAACCATCACAAAATCACACCTATTAAAGATCAAAATTAACAATCACCAACGCAATAAATATCAAAATAATTCAAAGAGGTCAAATGCAAAATATCCTTAGGCAAGAAATGACATTAAAACATCCTAATCACATGGTTTGGCTCTAGGTCAACAGTCTCTAGGGTTTTACTAGCAAACATCAAATTTACAAGTCATAATTTTAAATAGTTTTAAAATGATTTAAAAATTACCAAAAATTATATCATGATTTAAATGTCAAATCAATAAATGATTAAAATTACAAAATTTCAAAATTACTCTCATTTTAGAAAACTGGGTGTTACAAGTCTACCCACCTTAGAAAAATTTTATCCTCGAAATTAAAATGTCCATACTCCTTCTAGGTCAAACCCCCACAATCAACTCCCAGAACTCAAACAAATCATACCATAAAAAAGAGGACAACGTACAGGGTCATGGCATACGGTGGTAGTGAAAGTCTCATCTAGGTATACTAGTCATGCTAAACCAAAACGGTCATAGGGTATCAAAACACACAAGAAATCTAGAGTGCTAAACTAGAAAAGTTACAGAAATAACAATTCATCAAAGCTGTAAGGCAGTCTACCATCCTATATGAAAACTGGTACTTATCAAAACAAAATAAAGGCAACTACCAATTATCTGAAAAAGGGTACAGAAAGTCAAATTCAAAAATTAAGAAATTGAAAATCACTTACATTGAAATCCAAATCACAATATATATATATATATATATATATATATATATATATAGAGAGCGTTAGAGAGAAAAAACTAGCATTATGTAATGTTATGTGGTTTGTGTGTGTATGGGTGTATGTGAAATATACATAAAATTGTATATGAGCTATCCTGTTACACTACTCATGGCATATGGGTTAACAACCTACAATACACAACCTATTTAATCATAACATGCATGGCTAACCAAAAACATCTATAACAGGTAGAGATTTAGTTATGTATATACATATATTATAACATGTATGCCTAAGCTCTCTATATATATCTATACAGGTACATGATCATAACATAGAGAGGAAAGGTTAGGTTACATGACAGCGTATACTAAGTTAGGGTGTGTGTGTATCCTTGTACAGGGTTATAGCTTAGTATTGAAAGGTTAAATCCAGTTTTAGTTCAGCATTTACATACAAAATCTGAAAATAAGCTAACATTTAAACAAGTGTAATATTAACATATTGCAGTGATGTAAACATAACTAATAACATGAAATTTATATTTAAACCACGAGTTAAGCTAGAAAAAGCAGAGAACCAGAAATATTGGGGTTTGAGAATTTAAACATTAACGACATATTAATATGTATTCAGATAGGTGGAAATCAAGTGTAGCATGCATAAGTGTCAGGAAAGTGTCTGCTATATATATTCATATACATATTCTCATGTCCCAAAATAAAATTTTAATTCTCCGTTAAGACCAACATTTAGATTCCTACCAAGATTGCAAAGCAGGTGATTGACGTAATCAAGACAGTTTTATTATTATCTAATACAAGAATAATAGCAAGAAAGAAATAATAATAAAAACCTGTTTTGTTTATCTGTTTAAAGAAGAACCATTTTGAAACCCAGAGCTAAATTATCAAATCCAAGATAAAGTCTAGCAAAATTATCGATTCATTGTATTAAGAAAAAACTCATAGCAAGAAGTTACACAAGGTTTATAAAAATAGCTAACCTACTCCTAAGTTAAAATGAGAAGCAAAACAAAACAGATCAAATAATAATTAAAAAAAATTTTTGAAGGACTGCAACAAAAGTAGAGAAAACATGTTCGAAAATATTTAAAGTACAATCTGATAATCATATGCGTCTATCCAAAATTATGGTACTCTAAATCCTCATCATACCAGTAAGCAAGGCTACGATAATCACACAGTCCTCGACTTATGCACATACCCCTAGAATCATGGTATTTAATATTTTTGCGATGCCGCTAGCTTGGCTGCGAAAACCTTAAATTCCCACACCCAAGAAATATATCCAAAGTCAGACTATATGTCCTCACCATGCTGGCTAATGTGACTATAGAGGACTAGATTCCATAACATAGATGACCTAGCCCATATAATTTCATCTTGCCAAAAATTAAATTAAATCAACAATGAATACCCAAAATTAAATCAAATTTATCAACGAACATCAAAATTCAAAAACGAACAAAAATCCATCAAAATACAAACTCGGATGCAACAGCTATCATCAAGATTCAAAATTCGACAATCATCCATCAAAATCAATGAATACAAACTCAAATTCAACCATAATCCATCAAAATCAAATTCAACAACAGAAAGTAAAGATAAATCAAATCAAGGGAAAAGAGTTTTCAAATCGAAGTTAAAATAAGATTCTCAAGGGTCGTCCCAGGAATCTCTCAAGGGTCCTAACTGTGATTGAGTACCTTCAAAAATATATCCTATTCCTACTGCAGGCTGTAGTGGTACTCTAGTTCGAATACTACTACATAAACTCGACCTGCATGGGCCACCACTAAAAACGTGTCACGACCCGCACCCACTGTTAGGGTACGAGAACGTAACTACGTCCAGCCTACGCTGCAGTATCGACGGTAGAACGCTGTCCTAGGTCACAACATCTAACAATAAAATGCTAAGCAGTTTACACTCCCCGAATGGGGGTGACATAGCAGATATAGTCTTAATCACATCTAAGGTAGAGCATGATAAAGATAGATAAAATATAAAATCCAAAAGAGATACAGGAGATAGAAGTCTAAGTGTCTAAGGTACATAAACCCAGAAATACATCTCAAAACTCAAATACATTAATCTACAAAGTAAATACAACTCCAGACAAAGGAAATAACTATCTAAACAACCTCTAATGTGTCTCCTCTAGGCTAGCAGGCAACCTCCAAGCTATCTGTAAAATTTATCAACAGGTCCAGTCAGGACAGGAGCGAGTACAGTACATCTCAACAGTTCATAGCAGGTTAGAAAATATAATCATGCAGTAAAGTAAGATATAGATACTGAAGAAATACAGTATGTAAACAGAGAGAGAATACTATAATGGAAATATCTACTATAAGTAAAGAGCTACCAGTGACTAGTGATTCAGAGTAAAATATAAATATGTGAATGGCATAGGAGATTCATGACTACAGCTAAGAGGGTGATTCATGACTACAGCTACTTGGATAATATTCACATGCCTATTTCCACTCCCCCATCCCCAATCAATACACAAGGATCTGTTCAAGTTATGTTAAGATTCGTGAAACTTCACATGGCTCATAAAATAAGTGATACGTAAAGGTGATTCATGATGGCTCTGTGAACATGAGAGTACATGTGTCACAAGCGATTCGTGAATCAGAGGAAGCATAGAGATACGTGATGATTCGTGAAACGCATAAAACATGCAGTATTCGATGCTCCCGAGGGGGATAACATCTCATGAAAAGATCCATATAGTACCAATCCGTGTGACCAATGTGACAGTATCAAGTAAAGTAATTTAAAGCAGGAAAATAATTCTAAACAGGATATAAAATGATCAGAGAATGTACTCGCCTCGTATCTGAATGTCTGAAGTAAATGTACTGTCCGAGGAGAGGTGTCTGGCACCTAATCAGAATATCACAAGTCACAACATGTCCAGAAGGGTAATATAAAGCACTACAATGCATTCTACATAAATTTAGGTCAAACTAGGCCAAAGTCAACCCTTGGTCAACTCTGGTCAACTGCACTAGTCAAACTAGGTCAAACTAGGTCATGTCCTAAACCAGCAAGTCTTACTAGGCCTAACCAAGACTATCCTAGCAAGCACACATCAATACAAGGCTATACAAGCCAACATACACCCAACTCTATATAGCATGCAATTATTCAATACTCAAATAGGCAAGAATACACATTAGATATACACTAGGTAATCTATTACTTTAAGCTATACTTGTCTACACATATATACACATGCATATATTGGTATTCAACATTAGGTCTATAATCATGGCATTTCAATGGCTATATAATCTTATATATTACAATACAATATGCTACCATATATATAATATACATACATAGCTAAGTTAACTATATTCATAAATACTTATTTAAGAGGCTATATGTGTGTATGTGAACATGGCAAAGGGGCAAGTGAGGGTTAAATGGGCATACATAGTGTATACATATCAAAGAGTGTCAAAGTGTAAGTGAACAAAGTGTCAAGTATGATAGTGTCAACATAGTGTAAGGGGTACATGAGGTAATATAGGATTTGTGTTAACATAGAACATTACATCTCATTAACTTGTATATTGCATACATTACATCTATTATTACATTACATACATGCTTGCATTCATTCATCATTCATTTATTCTCTTGCACTACTATATGCACCATACATTACATACTATGGAACCTACATATTCATTACAAGCCATACTTATACATGCTTACATTAGATAGGATACTTACAACTCATACATCATTTATTTAACCATTTACTCATGCTTGCATTCTCTATTTAGTTACATAATGTATATACATTAACATGGGTTAAAATCAAATAGAACATTATATTACATACAAGGGTACACAAAATGCATATACCGAATAGTAACTCTTACTAATAATCAATACTGTACCAACTCAGCATGAATTAAATTCTAGGATTAAAGTATGTTAGAGATCTATGTGTTAGCTTTCCGAAACTTCAAACGGATCGCATTTTCGTTTCCGAAAACTCCCGGAATCGCGAAAACACCGAGAACGCGTTTGTCTTTCGTACAGCTGACACTCAAATAATTCTCCAGAAAGTTACAGAAAGAATTAGGCCTATTAATACATGTTTTTGGAAAGCTAACTTCAATACGCTTCTTTTAAAAAGAAACGGGAGATTAAACCGAGCTTTGAGCTAGAAGTTATGACATTTCTAAGTTAGGACTGAAATTAAAAACGTGGATAAAAATTATGACGGATTTAGATAGTTTGAGCCAAAAGAATACACAATATATATCCTAATTATCCACAACAATAATAGCAATAATAATATGAGGAACCACACTCACAAACTTGATTATATAATCATCATGAACCATTTATTACATATATAGATATAGATACACTCTTATTACAATATATATATATATAAATCTATATATGTAACATGAACACATCCATAACACAAAGGACACTCCTATGACCTCCAAATGGACACAAAATGGACACAAACGGAGATACAACCATGGGGGTCATTCCTATGGGTTCAAAATAGACCTATATGCATGAGGAAATGAAAAAGAGAAGGGATTTATACCTCCCGGTAGATCGAATCGAAGAAAAGCCTTCCCGGAGCGACACCGACACGTAGAGATTCCAAAAGGACACGAACGAGCTCTGAATCCTCCCAAACTTGGGTAGCTTCCTCCTTGGCTAGAATGGAGAAGGAAAGAAGAAGATTTGGTGGCGAAATGGAAGGATTTGGTGGAGAAATTGCTAGGGATTGCTCTCTAGAAATTTGGGGAAGAACAAGAGAGAGAGTGTGGATGAGAATAATGAAATGAACTTGAGCCTATCCTCTCCCAAAGTGGCTGGCCATATGGGGCTATTTGTCCTATTATGGTAAGGTCCAAAATGCCCCCACTAACCTATTCTATTAGTATTAGGAAAGGGCTAATTGGTTGGGGCTAAATTAGTCATTCTAAAGTCTCTAATCACACTAACCTTATCTATAATAATTAGTCTAACCTCTAACTAAAATATTTCTATCATGTGGACTAAAATTAATATCATGTGGGCCATGTCTAACTAGTGTGTGGGTCCCACTAGAGTCAAACTACCTCCCCGGGTCCCCGTTTCAAGTCGAATTGAGTTAAAATTCGAACCCGACTCAAATAACCCTAAAACAATATCATAAATAATAAAATAAATTTCAACCCCAAAATAATATCATAAATAATAAAATAAATTTTAAAAATATTCAAAAATGTAAAATGACAAAAATACCCCTGTTTTTGAAAACTGGGGGTGACATGCGTAGTCCGAGCGTCAAGCGATCGCACGCTTCAATACGCTTCAGCATTCCAAGCCTCAACGCGTTCAAGCAACGCTTCGCCGCGAGTAATCCATTCCCTGCACCCTGTATGAAGCTGGTGGGGGATCAGTACGTTCGTCCTCGCATGTACTGAAGCAAAGATCTTCTTTCCAAACCAACATCTTTAATATTTACGTTGAATCATGCAACTTAGCTTATGATCTTGCTATGTTCTCCTTAGGGTCAATTTCATGGCATCTTTGAAAGCGTAAAGCATGTTATCATAGCAGCATGTTATCGAATTGAATAGGCAAGCAAACAAGCAATCTCGTGTTTGATTCGTGGCGCGACATACCAAGTCGACGCACTCGCCCTTGCACCGACGCAAGGTGAATACGCCGTAATCCTTCCCTGTCATGTTATATGTACATCTCTAAGCAGGATCTCTATGCGGGACGCATACGCGCCTACACTTTTGATCCATCGTTCTTTAACTATATGAGGGCCGTTGGCGTATCAGCACCGGAATGGACTAAAGGAGTTTCTTTCTTTTCTCTCCTTCTTTTCTCATCATTTGGTCGGGTTGCCCGGACGTTTCACGGGTTGGGTCACATCCCAACAACCGAAACGTTCCCGCTACATACCATCATTTGCGGCTTTTTCCAT
The DNA here is from genome assembly GCA_029216955.1 of Iris pallida. Taxonomy (NCBI): domain Eukaryota; kingdom Viridiplantae; phylum Streptophyta; class Magnoliopsida; order Asparagales; family Iridaceae; genus Iris; species Iris pallida. The sequence continues at coordinate 155,718 of JANAVB010037621.1, forward strand.
CTTGTTTAAGGATGTGCGCCTACAAAGATTATTCGATTCCCTCCTAGGCCAAAGCGGTTCCGGGGCGCTCCGGCATTTAACCGTTTGGGGGAAACACCCGTGCACGGGCGATATCACATTTTATCTCGAGCCCATTCCAATCGACCATGCAACGCCCTATCATTCAAGTAATCAAATTCAAACAACCAAACATAGCCTTGAGTCCGAGACTCAGACTTATCATCTCGCATCTCTTTCGTTAGCTTTCTGTGTTCTTACATTTCATACTTCGTTTCAATGATTCAATGGCATCGTGCCTCAACTCAATGCTCGTCTACCGAACGACCCGTATGTCTAGAACACCTTTCGAGGCACCATGTCATATCCGACAGTTCTGCCATATTCATGCCACAACTGTATTCTCTTGTAACGAAGCCATTCTTTTATTATCCCGTGCACGTAGGCACGTTTCGACCATATTTCTATGTTCTATAACTTAGCATTCAATGTTCGGGGCTTGCGCGCTAGGGCGCTCGCCTATTGTCTTCCAATGTTCTAGCCGTCTAACTCGTGCAGCAAAGGCACGGTATGGTTCGTATACTACGGCACTCGCCGAGTACAGTTATCCCATGTTCTTACGACTTGCGCACCGAGGCGCTCGCCTTTACGATATCCAACGTCCCATAGCGGCTCGTGCATATTGATGCACGTTTCATTTCAATTGTTCTAACTTAGTGTTCGACTCACACTATGATTTATCTCCGATCGGACCACGCCCGTGGCATCTGTAATGCCCCGCTCTGTACGAGGCATTTGGTTGGCTTGTTGGATGGTATCAGAATGTTGGACCGTGACTTATGTTGGAGATCAGGAGAATTGAGACTAATGCAGTCTTTCTTAGCTGACTAGATGGAATGGGTATTGGAATTTGGCTCGCTGGTGGAGCTACGCTTGATGAGATTGGAGCAGGAAGACCGTTATATAAGGCAAGTGGAACTGTCCTCCTTCCTCCTTATTCCTGCATGCTTAATAAATGGAATAATGTGATGCTATGAATAAGTCCCTAATGTCCCTTACCTTGAATGTTAAATAATTGTGATGCGATGTTTTAGTTGCTAATTCGATAGAGATTCATATGCTGGGAATCCTTGAATGAATAACACATGAACTTTGAATTGATGAACGAATCACACTCGAACCACTAATGTAACATGATGCCTGAGATTGAATCGATAATGTCCCTGATGCTTAAGATTGATGAAATGAATGAATCACTTGAATAATAAGATGCTGCATGAATGATACATGAGAAAAGAATTGAATATGCTATTGTCCCTATGAAATGAATAAAATGCTGCAGGTCCCTTTGAAATGAATGAATGTTGTTGTTCCTCCTTAGAAGGAACATAATGAGAAATGTTGCAATGAAGCAATGAAAGAGAATTGATGAGGCATGGGATCGTTGAGATCACCAAATGAAATGATGGTAATGTTGGGAATGAATAAGTTATTGAACATGACTTGAATGAGATGAATGATGATGCACTGTTGTCTTTACTTCAATATCTCACCATGCGTTTTATGTTCACGATTGAGTCGGACACGCATTCGCATGGTCATAGGATAACTTATGCATAAGTGATGGGGATATGTTTTCTCGGACGGTACCCCGGGACGTTAGGGCGACCGATCCGGCCTAGGAGAAAACATTGGCGTGCCAGTAGGGGCACGGGTTTTGTGAGGCATCCTTTGGGGCTAGCTACCTTCTCTGGAGTCATCGCATTACCAATGAAGACCTAAATAGCAATGTCCGTATGGTTAAACACCAGTAACCATGTAGTCAGAATGCATGCTAATGAATGTCTTAGGCAGGCAGAGTAAGTATATCTGTTAACCTGTATTTGATGCAGGTATGAGGGAGTCGGCTATCGGTAAGAAATCACTTAAATGTGATAATTCAATATATGTGTTGGTTTAACTTGCATGCTTACGTTCCAAATAAGTTTGATGATGCTGTATATAGCCTTTTAGTATGAGATCCTGCTTAACATGTTAAATTCAGTATGCTAGAAAGATGCTATGCTAAAATCATTGCTCAAACACAACATACATGCTAAGTGATGCCTGAAGTGAGAACTGTTATAACATTTTTAAGATGATAATGTTAACGATGCATCAATGATGCCTTTTTGTGATAACACCTAGTATGCCTCAATGATGCGTTTGCATGATAACACCAAGAATGTTAAAAAGATATGTCCACATGAATGCTACAAAGAATATGTTTACATGCTTCACTCTGATTATTGCCCATGAACTGTAAACTGATGCTAGGCCCCAAGTAGAAAGACCATTCTAATAAATGTTTGCTTAAATGATCACTTTAAATGTTGGTTTATGCGAGTGGGTTGGATTCTACTCGCCAATGCATAGATGATGTGCTGACCCACGTTTTGTGGGCAGGTGCTCTTGCTTGGAATATTCTACACACGAAGATTGGCTTGATTGGTTCCGCGGCATCGAAGATTTGTTGGGCATACAGAAGCTCTCCTTGTACAAGATGATGTCTTCGGTTTATAAAGGGCATAATGTATGGAACATTGTAATCAGTTGTACCAGTGAGATTGTAAGCCAAGTCGGTATATCGAGTTGTAATCCATTGTATCCAAATATCAAATGTAAGCTGTATAGTATTGTTCAGTTGGTTTCCAATGTAAAGAGAGATGTACTGTAATCATTGTACTTCAATACAAGTCTTGTACTTTTCTTCGATTATCAATAAAGAGAATAAAGTTCTATATGTCTCAGTGTGACTTTAAGTTGTCCTTTATCTCCGCTGCTATAAAGAAATAATGTACTTCTATTCAATAAGAAAGATTGTCCTCACTAACTTCAATTTGTCTGCTTCTGCCGCTGCAATGTATTCCTATTTGAAGAATTATCACTTATGTACCATCTTTGCCTTGTACAAGTGCAATACCAGACTTGTACGGCATCACGCCCAAGCGAGGACGATCGATTCCAAGAGATAAAATATGTGAATAAATGACTCTATGAATCGGGGCGTGACAAATTGGTATCAGAGCACGGCTTTACGTCCTTGGTCTCTTCTTTGATTCATTTCAAATCAAAGTTGCATCGACGATTAACCAAAGTTGCTTCCGCGATCACTCAACGTTGCTTCCGCAATTAAATCAGAGATTGCTTCCGCGATTATGCTGTTGTTATTCTGTAATCATCCTTATGTGGTTCGTGTTTGAAAGTTCGTTGACCCTCTTGGCTGCTCACTGGATGTTCCATACAATAAGTCTATATACATTGTGATGCCCCTGAATGAATGATTGCTGTTGGTTTGGACACAAATAACCCAACAATGACTCGATGCCATAGTATGCTATGTTATGAATGCTGTTTAGAAATTGTAGGAATAAAGATAAGTGACTATGTATGCTGTAACAAGTTGAGATTGCATGTGATGTTGGAAATGAATTACGAATAAAATAATTGATGGATGAGTTCGACATAACTGGTGAGTCGACTCAGGGGTGATGGCTAGTACTTTTGAGATCCTAAGAATGTTGGCTTATGATATTAAGACCCCGAGATGTTGGTTAAGTATTATGATCATTGTAGATCATGAATGTTCGGAATAGAATTGAGTGGTATTGTTTAAGGATGGCTTCATTTCTGAGTGGTATATTGCCTCTACCACCTCAGAACGAGATGTATGTTGACCCTTTCCATGGGATAGCAGTGAGACTATCTGTGAGTACTGGGTAGTGCCGAGACTTAGCTGGGAGTCATGTATTGTGGCTAGATGACTCGAGTGTCCCTTGACGGTGATGTTATGTTGGATAGCGAGATTGTCGGAAATTGTAATCGGTGGCATAGTTAGAAATTGTTTAGTCGAGTGCTGACTCAGACTAGTAAGACCGTTAGTATGCTATGAGTAAATGGATTTGGCTAGAGAATGTTGTGGCTTAGAATATCTGAATGTTGATTTCGATTGGTTGGATGCAAATTATTTGTGGCTAATACAATGTTGATTGCTAAGATGAAAGTTTTGGAAAAAGTTGTCGGTGACCAAAGGAATATTAGAGATTTGTGCCTTGACCCTAAGGTGTAATAGATGTTAACCCATCTAGATCACCAAAGGATATTCGTTGCTTATGCGCATATATGCTCAAGAATTGAATTATACCAGAAAAGTGACAAGTAGCAACCCTGAATCCTTGTGTTGCATAGAGGATGGTTAATTGATACATGAATTATTAGATTGAATGGAATGAACTACTCGACCCTTGAGGTAGAGAATTTTAAGAATGTCCATATAAGATTTTGACGGCTGGAAAAGGAACGAAATTTAAGAATGCCCGTAAGAGAGTTTGATGATTGAGAAACGAATGGGAACAAGAAATTTCAAACGTGTTGGATAATGTCGGTATAGGTGATTGTTGGTTGGGATATAGATTGTTGGCTTATGACTTAGTGGTGCAACCTTGTCATACAGACCGAATAGTATGATTCTATAGTTATATTAAAACTATCGGAATCGATGACCCTTGAATAGTTAACCTTGGTTATGGGTTTATGTGGGTACGAAGGAATCAGACCAGAAATTGAATTATTGGAAATTTACTTGATGGATTATTAGAACGATGAAGATCGTATGTCGAATTTGGAATTGACCGTAATGTTGATAGATCGATCTTAGTCGATTGTTGGGTAAGTCTAGAATGAGCCTCTGTGGGAATTATTTCCTTGAGGAAGACCCTGAATAGATAGACTTAAACCTAGCGACCAGTTGATGATTTACCAATTGCTGGCTTAGCCCAATTGGCGATTCATTATTCAGACTGAATTGATACCCATAGGTTTGGATAGAGTTCCTTAGAACTGCCGGTTGCTTGTTGGCCCTAAGAAACAGAAACTAGTATAACCTTAGTAGCCGTCCACTCTAGGGGAGTCACCTGAATGATTAGGTTAGCTGCCGGTATAGCTAACCATTGAGACTGGACCGAATAATAGATGGCCGTTGGCGACCCATAGAATGACCTTGTGGCATTGAACGAGAGATGGTGATGAGTATGATCTAAGAATGATAAGTTGTAAGTATATGCTCCAATATGAACCTTAGAGATGTTTGACCCTTGAGGATTATGTGTCGGCCTATAGCGAAAAATGGAATTATGGGATGAGACTTGATTTGTATGTATCGAATAGTGAATTATTATATGAGATGGAATTGACTGCTCATGACGAAAATGTTGGATAAGTATCTATAGTCGGGTAGCTGGGTTAACCTTGACTGTTGCATAGAATTATACCCTGACTCGGATAATCGATAGTTGGTGATGTTGGATTGTATCTTTTAGAAAAGATGAATTGCCTCGGTGAAAAATGTTGTTGGATTTGGGAAGGAAAATGATTGTTGTTGTGAAACCTTGATATGATTGGCTCTAAGTTAGACCCTTGATCGAATGTTAGAAATGTTATGCTTGGATGGAGATTGTCCCTGATGTTAAGTGGTGGCCTAGAAAATAGTGATTGTGGCAAAGTGAATAAAGTGATAAGTCAATTGAAAGGATACTAAGTTTGATTTGGAAAAGAGAGTTATATCGTGGCTGATCGAATTATACTATCATGGAAGTTGGTTGAAGTACATATGTTTTGGGGACGCCTAAAATATGTGTATGGATACAGCCGAAGTGATAGGTTGCGACTGAGATAATATTGTTGGAAGAATTTATCGCACTAGCGCAGACTTTGGCTGAAATGCATATATTTTGGGGACGCTTGAAATATGTGTATGGATCCAAATGAAGTGATGTGTTGCGACCAAGATAGAAAGCAAGAAAAATGTTGGTGAATCAATGAGAAGTTGCAAGTATTTGGAAAAAGAGATAGATGGATTGAATTGTTGATTGATTAAAATGATACTGTTGGACAGCTATTTTGAAATGACCGAGTGGGCTGAAATGAATATTGAATTGAAGCTGAATGAGTAACTCATTGTGATTAAGTGAATCTAGTAGATGAGTTGTTTTTTTAAGTTTTGAGGATGAAACTTTTTCTGAGTGGTATATTATGTAATGCCCCGCTCTGCACGAGGCATTTGGTTGGCTTGTTGGATGGTATCAGAATGTTGGACCGTGACTTATGTTGGAGATCAGGAGAATTGAGACTGATGCAGTCTTTCTTAGCTGACTAGATGGAATGGGTATTGGAATTTGGCTCGCTGGTGGAGCTACTCTTGATGAGATTAGAGCAGGAAGACCGTTATATAAGGCAAGTGGAACTGTCCTCCTTCCTCCTTATTCCTGTATGCTTAATAAATGGAATAATGTGATGCTATGAATAAGTCCCTAATGTCCCTTACCTTGAATGTTGAATAATTGTGATACGATGCTTTAGTTGCTAATTCGATAGAGATTCATATGCTGGGAATCCTTGAATGAATAACACATGAACTTTGAATTGATGAACGAATCACACTCGAACCACTAATGTAACATGATGCCTGAGATTGAATCGATAATGTCCCTGATGCTTAAGATTGATAAAATGAATGAATCACTTGAATAATGAGATGCTACATGAATGATACATGAGAAAAGAATTGAATATGCTATTGTCCCTATGAAATGAATAAAATACTGCAGGTCCCTTTGAAATGAATGAATGTTGTTGTTCCTCCTTAGAAGGAACATAATGAGAAATGTTGCAATGAAGCAATGAAAGAGAATTGATGAGGCATGGGATCGTTGAGATCACCAAATGAAATGATGGTAATGTTGGGAATGAATAAGTCATTGAACATGACTTGAATGAGATGAATAATGATGCACTGTTGTCTTTACTTCAATATCTCACCATGCGTTTTATGTTCACGATTGAGTCGGACACGCATTCGCATGGTCATAGGACAACTTATGCATAAGTGATGGGGATATGTTTTCTCGGACGGTACCCCGGGACGTTAGGGCGACCGATCCGGCCTAGGAGAAAATATTGGCGTGCCAGTAGGGACACGGGTTTTGTGTGGCATCCTTTGGGGCTAGCTACCTTCTCTGGAGTCATCGCATTACCAATGAAGACCTAAATGGCAATGTCCGTATGGTTAAACACCAGTGACCATGTAGTCAGAATGCATGCTAATGAATGTCTTAGGCAGGCAGAGTAAGTATATCTGTTAACCTGTATTTGATGCAGGTATGAGGGAGTCGGCTATCGGTAAGAAATCACTTAAATGTGATAATTCAATATATGTGTTGGTTTAACTTGCATACTTACGTTCCAAATAAGTTTGATGATGCTGTATATAGCCTTTTAGTATGAGATCCTGCTTAACATGTTAAATTCAGTATGCTAGAAAGATGCCATGCTAAAATCATTGCTCAAACACAACATACATGCTAAGTGATGCCTGAAGTGAGAACTGTTATAACATGTTTAAGATGATAATGTTAACGATGCATCAATGATGCCTTTTTATGATAACACCTAGTATGCCTCAATGATGCGTTTGCATGATAACACCAAGAATGTTAAAAAGATATGTCCACATGAATGCTACAAAGAATATGTTTACATGCTTCACTCTGATTATTGCCCATGAACTGTAAACTGATGCTAGGCCCCAAGTAGAAAGACCATTCTAATAAATGTTTGCTTAAATAATCACTTTAAATGTTGGTTTATGCGAGTGGGTTGGATTCTACTCGCCAGTGCATAGATGATGTGCTGACCCACGTTTTGTGGGCAGGTGCTCTTGCTTAGAATATTCTACACACGAAGATTGGCTTGATTGGTTCCGCGGCATCGAAGATTTGTTGGGCATACAGAAGCTCTCCTTGTACAAGATGATGTCTTCGGTTTATAAAGGGCATAATGTATGGAACATTGTAATCAGTTGTACCAGTGAGATTGTAAGCCAAGTCGGTATATCGAGTTGTAATCCATTGTATCCAAATATCAAATGTAAGCTGTATAGTATTGTTCAGTTGGTTTCCAATGTAAAAAGAGATGTACTGTAATCATTGTACTTCAATACAAGTCTTGTACTTTTCTTCGATTATCAATAAAGAGAATAAAGTTCTATATGTCTCAGTGTGACTTCAAGTTGTCCTTTATCTCCGCTGCTATAAAGAAATAATGGACTTCTATTCAATGAGAAAGATTGTCCTCACTAACTTCAATTTGTCTGCTTCTGCCGCTGCAATGTGTTCCTATTTGAAGAATTATCACTTATGTACCATCTTTGCCTTGTACAAGTGCAATACCAGACTTGTACGGCATCACGCCCAAGCGAGGACGATCGATTCCAAGAGATAAAATATGTGAATAAATGACTCTATGAATCGGGACGTGACAGCATCGATAGGTTAACTTTAGCATACAATGATATATTTGACTTATCAAATGAAGGAGTAAAAAGAAGTCAATCCTCCCACCTTGAGTCGATACGCCTTCGTCGTTTCGCCGAGCCGATGCGGTTCGATTTCATAACTTTGTTGCACGGCCGCTCTCCTGATTTAGCCATTCGAGCACTTCGTGCTTCATTGAGTTATATGTCCGATTTGCCTTGGCGTGCCCAAGTCTCGGCCCGTCGCAAGGCGACGATTTGATTTCGCGGACCCCTTACTAAATATGTCAAAAGATCGACCTCTAATATTTTTCCGTCAAAGTATAACCTGCACACGAAACCAACTAAAATCAATACTTGCATCAATTCGGACTTGCGCCTTGGTCGATTCGATTTCTTAGAATCTTCGAGTCGATTCAACGCACTCATCCTTCGGGGCAACGCGGCGCTTCGCATCGATTCACTCGATACATTCTTTCGGGGCAAGACAACTCTTCGCATCAACTTAGTTTGATGTATTGCTCGGGACAACTTAACTCTCGTATCATTTTGCATCGATACATTTCCTTGCATCAACGCGACTCGTTGATTCAACGCTTCAGCGTAATACGCCGTACGAAGCAGGGCATTACAGACCCTGTTTGACCAGAGTTGACTAGTTGACCAAAAGTCAACTGTAAGTCAACACTTGACCTAGTTTGACTAGATTGTTGACCTGAGTTGACCTAGAGTTGATTTGACTTAGAAGAACCTAGGATAATATAGATTGCTTGTAGAGATTCATTTATTACAACTTGAACACCTTGTAACCTGTGTTGCTTTAAATAGGACTCTGTAGCTTCAGTTGGACCCCTATACCTATCAGCTGTTCTGGTTATCAGGCGAGTACATTCTCTGATCATTTCTTATCCTGTTAGAATTATTCTCCTGCTTTAGATTACTTTACTTGATGCTGTCACTTTGGTCACACGGATTAGTACTATATGGATCCTTTCTTGAGATGTTATCCCCTAAGGAAGAATCGGATACTACATATTCTGTGCGGTCGATGGAGCCCGAGGTGCTTGGCCTCAGTTCTGATGGTGTTGTTGGGGGCGTTGGTTCGGCCTAGATTCCGGGCAGTCCCTTTTGAGGTGATTTTTTTTGCCGCACACGAAACATGCTCGGTGCTTAAGTCGGCACTCAGTGTCCAGGTGTCCCTCCTTGTGGCAGAAATTGCAGGTCATTCGATCCTTTGTCTGGTTGCCGCTTCCGTTGCCGCGGTTCTGACGCTTGTGCGCGTTGTCGCCTCCCGCATTACTATGGCATTTGTTATTAAAGTGAACAGCGCCAGTAGTAGCAGAAGGATACTCAGACTCCAGACGGAGGGCATGGTTGAGTGCCTCGCCCATGGTTTTGTACTCGGGTACCGAGACATGAGCACGAATAGTAGAACGCAGGCCCACTTCGAATCGTCGAGCTCGACTTACAGTTGTGGGCATATAGTCTCCAGCAAACTTGGCCAGTTTGTTGAATTCGGTCGCATACTGTCGTACGGTCATATTTCCTTGCCTCAATTGCATGAATTCATTTTCTTTTTCCTGTCGCACGACTGCAGGAAGATACTCAGTCTCGAACGCACTTCTGAAGGTGGTCCAAGAGATCGCCGTCGTCTCGTCTTCACGCCGAATAGCCTGCTTCTGCACAGCCCACCAATCGTGCGCGTTCATTCGAAGTAGAAGTTGAGCACACGCAACTTTCTTCGAATCCTCGACACCCAGAAGCTCGAACTTATCTTCCAGCTCCTCCAACCAGTCGATCGCCATCGAGGGATCTTCTGTGCCGTTGAAGGAAGTACGACAGCTTTTCGTGAATTTTGACACGTCGAAGTTGGAACTTCTTGGTGCCGCAGGTGAGAGCACGGGTGCCTCTGGTTCGGCTTCGTTGGAACGAACCGCAGGCTGGGTCACGGCAGGCGTCATCGTTGAATTGTTGTTATTGCCCACGACCGACTGTATAATTTGCTGGAGGGTATTCAGCTGCTGCAGTTGCAGCTTGAATTGAGCCTCGAATCGACTCTCAAATTAGATCTGACGAGCCTCCGCTTGCTGACGATGGAGCTCGCTTTGACGTTGCTGCATCTCAAACATTTGCAGCATACGTTGCATCGGATCGCCGGAAGGTCCGGCTACGGTAGGCATCATTCCCGTTGGGTTGACGGAATGCTCGGGTCTAGAAGCACTCGAGCCGCTGGAAGCGCTCGTCTCGTCTTCCACCTGAGCTCCCGTAACTGCAGGGAAAAAAGAAAGGCAACTCTCGTTAGTTTCAGAAATGTCATGGGTTCAGCGTATGGAACAACTCTTCTCATCGGTACGAGGTCAACGGTTGGAGACTAGAACTCGACACTGGAGGCTAAGGACGTAAAGCTGTGCTCTGATACCATTATGTCACGCTACAATTACGTCGAATCGATAGTCGTCCCCCGAGCGTGATGCCGTGCGAACCTAATTTACGATCGCACAAGGCATAGTCATAAGGCAATCCGAGACACGAGATATAAGAGAGTACGCAGACAAATTGAATCACACAATAAGTAAGAGAACTTGATTCTTTATTGATAATGAACATCTTTTACAGACTCCGGTACAAGACTCATTGCCGCGCGGGCTACAACATGACTCGATTACAAAAGAGTGTCGATGAGATAGTCGTTCCATACATTGCACACATCCCTCAATATACACAAAGTACTCCAATGACCTGGATAGGAGGGACGCTGAGCCATTTCCTTGGACTGATGAGAGAGTCTTCAAAAGTAGAGTTGCAGGAAAAGTCTTCAACGTACGGCCAAAGCTTCAAAAGTCACGAACGTCGCCGAGCTAGTTGGCACGTCCTTCCTGGTTTACGGGACCTGCAAAGAGCGAAGATCAGCACGAAACACATGTACTGGCGAATGGCTAATTAAATCCAAGCTCTGTATTTGATTTAAGAAGTTTCGTAAACATGTTAGCTAGCTATTTCAATGATATTTCTAACCATCCTGCTCGATTTGCATGTTAACATGTTTTGAGGCAAGCATATGAAATTGTATAACATTAGGCACTATTATATTCATCCCGTGTCACGTGCATTTGATAAGCAGTGTAAGGGTGTGAAGGCCACTTACAATGTCAAGCCATCACGGACTATAGCCCGGTTAGACGGCGACCCTTTTGCGTCGGGTAGCGAGCCCTATACGAAAGTTTCCGTCTAACTCATGCCGATGAAAGGTTGGTGCTTGCTATATGCGTTCCTCCCGGGCCGAATTGGTCCCTTGGCCTAGGCAACCGTTCGAAGAAACTTTACCTTGTCGACAAGTTGTCCAATGACCGTTTTCCTTTGAACTTAGTTGATTTACTCATTTAGCCGTATCGTTGCGATAAACGTTAATCGATTCAGTCATTGTTTTGCATAGCCCAAGTACAATTGCATAAGGGAGCATGTTTTCCATTTCTAAAACTGGCAGTTCGATAACAAGTGCTATGATTTCTTTGATTCTACACTATTATGACAAGCATTTATTTTACTTCACATATTGAGTTTTTGAAGTAGAGGAACAAGGCGAAGGAGGTCAGCCACTTGCCTTAGGCTGGCTTCAAGCGAGCGACCGGTTGGCTGCGCTGACGTCGCCTACGCGATCACCTGCAATCGCATAAGCAACTTATTAGAACACTGTATAATTCAAGGATATTCGATATGAATGCGAAGCTCGAAAATGCGTCACGAAAACCCATCGAAAACATTCACAAAAACCAAAGCCAAAGCCAAAGACAAATCAAGTACGGCATGAAAACCAGAGCAACGGGAGGTCTCTCCCGACTCAGCCGCAGAGCCAATCCTCGAGGCGCAACCCGCTGAATATGGGACTTGGTTCCGAAGAAGCCATTCCATAACGTGGAATGGATCTTAATTCAACCGTTCCCGTTCGATCGACTCGGCCGATTCCGACCTATCGGTCCCGACCGAATCGATAGCGATAGTGTTTCTTTCTCGCGCACCCCGTGGACGAAAATGGGGCACGATGTAGGGACGGGGCACTACACCATAACCAACTAATAAAAAGTTTCATCCTCGAAACTTAAAGATGGAACCTACCTCTACGAGAACAATGAAAGGAATTTATCGTTTATCTTCGATTCAAGCTCCCACGTCGACTCTTCGACCGAGTTGTTCTTGCAGAGGATACGGACGAGAGGGATAGCTCGATTTTGCAGCAACTTATCCTTGCATTCTAAGATTTGAACAGGCTCTTTAACGTAGGATAAGTCTGACTTTAGCTCCAGCTGGCCAAAATCTACCACGTGGCTAGGGTCGTGCACGTACTTCCACAGCTGAGAGACGTGGAAGACGTTGTGTACACCTTCAAGCGCCGACGGTAGGGCAATTTCATAGGCCACTGGGGCGACCCGCTCGAGTATTTCGAATGGCCCAACAAATCTCGGACTCAATTTTTCCTTCGCGCCGAACCGAGTAACTCCCCGCATGGGCGACACTTTAAGAAATACGTGATCACCTACATGAAACTCGAGGGGGCGACGATGAACGTCCGCATAGCTTTTCTTAGGACTCTGCACGGTCTTTAATCTTTCCCGAATGAGCCAAATTTTTTGTACGGTCTGTTCTACCAGTTCTGGACCGAGAATCTGTCGCTCTTCGACTTCGTCCCAGCAAATGGGTGATCGGCACTTGCGCCCGTACAAGGCTTTATACGGCGCCATTTGAATGCTGGATTGATAGCTATTGTTGTATGCAAATTCGGCCAGAGGTAGATGATTGTTCCAGCTTGATTTGAAGTCAATTGTGCAGAGTCGTAGCATGTCTTCGAGGATCTGATTGACGCGCTCCGTTTGGCCGTCGGTCAGAGGATGGTAAGCTGAGCTGAACTGCAACTTGGTACCCAGCGTCGACTGAAGGCTACTCTAGAATCGCAACATGAACTGTGAATCCCGATCAGAGACGATAGATACTGGAACTCCGTGCAGCTGTACTATCTCATCAAGATATATCTACGCCAGGCGATCAATGCTCCAAGTAACTTTGATGGCAATAAAATACGTTGACTTGGTTAATCGATCGACGATGACCCAGATGGCATCATTTCCCCACAACGTCTTTGGCAGACCAACACTAAAGTCCATGCACACGTGCTGCCACTTCCATTCCAGAATCACCAGATTCTGCATCTCCCCGCCCGGTCTCTGGTGCGCAGCTTTCACCTGCTGACAGGCCATGCATTGCGATACGAAGAGTGCCACATCTCTTTTCATCCCGTGCCACCAGAAGTTTGTGCGGAGGTCCTTGTACATCTTCGTGCTACCGGGATGTAAGGTGTATTTCGCATAGTGCGCCTCCGACAGTATCTCCTTTCTTAGTTCTAAATCGTCCGGAACGCATAGCCTACCCTTCAATCGAAGCACGCCGGTTTCGCCTTCCGTAAAGTCCGTCGTCCTGCCCGTCGAGATTAGCTCTCGCACTTTCTTCAGGTACGAATCGTCCGTTTGAGCGGTCTTGATCTTATCAAGCAAGCTCGGCTCTAACTGCAAATTTGCCAACTGCACATTCCGGAATCGGACTCGGAGTTCGACGCCCATCTCTTCTAGGTTGTGAAGCAGTCTGGGGTCGATGGATAAGGAGACAATGTACTTCTGACTCAAGGCGTCCGCCACAACATTTTTCTTTCCCGGCGTATAGTCGATAGTCAAGTCATAATCTTTGATTAGTTCCAGCCAACGCCTTTGCCGTAAGTTCAGCTCCTTCTGCATAAATAGATACGTGAGGCTCTTGTGACCGGTATAGATCGTGCATGCCACGCTAAAGAGATAGTGGCGCCACAATTTTAATGCGAACACAATCACCGCTAACTCTAGGTCATACGTGGGATAGTTCTTCTCGTACGGCTTTAGCTGTCGGAAAGCAAAAGATATCACCTTGTTCCGCTGCATCAGCACACACCCCAAGCCTTGATCGGATGCGTCACTGAATATCTGGAAATCCTCAGCCCCTTCTGGAAGTGCGAGTATCGGGGCCGAGATGAGCCGTTGCTTTAATTCTTGGAATGAAGCTTCGCAGTCGTCCGACCAGTCAAATGTGACTCCTTTCTGGGTGAGGCGAGTCAGGGGCGATGCAATCTTCGCGAAGTCTTTCACGAAGTGTCGATAGTATCCCGCTAAGCCAAGGAAACTTCGAATCTCACTGACGGACGTTGGCCGCTTCCAATCGACGACGGCTTCAACTTTCTTTGGGTCGACCGCAATGCCTTTAGCAGAAATGATGTGTCCGAGGAATACGACGCTGCTAAGCCAAAATTCACATTTGCTTCGCTTCGCGTATAGTTGATTTTCTCGAAGGGTCTGAAACACGGTCTGCAGATGCTCAGTGTGTTGCTGCCTATTCTTCGAGTAGACGAGTATATCGTCGATAAAGACTACTACGAACTTGTCGAGGAATGGTCGGAACACCCGATTCATTAAATCCATGAAAGTGGCAAGGGTATTCGTTAGGCCGAACGGCAATACCAAGAACTCGTAATGGCCGTATCGAGTGCGGAAGGCAGACTTTGGCACATCGTCCGGCTTGATCTTGAGTTGATGGTAACCCGAACGCAGATCAATTTTAGAGAACACCGTGGCTCCTTGAAGCAGATCAAACAGATTGTCTATACGGGACAGGGGGTATTTGTTCCGGACGGTGGCTTTATTCAGCTCGTGGTAGTCGATACAAAGACGCATAGAGCCATCCTTCTTCTTCACAAATAGTACGGGCGCTCCCCAGGGCGAGACGCTGGGTCGAATAAATCCCTTGTCGAGCAATTCTTGTAACTGCACCTTGAATTCTTTAAGCTCTGCAGGGGCCATTCTGTACGGGGCTTTCGAGATCGATCGAGTGTCGGAGAAGGTATCGATAGTGAACTCAATCTCTCGATCGGGCGACATGTCGGGCAGTTCGTCCGATAACACATCGGGGAATTCTGTCACAACGTCGGTCTGACCCGTATTTGTACCATCCTGTCGCATGTCTCGAACGGAAGCTAGATATCCTTCGCACCCGGAATGCAGCATCCGTCGAGCAGATATTACGGAGATCACCATACAGGTCGACGACGCCTTACCACACGAGTAGGAGAATTCAGGCACTCCAGGTATGCGAAATGTGACATTCTTTTCAGCGCAGTCTATGGTTGCGTTGCACGGACCGAGCCAATCCATCTCCAGAATGATATCGTACTCCTTAATATTTAGAACTATCGCATCGAGACTGACCTTTTGACCACCTATACAGATGATTCTGTCTCCGCAGACTAAATTTGCAAGTAGTGGCATGCCCGATGGTACGTTAACAGAGAGATCGAGGCCCAGTGGTGTCAAGAAGAATTTGTGCTCGGCGGCAAAGTCCGCCGATATAAAACTATGCGTTGCACCTGAATCAAACAATACATGAGCAGGTTTATTATTGAATTGCAGTATACCTGTCACGACTGTATCGGATGCGAATGCTTCATCGCAAGTCATGGCATAGACGCGGCCCTGAGCATTGGGGCGACGGTCCTTGCCATTCGGTTGTGCGGTCGATGGAGCCCGAGGTGCTTGGCCTCGGTTCTGATGGTGTTGTTGGGGGCGTTGGTTCGGCCTAGCTTCCGGGTAGTCCCTTTTGAGGTGATTTTATTTGCTGCAGACGAAACATGCTCAGTGCTTAAGTCGGCACTCAGTGTCCAGGTGTCCCTCCTTGTGGCAGAAATTGCAGGTCATTCGATCCTTCGTCTGGTTGCCATTTCCGTTGTCACGGTTCTGACGCTTGTGCGCGTTGTCGCCTCCCGCATTACTATGGCATTTGTTATTAAAGTGAACAGCACCAGTAGTAGCAGGAGGATACTCGGACTCCATACGGAGGGCATGGTTGAGTGCCTCGCCCATGGTTTTGTACTCGGGCACCGAGACATGAGCACGAATAGTAGAACGCAGGCCTACTTCGAATTGTCGAGCTCGACTTGCAGTTGTGGGCAGATAGTCTCCAGCAAACTTGGCCAGTTTATTGAATTCGGCCGCATACTGTCATACGGTCGTATTTCCTTGCCTCAATTGCATGAATTCATTTTCTTTTTCCTGTCGCACGGCTGCAGAAAGATACTCAGTCTCGAACGCACTTCTGAAGGTAGTCCAGGAGATCGCCGCCGTCTCGTCTTCATGTTGAATAGCCCGCTTCTGCACAACCCACCAATCGTGCGCGTTCATTCGAAGTAGAAGTTGAGCACACGCGACTTTCTTCGAATTCTCGACACCTAGAAGCTCGAACTTATCTTCCAGCTCCTCCAACAAGTCGATCGCCACCGAGGGATCTTTTGTGCCGTTGAAGGAAGTACGACAGCTTTTTATGAATTTTGACACGTCGAAGTTGGAACTTCTTGGTGCCGCAGGTGAGAGCACGGGTGCCTCTGGTTCGGCTTCGTTGGAACGAACCGCAGGCTGGGTCACGGCAGGCGTCATCGTTGAATTATTGTTGTTGTCCACGACCGACTGTACAATTTACTGGAGGGTATTCAGCTGCTGTTGTTGCAGCTTGAATTGAGCCTCGAACCGACCCTCAAATTAGATCTGACGAGCCTTCGCTTGCTGACGATGGAGCTCGCTTTGACGTTGCTGCATCTCAAACATTTGTAGCATACGTTGCATCGGATCGCCGGAAGGTTCGGCTACGGTAGGCGTCATTCCCGTTGGGTTGACGGAATGCTCGGGTCTAGAAGCACTCGAGCCGCTGGAAACGCTCGCCTCGTCTTCCACCTGAGCTCCCGTAACTGCAGGGAAAAAGGAAAGACAACTCTCGTTAGTTTCAGAAATGTCATGGGTTCAGCGTATGGAACAACTCTTCTCATCGGCACGAGGTCAACGGTTGGAGACTAGAACTCGACATTGGAGGCCAAGGATGTAAAGTCATGCTCTGATACCATTATGTCACGCCCCGATTCCGTCGAATCGATAGTCGTCCCCCGGGCGTGATGTCGTGTGAGCCTAATTTACGATCGCACAAGGCATAGTCATAAGGCAATCCGAGACACGAGATCTAAGAGAGTACGTAGACAAATTGAATCACACAATAAGTAAGAGAACTTGATTCTTTATTGATAATGAACATCTTTTACGGACTCCGGTACAGGACTCATTGTCGCGCGGGCTACAACATGACTCGATTACAAAAGAGTATCGATGAGATAGTCGTTCCATACATTGTACACATCCCTCAATATACACAAAATACTCCAATGACCTGGATGGGAGGGACGCTGAGCCATTTCCTTGGACTGATGAGAGAGTCTTCAAAAGTAGAGTTGCAGGAAAAGTCTTCGACGTACGGCCGAAGCTTCAAAAGTCACGAATGTCGCCGAGCTAGTAGGCGCATCCTTCCTGGTTTGTGGGACCTGCAAAGAGCGAGGATCATCACGAAACATATGTACTGGCGAATGGCTAATTAAATCCAAGCTCTGTATTTGATTTAAGAAGTTTCGTAAACATGTTTGCTAGCTATTTCAATGATCTTTCTAAGCATCCTGCTCGATTTGTATGTTAACATGTTTTGAGGCAAGCATATGAAATTGTATAACATTAGGCACTATCATATTCATCTCGTGTCACGTGCATTTGATAAGCAGTGCAAGGGTGTGAAGGCCACTGGCAATGTCAAGCCATCACGGACTATAGCCCGGTTAGACGTCGACCCTTTCGCGTCGGATAGCGAGCCCTATGCGAAAGTTCCCGCCTAACTCACACCGATGAAAGGCTGGCGCTTGCTATACGTGTTCCTTCCGGGCCGAATCGGTCCCTTGGCCTAGGCAACCGTTCGAGGAAACTTCACCTTGTCGACAAGTTGTCCAATGACCGTTTTCCTTTGAACTTAGTTGATTTACTCATTTAGCCGTATCGTTGCGATAAACGTTAATTGATTCAGTCATTATTTTGTATAGCCCAAGTATAATTGCATAAGGGAGCATGTTTTTTATTTCCAAAACTGGCAGTTCGATAACAAGTATTTCGTGAAGAATCGTGCTATGATTTCTTTGATTCTATACTATTATGACAAGCATTCATTTTACTTCACATATTGAGTTTTTGAAGTAGAGGGACGAGGCGAAGGAGGTCAGCCACTCGCCTTAGGCTTGCTTCAAACGAGCGACCGGTTGGCTGCACTGATATCGCCTACGCGATCACCTGCAATCGCATAAGCAACTGATTAGAATACTGTATAATTCAAGGATATTCGATATGAATGCGAAGCTCGAAAACGCGTCACGAAAACCCATCGAAAACATTCACGAAAAATGCATTCACGAAAACTAAAGCCAAAGCCAAATTAAGTGCGGCATAAAAACCAGAGCAACGGGAGGTCTCTCCCGACTCAGCCGCAGAGCCAATCCTCGAGGCACAACCCGCTGAATATGGGACTTGGTTCCGAAGAAGCCATTCCATAACGTGGAATGGATCTTAATTCAACCGTTCCCGTTCGATCGACTCGGCCGATTTCGACCTATCGGTCCCGACCGAATCGATAGCGACAGTATTCCTTTCTCGTGCACCCCATGGACGAAAACGGGGCACGATGTAGGGACGGGGCACTATATTTACATTCTGTACTTCTTTCAGTTTTCTGTATCTTACTCTACTGCATGATTATATTTTCTAACCTGCTATGATCTGTTGAGATGTATTGTGCTCGCTCCTGTCCTGACTGGACCTGTTGATAAATTTTACAGATAGCCTAAAGGTTGCCTGCTAGTCTAGAGGAGACACAGTAGAGGTTGTATATATAGTTTTTCAGTTGTCTTAAGTTGTATTCACTTTATGGATTACTGTATTTGAGCTTTGAGATGTATTTCTGGGTTTGTGTATTTTAGACACTTAGACTTCTATCTGCTGTATCACTTTTAGATTTCATGTTTTATCTATCTTTATCATGCTCTACCTTAGATGTGATTGAGACTGTATTTGCTATGTCACCTCCATTCGGAGTGTATATACTGTACAGGTACCTTTATATTGTTAGATGTTTGACCGAGGGCAGCGTTCTACCGCCGACACTACGGCGTAGGCTGGACGTACCCACGTCTCGTGCCTTTACTCTTGGGTGCGGGTCGTGACAATGAGGATACAGATGAAATCGACGATGAGGATAAGGATGAGGATGATGATGAAGACGGGGCCGAGGACGAGAACGAAGATGATGACGATGATTTGGTTAAATATTAAAAACACTTCCAATTACGTGAATTCAGTTTGACCTCATAAAAGTAATTACGTGAATTAATGCTTTTTTCGTTCGATCATTTACTTATTGTATGATTTTCTTTTTGCAGATGACACTCCTAGTCCTTTTCGTCGTGGCGGCACTCGTCGCCATGCTGGTGGTATATATATTTTAGTTTAGAATTTTATATTCATTTACACTCGTTACGAGTTTGCGACAAAAAGTAACAGAATAGCGACGGAACGATACCCTCTGATACACAGTAACGACGGTTTACCGACGGACTGTCCGTCGGTAAGAGTCTTTATAATTCACTACTTGATACTTGAATTCAACGAAACAACGTCGGTAAGTCGTCGCTAATGTAACGAATACTGACGACGGAAAGCCGTTGCTATTCCGTCGAGTGGCGACTACGTAGCGACGGACATTTTTTAGGGACGAGCTGATTGCCGACGGATTATTTTGATCAAAATCCGTCAGTGATCCGTCGCTAATCCGTATTAGCGACGGATGGGCGACGGATGTGGCCGTCACTAAAACAACAAATTTTGGTAGTGGTATGTGAGCTGAGTACATGTTATTATTGTAGATCATAAATGTTGTAGATATTTATTGGGTATATAACAGCGTTCTACCGTCGATATTGCGGTATAGGCTGGACGTGACCCACGTACTCGTGCCCGAATATTCGGGTGTGGGTCGTGACACATTTTTATGGTGGCCCATGCAGGTTAGCCTTCGCAACTAGTGTAAAGTCTTGGTAGTACTTAGGCTTAGTCATACTATTGCGAGCCTGCCCTAGGATAATGATTTTGAGTCATATAATATTTTAGGAGGTTTGGTGCTCAATCACACATTAGGATCTCTTGATAGATTCCAGATATGACCCCTGAGAATCTTACTTCAAAACTCTATCGAGTCTAATTTCACTTGCTTTTGCTAATCCTGATTTTTGAAACACATGTCCGTTGCCGAACCCTATTCTTGCGTTAGGATGAGTTTTATGAACTCTAGAAGAACAAAAGAGCAGAAGTTGAAATTATAACCATTCGGGTTGAAAAGAGAAGATGAGTAGCCAATCTTATGCATAAGGGTTGAGAATTATTTTTGGTTATATTTAGGAAACTTAAATTTTGACCAAGATATTACATTTGGGACTAGAGAGTTTGTTGAAATATGTTTGAGAAATAAACGAGAAATAACAAATTTAAAGAAACAAGGATTATATAGTCAGGCCAGGAATGATTTATAAGAGTGGGTTATAATTTTAAAGATTAGAGGATGGTATTGTATGGACTTGTGGCAAGGAAAAATAAAATAAAAGTGACTTTTATAAAAAAATTACAGTGGTAAGAGCCATCGAGGAAGATGTTAAGTTATCATTCTTGTTTGAGTAGCCAAGGAAGTGGCGCAAGATGCGATTATTATACAATGAATAGAATTTCCAAAATTTCAAGGAATTATCGAGACATAAATAGTAAGGATTAGAATAAATTTCCAGGAGTGATGACTGAGAATTGGATTAGGGATACTTAGGTTACGACTTATTTAGAAAACCAGAGAGTCATACAACTTGGATCAGTTACTAACACATGGAATTTTAAGAACGGTTACAAATATAGGAATTCTGATTCCTACGTGATTGTCAACAAATTTAATTTTGATTATGAACAATAATTGAGGTTGCATAAATAGGATAAATGATAAATTTTGGAACTGTTTCTATGATCCTATTATTAGAAAATTCTAATGACATGGAGTTAACATTTTGTATATGATAAGGGAGATGGAAAAAATTTGATACTAGAAGACTCCGACAAATTAGACGCAAAAGTCTAGAAGAGCTTATATGGGTACCAACTAGATAAAGGACCTTAGAGATGAAGAATTAGGCAACAATTTTACCAGTAGTGGATAATTAGTGACTTGGAGTCACGAAGAGGGTCGGAAAAGGAAATTTTGATTATTAGACAAAGGTGAACACCTTGGAGGTTGATAAATTTTGCTTTTGTTGATTATGGACAAGTGTAAGAAAAAGGAAGGACAACGACTTTGTTATGACCAGATGAACAAGAACAATTCCTAACAACAGTTTCTTCGTCTTTTTATATTTGTCCTACTTACATCCATCAGACTATCTCATATCTAAATCTGTTAGCTACACTTTGAAATCTCTTGAATTTTTATATCTCTTTACTTATGGAAGGTCGAGGAAGTATCGTAATCATCTATCTCGAAAAGGACAAAATTTGTAATCAACTAGTATGAGAAGGTTATTACTGAGATTGAAAATGAAATCAAGAGACCAATAGTATCAACTTAGAAATGATTTGTCATGCCTCAGAACCAGAATACTGGAAAGTAGGGACGGACCAGGCCAGCTACGTATTCCAAAGTACTCCAGTACCCCGAAATAACGTATAAGCTGTATAGACATGGGGTTAATACTACAATCCAACAGTCAAACCTAGGTCAAGCAATTCTGGGTATCTCAATCATAGACAAAAATTCAAAGTACAAGAAGTATGATCATCAGACATAAAAGTAGTCAAGCGTCACTAACTATACATATATGGATGATCATGAAGCTAGTAATACAAAGTGAAGAACTAGTAAGAGTAATAGTCATACATGATAAGCTCTAGCTATAGTCTAGAATAGGCAAATCATGTTTAGGCCCTAGGCTAAATGTTAAGATCCAAAACACGAGCTAAACACATGCTCGGAGGCTAAACGCCACAAAAAAATAATGTACATAACTAGTGGGAGAATGATATAGGACAACCCACTAAGGTACTCTGGTGCTCCGGGTAGTCACCATCGAGTAGATGGTACGGAAGATCCTTCAGGCTTCTCTATCAGATCTGGCCAAACAAAACCAGTGGGGTTAGACCCCCAATAGCAAGTACCACAAAGGAAGACAAACTATGAACTAAAACCAGCAATAACTAACACAACAACGGATAGAGACAGAAATAAGTAAATACAAATCGAGAATCGTGCACTACCAATGCACTCACATCGAGAATAGAAAAGACAATAAGCAAAGCAACATGGAGATATAATAAATAATATGTGACATAATATAAATTGTGGACATGTGAATTAAACAAAAGTATGTGAACATGTGACATAAACTGAACGATATAAGAGAAATGGTACATATGAGCATGTAAGATAACTGGAACATCTGAGCATGTTAGATAACTGGGACGTGAGCGTGTTAGATAACTAGGACATGTGAGCATGTTAGATAACTGGGACATGTGAGCATATTAGAACTATATAGAACGATAAATGATAAGATAACTTAGGAACTATTCCGGAAACGAAGTTACAATCTGTAAACCAAATAAGGACCGAGGTTGTAACCCTTCTCCTGAACAGAATATAGTCTCTAATCATTTATCGACAAAAATAAAACATAAACAATGATGTACTGAAGTAAACAAATCCGGACACTGCCTAGACCAAACTAGACTAACTGAACTCCATACAACAATCATGGCCAAGCAATGAGTACGGCTTTATACATTAGCTAACTAGGGTTATCACAATCCTAATTACTAACAAGATACATTTTAAGAAATCCAATCCAGTTACCTGCCCTGCAGACTACCCGACTCATCCAGGCAAAAAGAAAAATAAGTATAGCAGACACACCGTAGTAAGATACGTGTGTCCTAAAGAAGTGTCCCACTCGACGGTGTGCTGGAAGTGTGCTCATTATGACAGATAGCTCCAAATCCCATATATATATATATATATATATATATATATATATATATAGACCGGAACACGAAGGGCTACAAGTAACTGGGAAATTCTCCTCTTTTAATGATCTAGATAATCAAGCTAGTTATTAATCCTTAATAAATTCTTGTTGGATTCTGGGTATGGCATTCCACAGAATCCATCCTAGACATGATTTGCAAGACTGGACAATACAAAAAAGTGCACTATAATAAGCCACAACAAAAAAATATAATAAGCTGGAAGCTAGGAGTGCGCTACGACGAGCCACTATAGAGTAAATAGGGAGTGCTCCATGACAGTGCACTATCATGTAAGCAAGAAAAGACATGTACAAGAGTGCACCACGACGGGTCACTATCTAGTAAACAAAGAAGACATGTAACATGAGTGTTCCACGACGGGCCACTATCTAGTAAGCAAAGAAGACATGTAACATAGGTACGCCATGACCGGCCACTATCATATAAGCAAGGAAAGACATGTACAAGAGTGCACCACAACGGGTCACTATCTAGTAAGCAAAGAAGACATGTAATATGGGTGCGCCACGACGGGCCACTATCAAGATTATCAAGATGAGATCATGTTGTCATGTTCAAGTTAAGTTCAATATTAATAAGCTATCAAGTTGGGTCATCGAATTTTGGGTCAAATATAGAAAACATGCAAAGAAGATCAAAAATTGTGATTGAAACTACCACTCGCATGTGAACTCCTATTAAGGTAAAATAAGAAGATTCTTGAAGCCAAGACAAAGATCTACAACTTTCATGTTTTGAGTTTTTTAATATTCTAGCTACAAAACAACTTAAACAGACAAAAAGGCCAAGTGCAGGAAAGGGCAGTGCAGTCTGTGTAGGAAGACACAAGTGCAGTCTGTGTAGGAAGGCGCAGGTGCAGTCTGTGTAGGAAGGCGCAGGTGTAGTTTGTGCAGGAAGACGCAGGTTGTGCAGGAAGGTGCGCAGGCTGTGCAGGAAGGTGCGTAGGCTACGCAGAAAGGTGCACAGGCTGTGCAGGAAGGTACGCAGGCTGCACAGAAAGGTGCACGGGTTGTGCAAGAAGGTGCACAGAAGGTGCGTATGCTGTGTAGAAAGGTGCACAGGCTGTACAGAAAGGTGCGTAGAAGGTGCACATACTGCGCATGAAGGTACGTAGGCTGTGCAGGAAGGTGCCCAAAAGGTGCACAGAAGATGCGCAGGCTATGCAGGAAGGTGCGCAGAAGGTGCGCAGGCTGCGCAGGAAGGTGCGCAAGCTGCACAGAAAGGTATGCAGAAGGTGAATTGGCTACGTAGGAAGTTACGCAGGCTGCAAGAAGGTGCGCAGGCTGTGCAGGAAGGTGCACAAAAGGTGGACAGGTTGCACAGGAAGGTGCAGGCTGCGTGCAAGTGCGCAGGTGCTGGTTGTTCATCTTCTCCAAATCAGCACCGAAGTGCATAGGGGACCCATGAACTTAAAATAAATCGAAATCAAGTGGTTCAAAAGTCAAAATTAGGTAGAAGGAAATTTTCTACAATATGGAACCCTAAGATTTCGAAAATAACAAAGTTTAAGAGATCAAAAGAAAAAAAAAAGAAAAAAAACTACAAAATTAGATCTACAAAAAAGTAAACATCAAAACCAAAAACTCCAAGTTATAAAGGGGCTTAGAATCATGCAAGGAAGAGATTAGAACAAACAAAAATGATAACAAAACAATATTATTTAAGATTTGGCAAGATATATTTGCCTAGGTTAAGCTCGAAGCCTAATCTTCCACTCCACCTCCAAGAGGGGTACGAAACCACACTCCAGGCCTCAAGGCCAAGCTCTTAGCAAGCTCCAAGGGGAGAAAAGAGAAAGAGAAATGAAGAGAGAGTGAAAAGAATGAAAAAAAGGAGAGAGAAAGTGAAAGGGTATATATAGAAGGGAGAAATAATCATAACCGTTGGATGGTGATTCATGTGAAGATCTAAGTCAATCCTAACCATGTAAAGAAAACAAAGTATCCCTTGGATAATAGAATGCATCTACACTATTCACAAAAATATCAAAAATACTATTCACGAAAATATCGGATATCAAAAATATATAAAATGTATAAAATCTGTCAGGGCGGTATGCCGTTGGTATACACTAGTATACTGGCGATATGCCGGTCAAGGAGAAAAATCTATAAGTTGAAATTTTTTTAAAGTGTTCCAAAAACCAAGAAAATATGAAATACAGTACAACAATACGTATCCATATATAAATACTGATACTGTGAGACAAGTCTCACAACTTTCCTATCCTTAGAAAAATTTTGTCCTCGAAATTTCTTAAAGCTAGTCAAGCATGATAACTAAAACAAAAGCTCAAGAAAAAACAACTATCTCACTAAAACAAAGCATGGCATATAAGTAAATGAAGGCAACAGTAACATAAATAAATGTGTAAGCAATAACACAACTACAATCAAGAAGGGCTGAAGGCATATGAATAAATATGTCTCATGAGTCAGTTGAGTAGGGACCCGCTCTCGATGTCCTACGCTGACTCCCAAAATAGATAGGGATTAAGTCTCAAAGTAAGTCGGTACCAATGACTTAGTCTAAGACATAACTCTACCTAGGACGTATCTTCGTAGTCGAGACATGTGATAGGTATCATGTATCTCAAGATACAAAGACAAAAGAGTGGGACGAGAAACTCTCATTCACTCACCGAGTAAGTCAAGCCAACCGTCGTACACCAGATATCGGTAGAATACAGGCCGTCGATAAGAACCCAAGATATACTGCCACCTGCTTCTGAAATATAAATCAAAAGGGCATTACTAAACGAAGACCATAAAGATGATACCTGAGACTCCCTATGTACTACCCTCATGCCGATACTAGAGCTGCCCCTGAGACTGTGCATACAACTGTGCTCTGTGCTGCCTTACCCTTTGAACTCGCGATAGCGGAGGATACTGTGCCAATGGCTGAACATCTAGTATTGGCCCTAATTGCTCATCATCTACTGTCACACCCCAATCCCGCTAGGGTCGTCCGTCTTGCCTGGATTGTAGTGTCCCGCTTTTCGCGGTCCACTATGTAATACCTACGGCTTGCTGACTCAGTCTTGAACTGAGTATTTGGGGAAATCCTTGCCGGTATCGATTGATCACGGATGAAATACAATGAACCTTTCCAATTGATGGATTGACTTCTATTGAAATGAATCCAAGAGTTTTATTGGATGTTTTCTTTCGCTGCTTGGTTTTGATGAATGCATTTTCATGTTAGTTTTCGATGATTATTTTCATTGTTCGCTTTCATCGCATTTCGCATTCATTCCGAATCTTGAGAGAAAGAGACGAAGTATGCTAATCAACTGTTGGTGCCAATGTAGGCCGCATGAATTGTTCTAGACCAATTGCATTTATTTGTACGCCCTAATAAAATGATCTCTAGTCCACTCTGTTGCCTTGTCCCTGTGATCAACGATACCTCAATATCAAAAGATAAGAGAAGATAAATGAATGAATCTCATGTAATTGGAACTGTCGCTTGCTTACTTCGATATGAACCGTATGCTCTTATGAATTGCCTAAAAGAGATAGCTCGGTATGGAAATCACGGCTTGACCGTACAAGAAGAAGAGAATGGAAATGTTTACATGTTGCCTAGACTCGTGCATAGTAAAATTATCTGATAGTTGCATTCGCATTGGTCTAGACAACTTGTACACAAGGAGGTAATCTCTCGATCTATTCTGGGGGCACCTGGAGTCGATCGGCCTAGGGGAGAACATGAAACCTGGGGCTAGAAGTCCCCACAGTAAAAAGGGTGTTAGTCTATTAGTTTTGGGCAAGAAGTTCCGATTGCTAGTAATGGGAATACCCATGGACCACAATAGTTAGGTTCATGCATATAGACAGGGATTTATTGCTAGCCTAACATGCAGGGACGAAAAATGAGTATGCTTTACATATATGCAAAATGTGCTAACCTGTTTTGTACAGGGATGACTGTCGGCATCGGTAAGTTGGTTATGAATATTCTGCTGTCATGTTTCTTATGAATTGTTAAAAAGAACCTAGACAAGTTGTAACCCCCCTAAATTTTCAGGGAATTTTTAATATTTTTTTTTTTTTTTTTGAAGAATAGCTTGTTAATCTATTTATTTAATAATTAATTAATTATTTCTAATCAGGGTTTAATTTATATTGTATATATATATATAGATGCAAGATTACTAAATATTGTTATTTGTTAAATAAATGATGTTACATTAATTATTAAATTATTTATAAACTCTAACCAAGTTTCATATAGATTTATTATTAGATTATATTTATATCAATAATTATATATATATATAGTGTTATCATTCAATTGGTTTTATTTTTAGATTATATATATATCTATACTTATATAGATGTGGTGTTAAAATTCCTAGCAACCAAACCATTCCTTAAGTTTAACCCTAACTTAGGCCCAAACCCGATAGGCCAAACCGAACCCCAAACCCGTTAGGGTTCCTTGTATAAAGGATCACCCTCAACTTAGTATATATACATATAGTTATTCCTTGTTAGGCTAAACCGAACCCTAATCTCAGATTCACTCATTTGAGCCGTCGCCACCACCATTGGAGCATAGCCAGCCATCCCCTAGTCACCCCCCCCCCCCCCGTCGGCCAAAGGATCCCGATGACCCCCCGGAGGAGCTCGAGGCCGCGAGATCGGGACTGCCGCGACTGCAGCGAACCGGGCGGCCACCACCGACCGCTACCACCGGCGCCACCGCGATCGGAGGGTTCGCCGTCGAGCCCTGCCTCGGCGAGGTACTGCCCCGACCCCCCACGTGTCCTCTTACACGTGTGATTAGGTTGAAACAATTAGGTTATTTGCATTGATGAATTAATTTGTGTGATTATGGCTGTGTTAATCAATTAATTAATGATTAGTTGATAGTAAAAAGTATCTAAATTATTAGCCTAATGATTAGAGTCATTAGTATAGATCCTATATTAATTATGACAGATTTTTACATAATTTATTAGTATTTATTAAACATTTAAAGGGAATGTATTACTGCAGTTTTTGTGCAATTTCCACAGTATTATATATTCTGTTTTTGATTTTTAGAATTTAATTCATCGGGAATTACTTGTTATGATCTATACATAATTTGTAGGTAATTATGTAATATATTTACTGTTAAATTTTCATGATTTAATAAATAGTTTAGATATTTTAATTATATTTTAAACTGTGAATTACTGAATCTAAATGACTATTTATTTACACTGTTTCGGATTTTTATTAATTAATTCACTAAGAATTAATTAATGAGCTTTATACAAAACTTGTAAATAATAATTATGTCTATTTACTGTAAAATTTTCAGAATAAAATAATTATGTTTGTTATTTATTTTATATTAAATCAGTGTTAAATATTATTGATTATGTAATTAGTTCATTACTAGTTTTAATTTATATTAAATATAAATTATTATGGTAATGTTCATAAAAGTATAGTCACTGTTGGAAAAATGTTATTTTCTGTGAAATATGAATTTTTACAATTTATTAGTGAATTTTTAATATTTAATTCTAATTTTAATAGCTAAAATAGTAATTTTATATATGTAGTAGTTAAATGTTTTTAATTACTTATAATTAGGTAAATAATATTAAAAATATTATTTACAGTAGGTTTATCATGGAAAAGTATTTTATAACCAATTTAGATCTTTTTACTATTTATTAACTAGTATTTATAATTATTAGCACTAATCTAGTTATTAGATAGATTTTTATATTAAATAAAGAAAATCCTATTTATGGTTTCTTTGCAAATAATATATATATCTATTATTTCTGTCATTATTTAGCTTATTAGAATAAAAATGATTTTCCTGGATTCTTACAAATTTTGTTGGTATTATTAGGAAATTATGAACGCTTGTGTTATTTAAATGATTAATTAATTATTTATAAGTAATTAATTAATTATTAGATATATATTAATTTTATTAATAATTTTAGAATATAAAATTATAGTAATAAGTATTTCATACTTATTATTGTATATTATTATTATTCATAATTATTGGTATTGATTAGCTAGTAATGATGGTTTGATATTAATTATTGATTAATTAGCAATTCAATATATGGTTTAATTTGGTTAATTAGTAATTAATTAGAGATAAATTTTGTTTAGGATTATTTGCTTCTCGGGACTCGGACTCTACTTTGGACCCAGATACTCAGTTGCTGGACACAGGCAAGTACACCTTGCTTGATTGTATATTTTTGCAGTTAGTTTATGTTACCTAGTTACTTCTCAGTTGTGTGCACGCATCTAGTAGTAGTGGACTTATCCCGTGTATTGTGAAGGTATGTGGTACCTTCTAGCCGGACACCGTATCATACACGATCACTACATGAGTGAGTTGAGAGCATGGATTTGTGTGTCGACTGATCATTGGCACGTGAGTTCACGTCTGGTCTAGTGGTTGGTACAGGTCTACTTATATATACTATGACGTCTTGCATATTATTTGTACCGCGTATACGGTACGGATATACATTGGGTGGGGAGAGTCTACTAGTGGTGTATGAGAATTTCTGTTTCCAATGGACGCTGGATGCTCGTAGCCCCTCGTTTCTCAAACCGTAGAACGCTTGGTGGCCGTTTCTTCTTCTTCTCCCCCTCTCATGTGCCACTAGAGATGTCTCGAGTGCATTTTACACATAGATGGTTAGTTTACCTGTCGTATGTTGCATGATATATCCTGTCCTTGTTTGGTTGGGGAGATGTTATGTTACATTTTGTTCTAGTTATTTATATACTGCCCTGTACTATCATGCATGTCGATTTCTTGTGTACTTGTTACGTCCCTCTGAGGACCTGGCATCTTTTCCAGATTGGGACGAGCACAGGTACCGACGGACTACGGAGATTGGAGACTTTTGCTGACGAGGACTTCAATGTTGAGCCTCGTGAGTTTCTTGAGTTCTTAGGTGATTTCTACTAGTGGCTATCTATTTCTTTTCTGGTTCAGTTGTACTCTTTTAGTAGTTCATTCATACATTTATTGGTGGATTATTTTCCACTAGTCATGACTTGTAGTTTGATTCAGAGTTATTTTTATTCCTTCCAGCTTTATTCTGTGATTTTTTTCTGTGGATGAGATTAGTATTTACCTGCCTGTATTGTTATTTAGTTGTTACTTCAGCGTACTACGATCGAGTATAGTCCATTAAATTAAGGTTTTTCTATACTTGATCGTACAGCTGGCATGCCACGTGTTCCTGGTCCCACATATCTTGGAACCGGGGCGTGACATGTTTTTAGTGGTGGCCCATGCAGGTCGAGAAAATATTGTTTGGTTACTTTACCGTACCAAGCAAGCCTGCGTATAGGATTAGGACTATCGTGTCTCATCCACAATTGATTATTTTTATCCTTTGATCTCGTTTGATTTCGACTCATTTCAAACTCCTCGAAATACTTGATCTCTTCTTTGATTTATATCTTCTGACTCTTTGACTTCCTTGCAATTATATCCTTCTCGATCTAATCTACCGTACCCCTTGCTTGTCATGATTGATAGAGATTTGGAAGATGCTATAATATATACACTCTTGAGTTAACTATATGGCTAGATGGGTTACCTTGGCAGCTAATTAGGCGGTTGAGTCTATAATTGAATTTTGGGAAAGTACTAAATATTGCAGGTTGATGAACACCATATTTTTGAAAGATATAATTGTTGCATGAATGATTAGTTAAATTCAAAGTTGAGTAGTAATGATATATCAATTTCGAATGATAGTGAGAAAGATTACTTATACTCATATGGGAAAGACTGTTAGAAGTTGATTAATAAAATAAACTCGATGATCGATTTGAGAAGACGATTTAAAGTTTTGATTTGAGTTTAAAAAAAAAAAATCTATGATTGGTTAGAGAGGATATAAAATCAACTTGATGATTAAAAATTTAAATATTCACATTACTACATGAGATTTAAATTGGTTGATGATTTATGTTGGTTTCCAAAATAGAAGAATATTTTTTTTTAAATTTGAGGATAGATGATTGTAAATAGAAATAGTTAAGAGTTGCCTATGAGATTTATATTTCTTTAAAGATTGAATATTTTGACCTTGATGAAAAAAAGGGTTTATTTAAGAAGAATTTAGAAATTTGATGCATTTCATAAAGTGATTTAAAATTTGGAGTTGGGTAATTTTAATCTAAAAATTTTGAGGAGAAAAGAAAAGGATGTTTGTACTATAATAAAGTTCATTTCGAGGATCGATTTAGAAATTTGAGGTATTTTTTTTGTGATTGAATTTTGTTTGATGGAACAAATTTTGATTGAAAAAAAAAATTGAGATTTAAATCTTTTTTTTAGATTGATAATTTTTTATTGAAGTTTCTTTTGGAAAAAAAAAGAAAGAAGAATTTAGTATTATGATAATATTTATCTCGGTGATTGATTTAAGTATTTTCATAAGAGAGTTACAATCTTTTATATTAGGTAAACTGAATTAAAGTTGAGGAAAAAAAGGGAAAAAATAAAAGGGAGTTGGTGTGATGATAAAAGGATTGGTTGGGTATTTTAAAGTTATAATTATGATTATATGCGACGATCTTAAAGAGATTAAGGAAATTGGTGGATGATTGTTTTGATTTAAAGATTTTATACTGAAGGAATTTATGAAGAAATTTTATTTACAGGAATTTGATTTTTTTTTATCTTGATGAGGAAATAAACATAGAGGATGTTACTCTAATGAGATAGAAGTGTCACACCTTAGTTGCCATATTTTTCATAGCCATGATAGTGATTATATGCAGTTATAGTTAAGTCATCGACCCATGTGACTATGTCTTCTTCTTAAAATTTTATCATCCTTGTTCTCGACCCTAAACTAGTATCATGATTCCCTAATTGTTTTGAGCTATAGATGTCTATAAATTTTTCTTGACCATACCCCAAATCCGTCAACCAGTATATCTTCTCCTATATTTTAGTATTATATTATTAGTATTAATATTAGGAATATCTATTTAGTTGTTTGTTACTTTACCTGTAGACAATATTGGTAGATATTTTCTGTAATAAAAATTTTCCTTCACCTTTAGCTCATGCCACGGTTGCCGAGCTAAATGCTGTAAGGATTTTTTTTTATTATCTAATTAGTTTATTTTCTTTCCTGATTTACTATTTATCGTGCTGCATAATTCTAGTACTATCGATCCAAAATTTGTTTTCTTAAGTAATAATGGAAAGCAGATCATTACGTCTTATCCTTTTGAATAGACCAAATGATTTTTTTTTCTTCTCATGTTAGGATTATTATTGCTTCTCTAGAAAATTCTATGTTGTTGCTACAATTTGGTAGGATAAACTTGCTTCCCTAAAGAGACAGTTAGAGTTACTAGTTCAATTCTTATAAGTTGGGTAGTATACCTTGTAGTCTAGCATCATACTTTTCTCAGGACCATTAAGAAATTATAGTTGGATAACACTGACTATATGTTGGTATAAGTATTTAGATTACCTAGACATAACTTTGTGGGTTCCTATCCCTAGCTCAACTAAGGTTAGAGATTCATAGGGCAACTAGAAAGGTCAAATCATTATTTGTGTTTTGGACTTGAACTATCTTGTACTTTATTTTCTTCTGTACGTTTATTTTTATGATCTTGACTAATATTGCTGTTATAGCCTAGTTTTTACAAGCTTCTTCTTTTCTCAAGCTTGTTCTTGACACATATATTATTGGGTGCACCCACTAAAATGTTGTCTAATCAGAATCGGTGCATGATGGTCTGGCCAACCTAGTGCATGTTGATTCGCTTTTCCTATGATTATTTTATGCAGATGAAGATATAGTAAACTTGTCCTAGGATCTCATTTGCGACCGTTTGACAAATTTTGTTTTCTTGAAACATTTATTCGCATTGGACCTTCAAATTTGTAATCGACCCCATCCCCCTTGAACTCTTCTTTATTCTGCGCCTAGTATAGAATTTTTCTTTATAATCCTTTATTAGCTATGATTTATAGTAGAACCATCTTTCTACTAAGTCAGTTAAGTATACCTTGTATGATATCTTATTTTAGTAATACCCTTAGCACCCTAGTAGCCATCTTAGACTGATTTTAGTCGGACATTTAGCAAATAAAAGTTTTCCTATTATCCTTTCCTTGGTTCATATCATTTGATCCCTTACCATGACTTGGGTAATTGAAGCACAATATTAGGATTTTTCTTCCAATAATTGTACCATTATGATCTAGACAAACCGCACCATACACATGACATTTATGCCCCCCATAAACACACCTTTATGTGCTCTATTTTAATAACTCTACTTGTTTGACAAATCTTTCCCTCAGAATAGACTATTTGTGTCCTCTCCTTATCCTATTATTTGACCATGCAATATCGATCTATTCCCTGATCACTTGGAAATCCTATGACCTATGCCGGACCTAGAACATATTCTTATAGGATATGATGCCAGTTTTGACCCCTCTATAAACCCCCAAGTATCGTTGTAAATTGTCTTGTTGAGTAAGTTACAATTTACATACTTACTTTTCATTGATTTTCTTATTATTTCTTCGGTATTAGAATTATTTTAAATTTCGAGGACGAAATTCTTATAAGTTGGGTAGATTATAACCCCCCTGAATTTTCAGGGAATTTTTAATATTTTTTTTTTTTGAAGAATAGCTTGTTAATCTATTTATTTAATAATTAATTAATTATTTCTAATCAGGGTTTAATTTATATTGTATATATATATATAGATGCAAGATTACTAAATATTGTTATTTGTTAAATAAATGCTGTTACATTAATTATTAAATTATTTATAAACTCTAACCAAGTTTCATATAGATTTATTATTAGATTATATTTATATCAATAATTATATATATATAGTGTTATCATTCAATTGGTTTTATTTTTAGATTATATATATATATATCTATACTTATATAGATGTGGTGTTAAAATTCCTAGCAACCAAACCATTCCTTAAGTTTAACCCTAACTTAGGCCCAAACCCGATAGGCCAAACCGAACCCCAAACCCGTTAGGGTTCCTTGTATAAAGGATCACCCTCAACTTAGTATATATACATGTAGTTATTCCTTGTTAGGCTAAACCGAACCCTAATCTCAGATTCACTCATTTGAGCCGTCGCCACCACCATTGGAGCATAGCCAGCCATCCCCTAGTCACCCCCCCCGTCGGCCAAAGGATCCCGACGACCCCCCGGAGGAGCTCGAGGCCGCGAGATCGGGACTGCCGCGACTGCAGCGAACCGGGCGGCCACCACCGACCGCTACCACCGGCGCCACCGCGACCGGAGGGTTCGCAGTCGAGCCCTGCCTCGGCGAGGTACTGCCCCGACCCCCCACGTGTCCTCTTACACGTGTGATTAGGTTGAAACAATTAGGTTATTTGCATTGATGAATTAATTTGTGTGATTATGGCTGTGTTAATCAATTAATTAATGATTAGTTGATAGTAAAAAGTATCTAAATTATTAGCCTAATGATTAGAGTCATTAGTGTAGATCCTATATTAATTATGACAGATTTTTACACAATTTATTAGTATTTATTAAACATTTAAAGGGAATGTATTACTGCAGTTTTTGTGCAATTTCCACAGTATTATATATTCTGTTTTTGATTTTTAGAATTTAATTCATCGGGAATTACTTGTTATGATCTACACATAATTTGTAGGTAATTATGTAATCTATTTACTGTTAAATTTTCATGATTTAATAAATAGTTTAGATATTTTAATTATATTTTAAACTGTGAATTACTGAATCTAAATGACTATTTATTTACACTGTTTCGGATTTTTATTAATTAATTCACTAAGAAATAATTAATGAGCTTTATACAAAACTTGTAAATAATAATTATGTCTATTTACTGTAAAATTTTCAGAATAAAATAATTATGTTTGTTATTTATTTTATATTAAATCAGTGTTAAATATTATTGATTATGTAATTAGTTCATTACTAGTTTTAATTTATATTAAATATAAATTATTATGGTAATGTTCATAAAAGTATAGTCACTGTTGGAAAAATGTTATTTTCTGTGAAATATGAATTTTCACAATTTATTAGTGAATTTTTAATATTTAATTCTAATTTTAATAGCTAAAATAGTAATTTTATATATGTAGTAGTTAAATGTTTTTAATTACTTATAATTAGGTAAATAATATTAAAAATATTATTTACAGTAGGTTTATCATGGAAATGTATTTTATAACCAATTTAGATCTTTTTACTATTTATTAACTAGTATTTATAATTATTAGCACTAATCTAGTTATTAGATAGATTTTTATATTAAATAAAGAAAATCCTATTTATGGTTTCTTTGCAAATAATATATATATCTATTATTTCTGTCATTATTTAGCTTATTAGAATAAAAATGATTTTCCTGGATTCTTACAAATTTTGTTGGTATTATTAGGAAATTGTGAACGCTTGTGTTATTTAAATGATTAATTAATTATTTATAAGTAATTAATTAATTATTAGATATATATTAATTTTATTAATAATTTCAGAATATAAAATTATAGTAATAAGTATTTCATACTTATTATTGTATATTATTATTATTCATAATTATTGGTATTGATTAGCTAGTAATGATGGTTTGATATTAATTATTGATTAATTAGCAATTCAATATATGGTTTAATTTGGTTAATTAGTAATTAATTAGAGATAAATTTTGTTTAGGATTATTTGCTTCTCGGGACTCGGACTATACTTTGGACCCAGATACTCAGTTGCTGGACACAGGCAAGTACACCTTGCTTGATTGTATATTTTTGCAGTTAGTTTATGTTACCTAGTTACTTCTCAGTTGTGTGCACGCATCTAGTAGTAGTGGACTTATCCCGTGTATTGTGAAGGTATGTGGTACCTTCTAGCCGGACACCGTATCATACACGATCACTACATGAGTGAGTTGAGAGCATGGATTTGTGTGTCGACTGATCATTGGCACGTGAGTTCGCGTCTGGTCTAGTGGTTGGTATAGGTCTACTTATATATACTATGACGTCTTGCATATTATTTGTACCGCGTATACGGTACGGATATACATTGGGTGGGGAGAGTCTACTAGTGGTGTATGAGAATTTCTGTTTCCAATGGACGCTGGATGCTCGTAGCCCCTCGTTTCTCAAACCGTAGAACGCTTGGTGGCCGTTTCTTCTTCTTCTCCCCCTCTCATGTCCACTAGAGATGTCTCGAGTGCATTTTACACGTAGATGGTTAGTTTACCTGTCGTATGTTGCATGATATATCCTGTTCTTGTTTGGTTGGGGAGATGTTATGTTATATTTTGTTCTAGTTATTTATATACTGCCCTGTACTATCATGCATGTCGATTTCTTGTGTACTTGTTACGTCCCTCTGAGGACCTGGCACCTTTTCCAGATTGGGACGAGCACAGGTACCGACGGACTACGGAGATTGGAGACTTTTGCTGACGAGGACTTCAATGTTGAGCCTCGTGAGTTTCTTGAGTTCTTAGGTGATTTCTGCTAGTGGCTATCTATTTCTTTTCTGGTTCAGTTGTACTCTTTTAGTAGTTCATTCATACATTTATTGGTGGATTATTTTCCACTAG
Organism: Iris pallida; assembly: GCA_029216955.1. Classification (NCBI taxonomy): domain Eukaryota; kingdom Viridiplantae; phylum Streptophyta; class Magnoliopsida; order Asparagales; family Iridaceae; genus Iris; species Iris pallida. Next base: position 192,744 of record JANAVB010037621.1, read on the forward strand.
TCATGACTTGTAGTTTGATTCAGAGTTATTTTTATTCCTTCCAGCTTTATTCTGTGTTTTTTTCTGTGGATGAGATTAGTATTTACCTGCCTGTATTGTTATTTAGTTGTTACTTCAGCGTACTACGATCGAGTATAGTCCATTAAATTGGGGTTTTTCTATACTTGATCGTACAGCTGGCATGCCACGTGTTCCTGGTCCCACATATCTTGGAACCGGGGCGTGACACAAGAAGAAAGAGCACTAGTAAATATGTAGCTTCACATGTTGAATTAGTGCAGATATTTGTGAGTTTCGGCGAAGAGCCGCTCGCCAGTACATGATGTGTGCTGACCCACGTTGTGGGCATCCTTTTCAGAAAACAAAAGGAGACAGGAGGATTTCAAGGAGGCACTAAAGCTCGTCTAGCCCAGTAAAGCTGCGGACTGCCTCGAAGCTTTCTTTCATTTCAAGTCAAGTTCAAGTTTCTTTTCCTTCTGAAGGTGTCTTTCAATTCCAGCTTGTAATAAAGGGATATCATGTATGGGCATTGTGGCAATTTTCAAAAGAGAGTTTCAAAGAGAATCATATAGCCAAATTGTAAGGCAAATCTGAGTTACAAAGCTTTGTACTTGTATTCCTATCAAGCTTATGAATAAAAAAGAAGTATTTCCATTTCAAATTTTTGTGTCCAATATTTGGTTTTCTGTAATGAATGGGTACGTGCGTGTGTTTTGCTTAACTAATGGGTGTGTGCGTGTGTTTTGCTTGACTAGTTGTTTTTGTGCAGGTACATGGCCTTGTGCAAGCGCAACTTAGGCTTGCATGGCATCACGCCTTAGCGAGGACGATCGATCCCACAGGGATCCAAGCAAGACGGACGACCCTAGCGGGATCGGGGCGTGACAAAGTGGTATCAAAGCACGGTTTTACGTCCTTGGCCTCTTGCAAATATCGATTTTGAAAAAGTATATAAAGTACTTTGACGGCTTTCAAAAGTGTCCCGATTTTGAGTTATGAAAACCAATGCCCCATACAATAAGTTCATAATATTTTATGAGACTGACAGAAGTTATACTATTTTGTAGAGAAATGGCTCCTCATCGTCCATCTGGCTCGACCGATCCGGTAGAACGGATCATGACAATGTTGGAGTTACAGAGACAGGACAATGAGGAACGAAATCAGATACATCAGGCCCGAGCGGAGGCCCAACAAAGGCAGTTAGATGCCTTGACCCAGCTTGTCACGGCGCTTGCGGCAAATCGAGATACCACCGTAGCGACGAAACCAACGGGAACGCCCGAGATCGAGCCCGTAGAGGGTGATGAGCCCCAGCCAGCGCAAAGGCACACTCCCTTTAGGCCAAAGGACTTCTTAGACGCGAAACCTCCGGAATTTGAAGGCAGGACGTCACCCGACAAGGTGATGGACTGGATGGATAAAATGGAGAGTCTGTTCGCGTTCATAGGAGTTACAAGCGGCAAGAAGGTAGTTTGTGCCGTTATGCTTCTACGGCTGTGGGCAAAGGATTGGTGGAAGACGAAGAAGCCGGCGCTGCTCGCAACGGCTAGGAATGGGAAGATCTCATGGGCCTCGTTCAAGAAGGCGTTTCTGGATCAATATCTGCCTCCAGCCATGAGCAAGAAGATGAAGGATGACTTCATCACACTGGAACAAGGGAACATGTCCATGGAGGACTATGAGTCTGAATTTGCCAAGTTAGCAAATTTTGCCGCTGCTTTGCTCCCCACGGAACAGGCTCGCATAAATCGATTCGTTGGAGGTCTGAATGATGACATTCAGTTAAGTGTGCTGAATCGAGAATGCGGGTCCTATCCTCAAGCCTTTGAGGAGGCACTACAGGTAGAACAATTCCAGCAGAAGAAGGCGTCAGCAAAGATACAGTACAATCGCAACCAGCCCGCTAAAAGATATCACGACGGGGAGAAAAAGACTGAAGGAGAAAAGAAGACTGGCGGGGAACAATATAATAAGCCCGTGTGCGCTTTCTGCGGTAGACATGGACACACAAAGGAAGTTTACCGTTATGTCAACGGAGAGTGTTTCAACTGTGGTCAAAAGGGCCACCGTGCTATAAATTGCCAGAATAAGAGAGTTCGGCCGCTGAACAACAACGACACTGAAGAGCGTGGGCAGCTGCCAGGCCCACCGCCCCTTCGAGACCATCCGCACAACCAGCCGCAGCGGACTAATGCTCGTGTCTATAACCTGTCCACCTTGCTTGATCCAGAAAGTGGAGGTAAGGTTGTATCTTAAGTTTTGAGGACAAAACTTTTTCTCAGTAGGTTATTATGTAGTGACCCGCTTCTCGCGGTCCACTATGTAATACCTACGGCTTGCTGACTCAGTCTTGAACTGAGTATTTGGGGAAATCCTTGCCGGTATCGATTGATCACGGATGAGATACAATAAACCTTTCCAATTGATGGATTGACTTCTATTGAAATAAATCCAAGAGTTTTGTTGGATGTTTTCTTTCGCTGCTTGGTTTTGATGAATGCGTTTTCGTGTTGGTTTTCGATGATTGTTTTCATTGTTCGCTTTCATCGCATTTCGTATTCATTCCGAATCTTGAGAGAAAGAGACGAAGTATGCTAATCAACTGTTAGTGCCAATGTAGGTCGCGTGAATTGTTCGTGAACGGCGCGTGAAGTCCCTCCTTCTCTCAACTAAGATTCATCTTGGTATGTTGCTTTAACCGGGCTTGCATTTATTTGTACGCCCTAATAAAATGATCTCTAGTCCACTCTGTTGCCTTGTCCCTGTGATCAACGATACCTCAATATCAAAAGATAAGAGAAGATAAATGAATGAATCTCATGTAATTGGAACTGTCGCTTGCTTGCTTCAATATGAACTGTATGCTCTTATGAATTGCCTAAAAGAGATAGCTCGGTATGGAAATCACGGCTTGACCGTGCAAAAAGAAGAGAATGGAAATGTTTACATGTTGCCTAGACTCATACATAGTAGAATTATCTGATAGCTGCATTCGCATTGGTCTAGACAACTTGTGCACAAGAAGGTAATCTCTCGATCGATTCTGGGGGCACCTGGAGTCGATCGGCCTAGGGGAGAACAGGACACCTGGGGCTAGAAGTCCCCGCAGTAAAAAGGGTGTTAGTCTATTAGTGTTGGGCAAGAAGTTCCGATTGCTAGTAATGGGAATACCCATGGACCACAATAGTTAGGTTCATGCATATAGACAGGGATTTATTGCTAGCCTAACATGCAGGGACGGAAAATGAGTATGCTTTACATATATGCAAATTGTGCTAACCTGTTTTGTGCAGGGATGACTGTCGGCGTCGGTAAGTTGGTTATGAATATTCTGCTGTCATATTTCTTATGAATTGTTAAAAAGAACCTAGACAAGTAGAAAGAGCACTAGTAAATATGTAGCTTCACATATTGAATTAGTGCAGATATTTGTGAGTTTCGGCGAAGAGCCGCTCGCCAGTACATGATGTGTGCTGAGCCACGTTGTGGGCATCCTTTTCAGAAAGCAAAAGGAGACAGGAGGATTTCAAGGAGGCACTAAAGCTCGTCTAGCCCAGTAGAGCTGCGGACTGCCTCGAAGCTTTCTTTCATTTCAAGTCAAGTTCAAATTGCTTTTCCTTCTGAAGGTGTCTTTCAATTCCAGCTTGTAATAAAGGGATATCATGTATGGGCATTGTGGATATTTTCAAAAGAGAGTTTCAAAGAGAATCATGTAGCCAAATTATAAGGTAAATCTGAGTTGTAAAGCTTTGTACTTGTATTCCTATCAAGCTTATGAATAAAAAAAAAGTATTTCCATTTCAAATTTCTGTGTCCAATATTTGGTTTTCTGCAATGAATGGGTGCGTGCGTGTGTTTTGCTTAACTAATGGGTGCGTGCGTGTGTTTTGCTTGACTAGTTGTTTTTGTGCAGGTACATGGCCTTGTGCAAGCGCAACTTAGGCTTGCACGGCATCACGCCTTAGCGAGGACGATCGATCCCACAGGGATCCAAGCAAGACGGATGACCCTAGCGGGATCGGGGCGTGACAAAGTGGTATCAAAGCACAGTTTTACGTCCTTGGCCTCTTGCAAATATCGATTTTGAAAAAGTATATAAAGTACTTTGACGGCTTTCAAAAGTATTCCGATTTTGAGTTATGAAAACCAATGCCCCATACAATAAGTTCATAATATTTTATGAGACTGACAGAAGTTATACTATTTTGTAGAGAAATGGCTCCTCATCGTCCATCTGGCTCGACCGATCCGGTAGAACGGATCATGACAATGTTGGAGTTACAGAGACAGGACAATGAGGAACAAAATCAGATACATCAGGCCCGAGCGGAAGCCCAACAAAGGTAGTTGGATGCCTTGACCCAGCTTGTCCCGGCGCTTGCGACAAATCGAGATACCACCGAAGCGACGAAACCAACGGAAACGCCCGAGATCGAGCCCGTAGAGGGTGATGAGCCCCAGCCAGCGCAAAAGCACACTCCCTTTAGGCCAAAGGACTTCTTAGACCCGAAACCTCTGAAATTTGAAGGCAGGACGTCACCCGACAAGGTGATGGACTGGATGGATAAAATGGAGAGTCTGTTCACGTTCATAGGAGTTCCAAGCGGCAAGAAGGTAGTTTGTGCCGTTATGCTTCTACGGCTGCGGGCAAAGGATTGGTGGAAGACGAAAAAGCCGACGCTGCTCGCAACGGCTAGGAATGGGAAGATCTCATGGGCCTCATTCAAGAAGGCGTTTCTGGATCAATATCTGTCTCCAGCCATGAGCAAGAAGATGGAGGATGACTTCATCACACTTGAAACTTGACTAGAAAGAAAATGAAGCTTCGAGGCAGTCTGCAGCTCTACTGGGCTAGACGAGCTTTAGTGCCTCTTTGAAATCCTCCTGTCTCCTTTGCTTTCTGAAAAAGATGCTCACAACGTGGGTCAGCACACATCATGTACTGGCGACCGGCTCTTCGCCGAAACTCACAAATATCTGCACTAATTCAACATATGAAGCTACATATTTACTAGTGCTCTTTCTACTTGTCTAGGTTCTTTTTAACAATTCACAAGAAATAATGGCAGTAGAATAATTCATAACCAACTTACCATCGCCGACAGTTATCCCTGCACAAAACAGGTTAGCACAATTTGCATATATGTAAAGCATACTCATTTTCCGTCCCTGCATGTTAGGCTAGCAATAAATCCCTGTCTATATGCATGAACCTAACTATTGTGGTCCCTGGGTATTCCTATTACTAGCAATCGGAACTTTCTGCCCAAATACTAATAGACTGAAACCCCCCTCTTACTGCGGGGACTTCTAGCCCTAGGTGTCCTGTTCTCTCCTAGGCCGATCGACTCCAGGTGCCCCCAGAATCGATCGAGAGATTACCACCTTGTGCACAAGTTGTCTAGACCAATTCGAATGCAGCTATCAGATAATTCTACTTTTCACGAGCCTAGCAACTTGTAAATATTTCCATTCTCTTCTTCTTGCACGGTCAAGCCGTGATTTCCATACCGAGCTATCTCTTTTAGGCAATTCATAAGAGAATACAGTTCATATCTAAGCAAGCAAGCGTCAGTTCTAATTACATGTGATTCATTCATTTATCTTCTCTTATCTTTTGTTATTAAGGTATCGTTGATCATGGGAACAAGGCAACAGAGTGGACTAGAGATCATTTTTATTAGGGCGTACAAATAAATACAAGCCCGGTTAGAGCAACTACCGAGATGAATCTTAGTTGAGAGAAGGAGGGACTTCATGCACCGTTCACGAACAATTCACACGGCCTACATTGGCACCAACAGTTGATTATCATACTTCGTCTCTTTCTCTCAAGATTCGAAATGAATGCGAAATGCGATGAAAGCGAACAATGAAAACCAATCATCGAAAACCAACACGAAAACGCATTCATCAAAACCAAGCAGCGAGAGAAAACATTCAGCAAAACTCTTGGATTCATTTTAATAGAAGCCAATCCATCAATTGGAAAGGTTCATTGCATTTCATCCGTGATCAATCGATACCGGCAAGGATTTCCCCAAATACTCAGTTCGAGACTGAGTCAGCAAGCCGTAGATATTACATCATGGACCGCGAGGAGCATGGCACTATATAATAACCCACTGAGAAAAAGTTTTGTCCTCAAAACTTCAGAAACAAAACTCACCTCCACTAGTGTTGTATTTTGGATCAAGCAACGTGGAGGGATTGTAGACGCGCGTCGTCGCGGTGTTGGCATTCCACAACTGCTGATTGTGCGAATTATCTCAAAGCGGCGGTGGGCCTGGCAGCGGCCCATGCTTCTCTGTATCATCTCTGTTGTTCAGCGACCGAACTCTCTTATTCTGGCAATTTATAGTACGGTGGCCCTTTTGACCACAGTTGAAACACTCTCCGTTGGCAGAACGACAAACTTCCTTTGTGTGTCCATGCCTACCGCAGAAAGTGTACACGGGCTTATTATTCTGTTCCCCGCCAGTCTTTCATTCTCCGTCAATCTTTTTCTCTCCGTCGTGATATCTCTTAGCGGGCTGATTTCGACTGCACTACGTTTTATTAGACGCCTTCTTCAGGCAAAATTGTTCCTCCTGTAGCGCCACCTCAAAGGCCTGAGAATAGGACCCACATTCTCGATTCAGCACACTTAACTGGATGTCGTCATTCAGACCTCCAACGAATTGATTTATGCGAGTCTGCTCGGTGGGAAGCATAACGGCAGCAAAATTTGCTAACTTGGCAAATTCAGACTCATAGTCCTCCACGGACATATCTTCCTGTTTCAGTGTGATGAAGTCATCCTCCAACTTCTTGCTCATGGCTGGAGGCAGATATTGATCCAGAAATGCCTTCTTGAATGAGACTCATGAGATCTTCCCATTTCTAGCCGTTGCGAGCAGCGCCGGCTTCTTTGCCTTCCACCAATCCTTTGCCCGCAGCCGTAGAAGCAGAACGGCACAAACTACCTTCTTGCTATTCGAAACTCCTACGAACGCGAACAAACTCTCCATTTTATCAATCCAGTCCATCACCTTATCGGGTGATGTTCTGCCTTCAAATTCCGGAGGTTTTGCGTCTAAGAAGTCCTTTGGCTTAAAGGAAGAGTGCCTTTGCGTTGGCTGGGGTTCCTCACCCTCCACGGGCTCAATCTCGGGCGTGCCCGTTGATTTGGTCGCTGCGGTGGTATCCCGATTTTTCGCAAGTGCAGTTACAAGTTGGGTCAAGGACTCCAACTGTTTCTGCTGGGCCTCTATTTGGGCCTGTTGTATTTGATTGCGTTCTTCACTGTCCTGCCTCTGTAATTCCAACAATGTCATGATCCGTTCTATCGGATCTGTCGAGGCAGATGGGCGAGGAGGGGCCATTTCTCTACAAAAGAGTATAACTTCTGTCAGTCTCATAAAATATTATGGACTTATTGTATGGGGCATTGGTTTTCATTACTCAAAATCGAGACTCTTTTGAAAGCCATCAAAATACTTTATATACTTTTTCGAAAACGATATTTGCAAGAGGCCAAGGACGTAAAGTCGTGCTCTGATACCACTTTGTCACACCCCGATCCCGCTAGGGTCATCCGTCTTGCCTGGATCCTTGCGGGATCGATCATCCTCGCTAGGCGTGATGCCGTGCAAGCTTAAGTTGCACTTGCACAAGGCCATGTACCTGCATAAAATAACTAGATGAGCAAAAAACACGCACGCACCCATTAGTTAAGAAAATCACACGCACGCACCCATTCATTGCAAAAAACCAAATATTAGACACAGAGATTTAAAATGGAAATACTTCTTTTTATTGATAAACTTGATAGGAATACAAGTACAAAGCTTTGCAAACTCATAGTACCTTATATTGGCTACATGATTCTCTTTGAAACTCTCTTTTGAAAATAGCCGCAATGCCCATATATCATATCCCTTATTACAGGCTGGAATTAAAAGATACCTTCAAAAGAAATAAAAACTTGAAACTTGAAAAGCTTCGAGGCAGTCCGCAGCTCTACTGGGCTAGACGAGCTTTAGTGCCTCTTTGAAATTCTCATGTCTTCTTTGCTTTTTGAAAAAGATGCCCACAACGTGGGTCAGCACACATCATGTACTGTCACACCCCGATCCCTCTAGGGTCGTCCGTCTTGCTTGGATCCCTGCGGGATCGATCGTCCTCGCTAAGGCGTGATGTCGTGCAAGCCTAAGTTGCGCTTGTACAAGGCCATGTACCTGCACAAAAACAACTAGTCAAGCAAAACACATGCACGCATCCATTAGTCAAGCAAAACACACGCACGCACCCATTGCAGAAAACCAAATATTGCACACAGAGATTTGAAATAGAAATACTTTTTTTATTGATAGCTTGATAGGAATACATGTACAAAGCTTTGCGAACTCAGATTTGCCTTATAATTGGCTACATGATTTTCTTTAAAACTCTTTGAAAATAGCCACAATGACCATACATCATATCCTTTATTACAAGTTGGAATTGAAAGGCACCTTCAAAGGAAATAAAAACTGGAAACTTGCAATTGACTAAAATTGAAAGAAAGCTTCGAGGCAGTCCGCAGCTCTACTGGGCTAGACGAGCTTTAGTGCCTCCTTGAAATCCCCCTGTCTCCTTTTGCTTTCTGAAAAAGATGCCCACAACGTGGGTCAGCACACATCATGTACTGGCGAGCGGCTCTTCGCCGAAACTCACAAATATCTGTACTAATTCAACATGTGAAGCTACATATTTACTAGTGCTCTTTCTACTTGTCTAGGTTCTTTTTAACAATTCATAAGAAACATGACAGCCGAATATTCATAACCAACTTACCGATGCCGACAGTCATCCCTGCACAAAACAGGTTAGCACAATTTGCATATATGTAAAGCATACTCATTTTCCGTCCCTGCATGTTAGGCTAGCAATAAATCCCTGTCTATATGCATGAACCTAACTATTGTGGTCTACGGGTATTCCCATTACTAGCAATCGGAACTTCCTGCCCAACTACCAATAGACTAACACCCTTTTTACTGCGGGGACTTCTAGCCCCAGGTGTCCTGTTCTCCCCTAGGCCGATCGACTCCAGGTGCCCCCAGAATCGATCGAGAGATTACCTCCTTGTGCACAAGTTATCTAGACCAATGCGAATGTAGCTATCAGATAATTCTACTATGCACGAGTCTAGGCAACATGTAAATATTTTCATTCTCTTCTTCTTGCACGGTCAAGCCGTGATTTCCATACCGAGCTATCTCTTTTAGGCAATTCATAAGAGCATACAGTTCATATCGAAGCAAGCAAGCGACAGTTCCAATTACATAAGATTCATTCATTTATCTTCTCTTATCTTTTGTTATTGGGGTATCGTTGATCACAGGGACAAGGCAACAGAGTGGACTAGAGATCATTTTTATTAGGGCGTACAAATAAATGCAAGCCCGGTTCAAGCAACTCACCGAGATGAATCTTAGTTGAGAGAAGGAGGGACTTCACGCGCCATTCACGAACAATTCACGCGGCCTACAATGGCACCAACAGTTGATTAGCATACTTCGTCTCTTTCTCTCAAGATTCGGAATGAATACAAAATGCGATGAAAGCGAACAATAAAAACCAATCATCGAAAACCAACACGAAAACGCATTCATTAAAACCAAGCAGCGAAAGAAAACATCCAACAAAACTCTTGGATTCATTTCAATAGAAGTCAATCCATCAATTGGAAAGGTTCATTGCATTTCATCCGTGATCAATCGATACCGGCAAGGATTTCCCTAAATACTCAGTTCAAGACTGAGTCAGCAAGGCGTAGGTATTACATAGTGGACCGCGAGAAGCCGGGCACTACATGTACTGGCAAGCGGCTCTTTGTCGAAACTCACAAATATCTGCACTAATTCAACATGTGAAGCTACATATTTACTAGTGCTCTTTCTACTTGTCTAAGTTCTTTTTAACAATTCATAAGAAACAATAACAGTAGAATAATTCATAACCAACTTACCATCACCGACAGTCATCCCTGCACAAAACAGGTTAGCACAATTTGCATATTATATGTAAAGCATACTCATTTTCCGTCCCTGCATGTTAGGCTAGCAATAAATCCCTGTATATATGCATGAACCTAACTATTATGGTCCATGGGTATTCTCATTTTAGAAATCGGAACTTCCTGCCCAACTACTAATAGACTGACACCCCCTCTTACTGCAGGGACTTCTAGCTCCAGGTGTCATGTTCTCTCCTAGGCCGATCGACTCCAGGTGCCCCCAGAATCGATCGAGAGATTACCACCTTGTGCACAAGTTGTCTAGACCAATGCGAATACAGCTATCAGATAATTCTACTATGTATGAGCCTAGCAACTTGTAAAAATTTCCATTCTCTTCTTCTTGCACGGTCAAGCCATAATTTCCATACCGAGCTATCTCTTTTAGGCAATTCATAAGAGAATATAGTTCATATCTGAGCAAGCAAGCGTCAGTTCCAATTACATGTGATTCATTCATTTATCTTCTCTTATCTTTTGTTATTGAGGTATCGTTGATCACAGGAACAAGACAACAGAGTGGACTAGAGATAATTTTTATTAGGACGTACAAATAAATGCAAGCCCGGTTAGAGCAACTCACCAAGATGAATCTTAGTTGAAAGAAGGAGGGACTTCATGCGCCGTTCACGAACAATTCACGCGGCCTACATTGGCACCAACAGTTGATTAGCATACTTCGTCTCTTTCTCTCAAAATTTGGAATGAATGCGAAATACGATGAAAGCAAATAATGAAAACCAATCATCGAAAACCAACACGAAAACGCATTCACCAAAACCAAGTAGCGAGAAAAAACATTCAGTAAAACTCTTAGATTTATTTCAATAGAAGCCAATCCATCAATTGGAAAGGTTTATTGCATTTCATCCATGATCAATCGATACCGGCAAGGATTTCCCCAAATACTCAGTTCGAGACTGAGTCAGCAAGCCGTGGATATTACATAGTGGACCGCGAGGAGCGGGGCACTACATCTACTGGAGGTGATGATTGATGCGACTGAAAGGACTGAGGTAGTATATCTGGTGTAGCTGGTCATCCTCGAGATGTCGGATAGGGGCAAGTGCTAACTGAATGGTCCTCCGCTCCACAGCGGAAGCATCGCCTATTGGTCGTCCGACAAACTGATCTGAGATGCGCTATCTTACAATAATAGGTACATACTTCTTGTTCTACCTGATACTGCTGGTCTCTCTGCCTATGAGCCTGGGCCTGTATATACTGCTGAGACCCCTCCTGCTAGAATGTATGGGACTGCATCGATGAAGGCCTCTGAGCTCTCTTCTGCTGAACTAGTATTGGTACGTCGAACTGGATAACTGGAGGTTGGAAGGATGAAGATCCAGCTGAACTCCTCCTGGGACAAATCCCTATTATGTGGTCTGGCGATCCGCATGACAAACATAGAAAGTTGGCCCTTTGACAAGTAAGATGAGTGTGCCCTCCCCTTCGATAGAAGAAAAATACGACTGGTAGCTCCTGGTGTTGGTATGGAGGTACTGGTGAGGGATGTCGGGGTGAAAAGCCTGACATGGGTGTATGGTACCTCTTACGACCCTTAGTTCTGGATGCAGTCCTCCTGGCTATATGCTCGTGCTCTCGTACTGCCTCTACGGTAGGTCGAGCTCGATATAATGACTGACTAGATGACTGGTACTGCCTGGCTCCAATCTGTACTCTTTCTGGCTGCAGGTCCTCGGCTTGAAATACCTTTGGTATTCTTTCTGGCTCCAATCTCATTATTGTTTTTGTCACGCCCCGATCCCGCTAGGGTCGTCCGTCTTGCTTGGATCCCTGCGGGATCGATCGTCCTCGCTAAGGCGTGATGCCGTGCAAGCCTAAGTTGTGCTTGTACAAGGCCATGTACCTGCACAAAAACAACTAGTCAAGCAAAAACACACGCACGCACCCACTAGTCAAGCAAAACACACGCATGCACCCATTGCAGAAAACCAAATGTTGGACACAGAGATTTGAAATGGAAATACTCATTTTATTTATAGCTTGATAGGAATACAAGTACAAAGCTTTGCAACTCAGATTTGCCTTATAATTTGGCTACAAGATTCTCTTTGAAATACTCTTTTGAAATTAGCCACAATGCCCATACATGATATCCTTTATTACAAGCTGGAATTGAAAGACACCTTCAAAGGAAATGAAAACTGGAAACTTGCAATTGACTGAAAGTAAACTTCGAGGCAAATCCACGAGCTCTACTGGGCTAGACGAGCTTTGGTGCCTCACTTGAAATCCCCCTGTTGTAGTGCCCCGCTCCGCGAAGGCACTAGATAAACAGAAAGATCGGATTGCTGGCTCTGCAACAGAAGACGATTAATCTGGGTGAGTGGACAAAGACTCATTTCATGATTCGCTTACGCCTTAAGAATCTGAGTTTTTGATTGAATGCTTTTTGTTAATAACAAGACTGTAATCTTGAGTATGCTTAAAAGAGAACCTGCCCCTTGTCTGCTAAGAAAAGAGATCTGTATCCTGCCTGAAAAGAAGATGGAATTGTTTATGACTTGCTCGATTTATGCATGATTCATTTGATATCGCATGCGCATTGGGGAATCCACTTAGTGACGAGCTGAACCCTAGAGAGTCACAGCGGCTAGCGACGAGCTGAACCCATGAGAGTCACAGCGGTTAGCGACGAGCTGAACCCAAGAGCGTCACAGCGGCTAGCGACGAGCTGAACCCATGCGAGTCACAGCGGTTAGCGACGAGCTGAACCCGTGGGAGGCACAGCGGCTAAGATGGAAATGATTGTGGCTTTTCAAAGATGTGTTTTCAAAAGAATGTAAACTGACTAATGCATTCATGAAATGAATCTAGGTAAAGAGTAGCAAGATCACATCACAAGAAAATATTTTCTCACTAAATGAACAGTGATCGTTTCAGAAAAATGTAGCTCCTTTGTTCACAATTCACCAGTATGCTGATATACTGACCCATCATCAGTCTGCATGCAGGTGCACTATGCATCGAGAAGGATAGTCCGAAGCGATAGCCCGTGCCTCATCCTCAGGAGCCAGAAATCAGAAGAGATGCCAAGAGATGACATCTGTACAAGAGTTTGGTTTTGTATATAAAAGGATGTAATGTATGGGAACGGGATCATTGTAATCTGTAAAGTTCTGAGAGAATGTAATATTGTATCAGAGAGAATCGAGAGCTTGTAATCTGTTCAAATGAAATCAATAAAGAGAATTGTTTTTTTTGTTTCCATTGTGTTCAATGCATGTATTCTGAAATATGTCCGCTGCTGCTTCAATTATCTGCGATACGTTCCGCTGCGTATTGTCAAACTTGTCTATCTTGTCTTGTTCCAGGTCTCGGCCTTGTGCAAGCGCAACTTAGGCTTGCACGGCATCACGCCTTAGCGAGGACGAACGGTCCCAAAGAGCCCGAAGCGAGGACGAAAGGGACCCTGCGGGATCGGGGCGTGACAGAATGGTATCAGAGCAACACGATCCTCTGGCCAATTTTGATTCAATTGAATTTGTACATGTCTTCTGATTGAAATTCTGTTGCCTACTCGATATCAATAATGAGATGAACGTTCCATACAAAAAGTCCGTAAATATTTTATGATGGTGAAGGATGAGGACTATCGCTGCTAAGGATATCGTAAGTTTCTCCTTAAGTTTCGAGGACGAAACTTCTTTTCGGTGGGTAATTATGTAGTGCCCCGCTCCGCGAAGGCACTAGATAAACAAAAAGATCGGATTGCTGGCTCTGCAACAGAAGACGATTAATCTGGGTGAGTGGACAAAGACTCATTTCATGATTCGCTTACGCCTTAAGAATCTGAGTTTTTGATTGAATGCTTTTTGTTAATAACAAGACTGTAATCTTGAGTATGCTTAAAAGAGAACCTGCCCCTTGTCTGCTAAGAAAAGAGATCTGTATCCTGCCTGAAAAGAAGATGGAATTGTTTATGACTTGCTCGATTTATGCATGATTCATTTGATATCGCATGCGCATTGGGGAATCCACTTAGTGACGAGCTGAACCCTAGAGAGTCACAGCGGCTAGCGACGAGCTGAACCCATGAGAGTCACAGCGGTTAGCGACGAGCTGAACCCAAGAGCGTCACAGCGGCTAGCGACGAGCTGAACCCATGCGAGTCACAGCGGTTAGCGACGAGCTGAACCCGTGGGAGGCACAGCGGCTAAGATGGAAATGATTGTGGCTTTTCAAAGATGTGTTTTCAAAAGAATGTAAACTGATTAATGCATTCATGAAATGAATCTAGGTAAAGAGTAGCAAGATCACATCACAAGAAAATGTTTTCTCACTAAATGAACAGTGATCGTTTCAGAAAAATGTAGCTCCTTTGTTCACAATTCACCAGTATGCTGATATACTGACCCATCATCAGTCTGCATGCAGGTGCACTATGCATCGAGAAGGATAGTCCGAAGCGATAGCCCGTGCCTCATCCTCAGGAGCCAGAAATCAGAAGAGATGCCAAGAGATGACATCTGTACAAGAGTTTGGTTTTGTATATAAAAGGATGTAATGTATGGGAACGGGATCATTGTAATCTGTAAAGTTCTGAGAGAATGTAATATTGTATCAGAGAGAATCGAGAGCTTGTAATCTGTTCAAATGAAATCAATAAAGAGAATTGTTTTTTTGTTTCCATTGTGTTCAATGCATGTATTCTGAAATATGTCCGCTGCTGCTTCAATTATCTGCGATACGTTCCGCTGCGTATTGTCAAACTTGTCTATCTTGTCTTGTTCCAGGTCTCGGCCTTGTGCAAGCGCAACTTAGGCTTGCACGGCATCACGCCTTAGCGAGGACGAACGGTCCCAAAGAGCCCGAAGCGAGGACGAAAGGGACCCTGTGGGATCGGGGCGTGACACCTGTCTCTTTTTGCTTTCTGAAAAGGATGCCCACAACGTGGGTCAGTACACATCATGTACTGGCGAGCGGCTTTTGGCCGAACTCGTAAATCTCTGCACTAAATCAATATGTTGAGCTAACATTTACTAGTGATCTTCCGACTTGTCTAGGTTCTTTTTAACAATTCATAAGAACATGACAGATAGAATATATCATAGTAACTTACCCTCGCCGGCAGTCATCCCTGCACAAAACCACGTTAGCACAATTTGCATAATGAGTAATTCATGATTCATTCTAGCAGATATTGAAGTTGTCATTTGGGTCATGCAGGTGGACTATTCTACATGTTGGTCCATGGGTTTTTCCCATGATTAGCCGCTGTGACTCTTTGGTTCAGCTCGTCGCTAAGGACTCAGATATCGGCTACACTTTTAACATGGGTCCTTGCACCCAGTGTGCTCATAATCTCTCCTAGGCCGAACGGTTCCAGGTGCCCCCAGATGTCACGCCCCGATTCATAGAGTCATTTATTCACATATTTTATCTCTTGGAATCGATCGTCCTCGCTTGGGCGTGATGCCGTACAAGTCTGGTATTGCACTTGTACAAGGCAAAGATGGTACATAATTGATTATTCTTCAAATAAGAACTCGCAGCGGCAGAAGCAGATAAATTGAATTTAATGAGGACAATCTTTCTTATTGAATAGAAGTTCATCACTTCTTTATAGCAGCAGAGAAAAAGAGTAACTTGAAGCCACACAGAGATATGTAGAACTTTATTCTCTTTATTGATAATTGAAGAAGAGTACAAGACTTGTATTGAAGTACAATGATTACAGCACATCTCACTTTACATTGGAACCCAACTGAACAATGCTATACAGCTTACATTTAATATTTGGATACATTGGATTACCACTTGATATACTGACTTGGCTCACAATCTCACTGATACAACTGATTACAATGTTCCATAAATTATGCCCTTTATAAACAGAAGACATCATCTTGTACAAGGAGAGCTTCTGTATGCCCAACAAATCTTCGATGCCGCGGAACCAATCCAGCTAATCTTCGTGTGTAGAACATTCCAAGCACGAGCACCTGCCCACAAAATGTGGGTCAGTACATCATCTATGTACTGGCGAGCAGAATCCAACCCACTCGCATAAACCAACATTTTAAAGTGATCATTTAAGCAAACATTTATTAGAATGGTCTTTCTACTTGGGGCCTAGCATCAGTTTACAGTTCATGGGCAATAATCAGAGTGAAGCATGTAAACATATTCTTTGTAGCATTCATGTGGACATATCTTTTTAGCATTCTTGGTGTTATCATGCAAAGGCATCATTGAGGCATACTAGGTGTTATCATGAAAAGGCATCATTGAGGCATCGTTAACATTAACATCTTAAACATTATGACAGTTCTCACTTCAAACATCACTTAGCATGGATGTTATGTTTGAGCACTATTTATAGCAAGGCATCTTTCTAGCATAATGAATTGAACATGTTAAGCAGGCAAGTTAAACCAACTTATACAATATCACAATTATGTGATTTCTTACCGATAGCCGACTTCTCGTACCTGCATCAAATACAGGTTATCTGATATACTTACTCTGCCTGCACAAAACATTCATTAGCATGCATCCTGACTACATGGTCACTGGTGTTGTTAAACCATGTGGACTCTTCTCATTTCATTTCATTTTAAGATAATGCGGTCAGCATAGTAGGTGGCGAGCCTCTATGCCACCCCGTCTTATCCGTGCTCCCATAGCACTCATCATTATTTCCTCCTAGGCCGAATCGGTCTCCAGGGCCCTAGGAACCGTTCGAGGAAATTATTACTCAAACCTTGTATACAAGTTGTCCATGACCATGCGAATGCGTGTCCGACTCGATTGTGAACATAATCGCATGGTAAAACATATTAAGGAAAGTAAAGGCAACAGTGCATCATTAGTCATATTCAATGACTTATTCATTTCATCATTACCATCATTTCATTTGGTGATCTCAACGATCCCAGCTTTATCATTTCTCATTCATTGCTTCATTGCAACGTATCTCATATTATTCCTTTCTTAAGAGGAACTTAACATTCATTTATTTCATAGGGACATTTATTCATTCATTCATTTCTTATAAGGGACAGGCAACATTTCATATTCTTGTAACAGTTATACAGATAGTACATGATTCTAGTGTTTCATTCAGTTCATGGGTTCGATAGCATAGCCAGTTCATTTCTTATTCTATCATTCATAAGGCATCTCATTATTCAAGTGTCTACTTGTTCCAGCAGTGTTAAGCATAAGGGGCAATGTTATCAATTCATTCTCAGGCAGCGAATCACATTAACAGTTCAATGTGTTATACATTTCAATAATTCTCAACAAAAGCATCTCTATTATTCAGCAACTAACATAAGGGACATTTAGGGGCAGTTCATAGCATTTCAATACTTCATCTATTAAGCATGAAGGAGTAAGGAGGAGGAAGAACAGTTCCACTCACCCAAAATTCCACTAATCGTAGCTCCACCTGCGAGCTACGTTCCAATACCCATTCCGTCTAGCCAGCTAAGAGAGACTACATCAGTCTTAATTCTCCTGATTCCCAACATAAGTCACGGTCCAATATTCTGATCCCATCCAATAAGCCAACCAAATGCCTCGTGCGGAGCGGGGCATTACATAATATACCACTCAGAAAAAAGTTTTGTCCTCGAAACTTAAGGAAACAAGTCTTCTACAAGATTCACTTAATCACCATGAGTTTACTCATTCAGCTTCAAATCAATATTCATTTCAGCCCACTCGGTCATTTCAAAATATCTATCCAACTGTACCATTTAAATCCATCAACGATTCGATCTGTCTATCTCTTTTTCAATTACTTGTAACTTCTCATTGATTCGCCAACATTTTCCTTACATTTCTATTTCGGTCGCAACATATCATTTCGTTTGGATCCATACACATATTTTAGGCGTCCCCAAAACATATGCATTTCAGCCAAAGTCCGTGCTAGTGCGATAAATTCTTCCCATAATGTTATCTCAGTCGCAACTAATCACTTCGGCTGGATCCATACACATATTTTAGGCGTCCCCAAAACATATGTACTTCAACCAACTTCCATTATAGTATAATTCGATCAGCCACGATATAACTCTCTTTCCCAATCAGACTTAGTATCCTTTCAATTGACTTATCACTTTATTCACTTTGCCACAATCACTATTTTCTAGGCCACCACTTAACATCAGGGACAATCTCCATCCAAGCATAACATTTTCTAACATTCGATCAAGGGTCTAACTTAGAGCCAATCATATCAAGGGTTCACAACAACAATCATTTTCCTTCCCAAATCCAACAACATTTTTCACCGAGGCAATTCATCTTTTCTAAAAGGCACAATCCAACATCACCAACTATCGATTATCCGAGTCAGGGTATAAATCTATGCAACAGTCAAGGTCAACCCAGCTATCCGACTATAGATACTTATCCAACATTTCCGTCATGAGCAGTCAATTCCATCTCATATAATAATTCACTATTCGATACATACAAATCAAGTCTCATCCCACGATTCCATTTCCCGCTATAGGCCGACACATAATCCTCAAGGGTCAAACATCTCTAAGGTTCATATTGGAGCATATACTTACAACTTATCATTCTTAGATCATACTCATCACCATCTCTCGTTCAATGCCACAAGGTCATTCTATGGGTCGCCAACGACCATCTATTATTCGGTCCAGTCTCAATGGTTAGCTATACCGACAGCTATACCTAATCATTCAGGTGACTCCCCTAGAGTGGACGGCTACTAGGGTTATACTAGTTTCTTATTCTTAAGGCCAACAAGCAACCAACAGTTCTAAGGAACTCTACCCAAACCTATGGGTTTTAACTCAGTCTGAATAACTAATCGCCATTGTTGGTTATGCCAACAATTGGTCATGCAGCCCACAGTTTCTAGGGTCAAGTCTATCTATCTAGTGTCTTCCTCAAGGAATAATTCCCACAGAGGCTCACTCTAGACTTACCCAACGATCGACTAAGATCGATCTATCAACATTACGGTCAAATTCCAACCCGACATACGATTCTCATCGTTCTAATAATCCATCAAGTAAATTCCTAATGATCCACATTTCTATTCAAATTCCTTTGTACCCACACGAACCCATAAGCCAATGCTAACTATTCAAGGGTCATCGATTCCGATAATCTTAATATAATTATGGAATCATACTATTCGGTCCGTATGACAGAGTCAAACCACTAAGTCATAAGCCAACAATCTATATCCCAACCAACAATCACCTATACCGACATTATCCAACATGTTTGCAATTTCTCGTTTCCATTTGTTTCTCAATCATCAACTATCTTACGGCATTCTTAATCTCATGCAGTAATGGTCAAGTAGTTCATCCCATTCAATCCGACAATTTATGTATCACTTAACCATCCTCTAGGCAATAACAGTATTCTGAGTCACTACTTGTTATTTTTCTAGTACAATTCAATTCTTCAGCATCATGCATCTATGCAATGACTATCCTTTGGTGATCAAGATGGATTGACATCCATTACACCTTAGGATCAAGGCACAGATTTCTAATATCCTTTTGATTCACCGACAATATTTTTAAACTTTCAGCTTAGCAACCAACTTTGTATTAGCCACATTTGGTTTGTATCCAACCAATCGAAGTCAACATTCAGATGTTCTAAGCCACAATATTCTCTAGCCAAGTCTATTTACCCGTAGCATACTAACTGTCTTACTAGCTCGAGTCATCACTCGACTAAACAATTTCTAACCAAGCCAACCGGTTACAATTTCTAGAATCTTGCTACCCAATATAGCATCACCGTCAGGGGACACTCGAGTCATCTAGCAACAATACATGACTCCCAGCTACGTCTCGGCACTACCCAGTACTCACAGATAGTCTCATTGCTATTCTATGCAAAGGGTCAACATACATCTCGTTCTGAGGTGGTAGAGGCAATATACCACTCAGAAACGAAGCCATCCTTAAACAATACCAACTCAATCTATTCCGGACATTCATGATCTATAATGATCACAATACTTAACCAACATCTCGGGGTCTCAATATCACAAGATAACATTCTTAGGGTCTCAAAAGCAGTAGCCAGCACACATGAGTCAATTCACTAATTCTGTTGAGCTCATCCATCAATTATTTCATTTCCAATTCTTTTCCAAAATCACATGCAATTCTCAACTCGTTGCAGCATACATAGCCATTCCTTTATTCCCACATTCCAAAAAGCATTCACAATATAGCATACTATGGCATCGAGTCATTGTTGGGTTATTTGTGTCCAAACCAACAATAATCATTCATTTAGGGGCATCACAATGTATATAGACTTATTGTATGGAACATCCAATGAGCAGCCAAGAGGGTCAATGATCTTTCAGACACGAACAACATAGGATGATTACAGAACAACAACAACATAATCGCGGAAGCAATCTTTGATTTAATCGCGGAAGCAACGTTGAGTGATCGCGGAAGCAACTTTGGTTAATCGTCGATGCAACTTTGATTTGAAACGAATCAAAGAAGAGACCAAGGACGTAAAGCCGTGCTCTGATACCAATTTGTCACGCCCCGATTCATAGAGTCATTTATTCACATATTTTATCTCTTGGAATCGATCGTCCTCGCTTGGGCGTGATGCCGTACAAGTCTGGTATTGCACTTGTACAAGGCAAAGATGGTACATAATTGATTATTCTTCAAATAGGAACACATCGCAGCGGCAGAAGCAGATAAATTGAATTTAATGAGGACAATCTTTTTTATTGAATAGAAGTACATCACTTCTTTATAGCAGCGGAGAAAAAGAGTAACTTGAAGCCACACAGAGATATGTAGAACTTTATTCTCTTTATTGATAATTGAAGAAGAGTACAAGACTTGTATTGAAGTACAATGATTACAGCACATCTCACTTTACATTGGAACCCAACTGAACAATGCTATACAGCTTACATTTAATATTTGGATACATTGGATTACCACTCGATATACTGACTTGGCTCATAATCTCACTGATACAACTGATTACAATGTTCCATACATTATGCCCTTTATAAACAGAAGACATCATCTTGTACAAGGAGAGCTTCTGTATGCCCAACAAATCTTCGATGCCGCGGAACCAATCCAGCTAATCTTCGTGTGTAGAACATTCCAAGCACGAGCACCTGCCCACAAAACGTGGGTCAGCACATCATCTATGTACTGGCGAGCAGAATCCAACCCACTCGCATAAACCAACATTTTAAAGTGATCATTTAAGCAAACATTTATTAGAATGGTCTTTCTACTTGGGGCCTAGCATCAGTTTACAGTTCATGGGCAATAATCAGAGTGAAGCATGTAAACATATTCTTTGTAGCATTCATGTGGACATATCTTTTTAGCATTCTTGGTGTTATCATGCAAAGGCATCATTGAGGCATACTAGGTGTTATCATGAAAAGGCATCATTGAGGCATCGTTAACATTAACATCTTAAACATTATGACAGTTCTCACTTCAAGCATCACTTAGCATGGATGTTATGTTTGAGCACTATTTATAGCAAGGCATCTTTCTAGCATAATAAATTGAACATGTTAAGCAGGCAAGTTAAACCAACTTATACAATATCACAATTATGTGATTTCTTACCGATAGCCGACTTCTCGTACCTGCATCAAATACAGGTTATCTGATATACTTACTCTGCCTGCACAAAACATTTATTAGCATGCATCCTGACTACATGGTCACTGGTGTTGTTAAACCATATGGACTCTTCTCATTTTATTTCACTTTAAGATAATGCGGTCAGCATAGTAGGTGGCGAGCCTCTATGCCACCCCGTCTTATCCGTGCTCCCATAGCACTCATCATTATTTTCTCCTAGGCCGAATCGGTCCCCAGGACCCTAGGAACCGTTCGAGGAAATTATTACTCAAACCTTGTATACAAGTTGTCCATGACCATGCGAATGCGTGTCCGACTCGATTGTGAACATAATCGCATGGTAAAACATATTAAGGAAAGTAAAGGCAACAGTGCATCATTAGTCATATTCAATGACTTATTCATTTCATCATTACCATCATTTCATTTGGTGATCTCAACGATGCCAGCTTTATCATTTCTCATTCATTGCTTCATTGCAACATATCTCATATTATTCCTTTCTTAAGAGGAACTTAACATTCATTCATTTCATAGGGACATTTATTCATTCATTCATTTCTTATAAGGGACAGGCAACATTTCATATTCTTGCAACAGTTATACAGATAGTACATGATTCTAGTGTTTCATTCAGTTCATGGGTTCGATAGCATAGCCAGTTCATTTCTTATTCTATCATTCATAAGGCATCTCATTATTCAAGTGTCTACTTGTTCCAGCAGTGTTAAGCATAAGGGGCAATGTTATCAATTCATTCTCAGGCAGCGAATCACATTAACAGTTCAATGTGTTATACATTTCAATAATTCTCAACAAAAGCATCTCTATTATTCAGCAACTAACATAAGGGACATTTAGGGGCAGTTCATAGCATTTCAATACTTCATCTATTAAGCATGAAGGAGTAAGGAGGAGGAAGGACAGTTCCACTCACCCAAAATTCTACTAATCGTAGCTCCACCTGCGAGCCACGTTCCAATACCCATTCCGTCTAGCCAGCTAAGAGAGACTACATCAGTCTCAATTCTCCTGATTCCCAACATAAGTCACGGTCCAATATTCTGATCCCATCCAATAAGCCAACCAAATGCCTCGTGCGGAGCGGGGCATTACATAGATACCACCCGAGAGAGAAATAATTCCTTGTATACAAGTTGTCCGAGACCAAATGCATGCTCTAGCCGTTCTATCAGATGAGACACACTTGGACTTATGCACAGGTATACGACACGTTTGATTCGTGCCTTCAGGTTTATCTCAACACGTACAAGTTCGTCTGTACATGTCTACATTTTCAAGCATACTGATGACAAGCAGATGATCATTCTTATCGAGCAGATAGAGTGGCAACACATATTCTAGCATTTGATTCAATTCAATTATCTTCTATTATCTTTTGTGGATGTGGTATCGTTGATCATTGGGACAAGGCAACAGAGTAGACTAGAGATCATTTTTCTTAGGCGTACAGATCAATGTCTGTTCGGTTGAAGCAACTCACCGAGATGAATCTTAGTTGAGAGAAGGAGGGACTTCACGCGCCGTTCACGAACAATTCACGCGGCCTACAATGGCACCAACAGTTGATTAGCATACTTCGTCTCTTTCTCTCAAGATTCGAAATGAATACGAAATACGATGAAAGCGAACAATGAAAACCAATCATCGAAAACCAACACGAAAACGCATTCATCAAAACCAAGCAGCGAAGAGAAAACATTCAGCAAAACTCTTGGATTCTTTTCAATAGAAGCCAATCCATCATTTGGAAAGGTTCATTGTATTTCATCCGTGATCAATCGATACCGGCAAAGGTTTCACCAAGTACTCAGTTCATGACTGAGTCAACAAGCCGTAGGTATTACATAGTGGACCGCAAGGAGCGGGGCACTACATCCTCGACTTGAAATACCTTTGGTATTCTTTGCCCACTACGGTCTATCAACATCTGAATACTCTGCTGGAGAACGAGATCGCGTTGTTGCTGTGACTCCATCATATCCTTCATGATCCCTAGGAATGCATACACATCGGGATAATCAGATACTACCTCTGCTCGGACTGTTGACTACACGGACACATCTGGCTGATCGGGATAGATGAACATTGCTGCCCATGGGTTGACTCTCGACTATGCTCCTGAATGCCGAGACTGGTCCTCCAAAACTGGCCTAACAGAAGATTATTGACCTGCCATCGGCAAAACCTAAACAAGATGATCGGAAGGATTAAGAACAGTACCCCTGAAAGTTAAATGACACAAGGATCAACTCGAGGGAACAGAAAAAATCAATGATAAAAGCAGATATCAGGTCAAAGGATCAGAGGTATAGAATAATACGAAGGATATCAATAAAAAAGAATTATGACTGAGATATCTAAATATCAGCAACCCCCACATATCTGATAAATCAGACATGTACGGGCCACCACTAAAACCTATGTCACTCTCCAGAACCAGAATACTAGCAAGTAGGGACGGACCAGGCAAGCTACGTATTCCAAAGTACTACAGTACTCCGAAATAACGTATAAGCAGTATAGACATGGGGGGTACTACTACAATCCAACAGTCAAACCTAGGTCAAGCAATCCTGGGTATCTCAATCACAGACAAATATGCAAAGTACAAGAAGTATGATCATCAGACATAAAAATAATTAAGCATCCCAAACTATATATACATGGATGATCATGAAGCTAGCAGTACAAAGTGAAGAACTAGCAAGAGTAATAGTCATACATGATAAGCTCTAGCCATAGTCTAGAATATGTAAATCATGTTTAGGCCCATAAGCTAAATGTCAAGATCTAAAACATGAGCTAAACACGTGCTCGGAGGCTAAGTGCCACAAAAGAATAATGTACATAACCAGTGAAAGAATGATATAGGAAAACCCACCAAGGTACTCTGGTGCTCCGGGCAGTCACCGTCGAGTAGATGGTACGGAAGATCCTTCGGGCTCCTCTATCAGATCTGGCCAAACAAAACCAGTAGGGTCAGACCCCCAATAGCAAGTACTGCAAAGGAAGCCAAACTATAAAGTAAAACCAGCAATAACTAACACAACAACGGATAGAGACAGAAATAAGTAAATACAAATCGAGACTCGTACACTAGCAATGCACTCACATCGAGAATAGAAAAGACAACAAGCAAAGCAAAATGGAGCATAGAATAAATAATATGTGACATAATGTAAACTGTGGAGATGTTAATTAAACGGAAGCATGTGAACATGTGACATAAACTGAACAATATAAGAGAAATGGTACATGTGAGCATGTAAGATAACTAGAACATGTGAGCATGTTAGATAACTGGAACATGTGAGCATGCTAGATAACTAGGACATGTGAGCATGTTAGATAACTGGGACATGTGAGCATGTTAGAACTATAGAACGACAAATGATAAGATAACTTAGGAACTATTCTGGAACCCAAGTTATAACCCAAAAACCAAACAAAGACCGAGGTTGTAACCCTTCTCCTGAACAGAACATAGTCTCTAATCATTTATCAAGAAAAATAAAACATAAACAATGATGTACTGAAGTAAACAAATTCGGACACTGCCTAGACCAAACTAGACTAATTGAACTCCATACAACAATCACGGCCAAGTAATTAGTACGGCTTTATACATTAGCTAAATAGGGTTATCGGAATCCTAATTACTAACAAGATGCACTTTTGAGAAATCAAATCCAGTTACCTGTCCTGCAGACTACCCGACCCATCCAGGACAAAAGAACAATAAGTATAGCAAACACACCGCAGTAAGATACGTGTGTCCTAAAGTCCTAAAGAAGTGCCCCACTCGACGGTGTGCTGGAAGTGTGCTCATCTTGACAGATAGCCCCAAATCTCATATATATATATATATATATATATAAATATATATATATATATATATTTTATATATATATATATATATATATATATATATATATATATACACACACACACACCAAAACACGAAGGGCTATAGGTAACTGGAAATTCTTCCCTCCCAATGATCTAGATAATCAAGCTAGTTATTAATCCTTAACAATTTCTTGTTGTATTCTGGGTGTGGCATTCCACAGAATTTATCCTAGACATGATATGCAAGACTGGACAATACAAGAAAGTGCACTATAACAACCCACAATAAGAAAATATTATAAGTTGGAAGCTAGAAGTGCGCTATGACGAGCCACTATAGAGAAAATAGGGAGTGCGCCATGACAAAACACGAAAGGCTATAGGTAACTGGAAATTCTTCCCTCCCAATGATCTAGATAATCAAGCTAGTTATTAATCCTTAACAATTTCTTGTTGTATTTTGGGTGTGGCATTCCACAGAATTTATCCTAGACATGATATGAAAGACTGGACAATACAAGAAAGTACACTATAACAACCCACAACAAGAAAATATTATAAGCTGGAAGCTAGAAGTGCGCTATGACGAGCCACTATAGAAAAAATAGGGAGTGTGCCATGACATGCCACTATCATGTAAGCAAGGAAAGACATGTACAAGAGTGCACCACGATGGATCACTATCTAGTAAACAAAGAAGACATGTAACATGAGTGTGCCACGACGGACCACTATCTAGTAAGCAAAGAAGACATGTAACATGGGTGCGCCACGACTGGCAACTATCATGTAAGCAAGAAAAGACATGTACAAGAGTGCACCACAACGGATCACTATCTAGTAAGCAAAGAAGGCATGTAACATGGGTGCACCACGACGGGCCACTATCAAGATTATCAAGATAAGATCATGTTGTCATGTTCAAGTAAAGTTCAATATTGACAAGTTATCAAGTTGGGTCGTCGCATTCTAGGTCAAATATAGTAAACATGCAAAGAAGATCAAAAATTGTGATTGAAACTATCAGTCGCATGCGAACTCCTATTAAGGTAAAAACAAGAAGATTCTTGAAGCAAGACAAAGATCTGCAACTTTCATGTTTTGAGTTTTTCAAGATTCTAGCTAGAAAATAACTTAAACAGACAAAAATGCCAAGTGCAGTCTGTGCAGGAAGGCGTAGGTGCAGTCTACGTAGGAAGAAACAGGTGTAGTTTGCACAGGAAGGTGCAGGCTGTACAGAAAGATGTGCAAACTATGCACAGGCTGCACAGGAAGGTGTGCAGATTGTACAGAAAGGTGCGCAGGCTGTACAGGAAGGTATACGGAAAGGTACATAGAAGGTACACAGGCTGCATAGAAAGGTGCGTATGCTATACAGGAAGGTGCGCAGTATCACGCCCCGATCCCACAGAGTCCTTTTATCCTCGCTTCGGACTCCGTGAGACCGTTCGTCCTCGCTTCTGTAGTGCCCCGCTCCGCGAAGGCACTAGATAGACAGAAAGATCGGATTGCTGGCTATGCAACAGAAGACGATTAATCTGGGTGAGTGGACGAAGTCTCATTTGCTGATTCGCTTGTGCCTTAAGAATCTGAGTTTTTGATTGAATGCTTTTGTTAATAACAAGATGGTAAATCATTGAGTATGCTTAAAAGAGAATTTGTCCATTGTCTGCTAAGAAAGAGAACTGTTTCCTGTCTGAAAAGAAGATAGAATTGTTTATGACTTGCTCGATTGATGCATGATCGTTTCATTTGATATTGCATATGCATTAGGGTATCCACTTAGTGACGGGCTGAACCCTAGAGAGTCACAGCGGCTAGCGACGAGCAGAACCCATGCGAGTCACAGCGATTAGCGACGAGATGAACCCAAGAGTCACAGCGGCTAGCGACGAGCTGAACCCATGCGAGTCACAGCGGTTAGCGACGGGCTGAACCAGTGGGAGGCACAGCGGCTAAGATGGAAATAATATATTGGCTTTTCAAAGATGTTTTCAAAAGAAATGTAAACTGACTCTGTATACATAAAATGAACATAGGTAAAGAGTAGCAAGATCATATCACAAGAAACGTTTTCTCACTATTTGAACAGTAATCGTTTCAGACAAATGTAGCTCTTTGTTCACAATCACCAGTATGCTGATATACTGACCCACCATCAGTCTGTATGCAGGTGCACTATGCATCGAGAAGGATAGTCCAAAGCGATAGCCTGAGCCTCATCCTCAGGAGCCAGAAATCAGAAGAGATGCCAAGAGATAATATCTGTTGTAAGAGTTTGGTTTTGTATATAAAAGGATGTAATGTATGGGAACGGGATCATTGTAATCTGTAAAGTTTTGAGAGAATGTAACATTGTATCAGAGAGAATTGAGAGCTTGTAATATGTTCAAATAAAATCAATAAAGAGAAATATTCTTGTTACCATTGTGTTCAATGCTTGTATTTTAAAATATGTCCGCTGCTGTTTCAATTATCTACGATACATTCCGCTGCGTATTGTCAACCTTGTCTATCTTGTCTTGCTTCAGGTCTTGGCCTTGTGCAAGCGCAACTTAGGCTTGCACGGCATCACACCTTAGCGAGGACGAACGGTCCCAAAGAGCCCGAAGCGAGGACGAAAAGGACTCTGCGGGATCGGGGCGTGATAGAATGGTATCAGAGCAACACGATCCTCTGGCCAATTTTGATTCAATTGAATTTGTACATGCCTTCTGATCGAAATTTCGTTGCCTACTCGATGTCAATAATGAGATGAACGTTCCATACAATAAGTCCGTAAATATTTTTATGATGACGGCAAATGTTTTATCGATTTGATTGATTGAGATTGAAATGCTTGATTGAACAAGAGTTTTGATATGATCTAAATTTTGATTTCATGGATTGATGATGGCAAAGGATGAGGACTATCGCTGCTAAGGATATCGTAAGTTTCTCCTTAAGTTTTGAGGACGAAACTTCTTTTTGGTGGATAATTATGTAGTGCCCCGCTCCGCGAAGGCACTAGATAAACAGAAAGATCGGATTGCTGTTTTTGAACAGAAGACGATTAATCTGGGTGAGTGGACAAAGTCTCATTTTATGATTCGCTTGTGCCTAATAAGAATCAGACTTTTTGATTGAATGCTTTGTTAATAACAAAACAGTAATCTTGAGTATGCTTAAAAGAGAATCTGCCCTTTGTCTGCTAAGAAAAGAGAACTGTTTTCTGCCTGAAAAGAAGATGGAATTGTTTATGAACTGCTCGATTGATGCATGATGGTTTCATTTGATATCGCATGTGCATTGGGGTATCCACTTAGTGACGAGCTGAACCCTAGAGAGTCACAGCGGCTAGCGACGAGATGAACCCATGCGAGTCACAGCGGTTAGCGACGAGCTGAACCCGTGGGAGGCACAACGGCTAAGATGGAAATGATTGTGGCTTTTCAAAAGAGATGTGTTTTCAAAAAGAATGTAAACTGACTCTGTATGCATGAAATGAACATAGGTAACAAATAGCAAGATCACATCACAAGAAACGTTTTCTCACTAAATGAACAGTAATCATTTCAGAAGAATGTAGCTTTTTGTTCACAATTCACCAGTATGCCGATATAATGACCCACCATCAGTCTGCATGCAGGTGCACTATGCATCGAGAAGGATAGTCCGAAGTGATAGCCCGAGCCTCATCCGCAGGAGCCAAAAATCAGAAGAGATGCCAAGAGATGACATCTGTTACAAGAGTTTGGTTTTGTATATAAAATGATGTAATGTATGGGAATGGGATCATTGTAATCTGTAAAGTTCTGAGAGAATGTAACATTGTATCAAAGAGAAATGAGAGCTTGTAATCTATTCAAATGAAATCAATAAAGAGAATTGTTTCTTGTTACCATTGTGTTCAATACATGTATTTTGAAATATGTCCGCTGCTGCTTCAATTATCTGCGATACGTTCCGCTGCGTATTGTCAATCTTGTCTTGCTTCAGGTCTCGGCCTTGTGCAAGCATAACTTAGGCTTGCACGACATCACGCCTTAGCGAGGACGAACGGTCCCAAAGAGCCCGAAGCGAGGACGAAAGGGACTCTGCGGGATCGGGACGAGACATAATGGTATCAGAGCAACACGATCCTTTGGCCAATTTTGATTCAATTAAATTTGTACATGTCTTCTGATCGAAATTTCGTTGCCTACTCGATATCAATAATGAGATGAACGTTCCATACAATAAGTCCGTAAATATTTTTATGATGACAGTAAATGTTTTATCGATTTGATTGATTGAGATTGAAATGCTTGATTGAACAAGAGACTTGATATGATTTGAATTATGATTTCATGGATTGATGATGGCGAAGGATGAGGACTATCGCTGCTAAAGATATCGTGAGTTTCTCCTTAAGTTTCGAGGACGAAACTTCTTTTCGGTGGTTAATTATGTAGTGCCCCACTCCGCGAAGGCACTAGATAAACAGAAAGATCGAATTGCTGGCTTTGCAACAGAAGACGATTAATCTGGGTGAGTGGACGAAGTCTCATTTTATGATTCGCTTGTGCCTAATAAGAATCAGAGTTTTTGATTGAATGCTTTGTTAATAACAAGATAGTAATCTTGAGTATGCTTAAAAGAGAATCTGCCCTTTGTCTGCTAAGAAAAGAGAACTGTTTCCTGCCCGAAAAGAAGATGGAATTGTTTATGAACTGCTCGATTGATGCATGATGGTTTCATTTGATATCGCATGTGCATTGGGGTATCCACTTAGTGACGAGCTGAACCCTAGAGAGTCACAGCGGCTAGCGACGAGCTGAACCCATACGAGTCACAACGGTTAGCGACGAGCTGAACCCAAGAGTCACAGCGGCTAGCGATGAGCTGAACCCATATGAATCACAGCGGTTAGCGACGAGCTGAACCCGTAGAAGGCACAGCGGCTAAGATGGAAATGATTGTGGCTTTTCAAAAGAGATGTATTTTCAAAAAGAATGTAAACTGACTCTGTATGCATGAAATGAACATAGGTGACAAATAGCAGGATCACATCACAAGAAATGTTTTCTCACTAAATGAACAGTGATCGTTTTAGAAGAATGTAGCTCTTTGTTCACAATTCACCAGTATGCTGATATACTGACCCACCATCAGTCTGCATACAGGTGCACTATGCATCGAGAAGGATAGTCCGAAGTGATAGCCCGAGCCTCATCCTCAGGAGCCAGAAATCAGAAGAGATGCCAAGAGATGACATCTGTTGCAAGAGTTTGTTTTTGTATATAAAAGGATGTAATGTATGGGAACAGGATCATTGTAATCTGTAAAATTCTGAGAGAATGTAACATTATATCAGAGAGAAATGAGAGCTTGTAATCTGTTCAAATAAAATCAATAAAGAGAATTGTTTCTTGTTACCATTGTGTTCAATACATGTATTCTGAAATATGTCCGCTGCTGCTTCAATTATCTGCGATACGTTCCGCTACGTATTGTCAATCTTGTCTATCTTGTCTTGCTTCAGGTCTCGGCCTTGTGCAAGCGCAACTTAGACTTGTACGGCATCACGCCTTAGCGAGGATGAACGGTCCCAAAGAGCCCGAAGCGAGGACGAAAGGGACTCTGCGAGATCGGGGCGTGACAATGAAGTCTCATTTGCTGATTCGCTTGCGCCTTAAGAATCTGAGTTTTTGATTGAATGCTTTTGTTAATAACAAGATGGTAAATCATTGAGTATGCTTAAAAGTGAATTTGCCCATTGTCTACTAAGAAAGAGAACTGTTTCCTGCCTGAAAAGAAGATGGAATTGTTTATGACTTGCTCGATTGATGCATGATCGTTTTATTTGATATTGCATGTGCATTGGGGTATCCACTTAGTGACGAGCTGAACCCTAGAGAGTCACATCGGCTAGCGATGAGCTGAACCCATGTGAGTCACAACGGTTAGCGACGAGATGAACCCAAGAGTCACCGTGGCTAGCAACGAGCTGAACCCATGCGAGTCACATCGGTTAGCGACGAGCCGAACCCGTTGGAGGCACAGCGGCTAAGATGGAAATGATATGTTAGCTTTTCAAAAATATTTTTAAAAGAAATGTAAACTGACTCTGTATGTATGAAATAAACATAGGTAAAGAGTAGCAAGATCATATCATAAGAAACGTTTTCTCACTAATTGAACAGTGATCGTTTCAGACAAATATAGCTCTTTGTTCATAATCACCAGTATGCTGATATACTGACCCACCATCAGTCTGCATGCAGGTGCACTATGCATCGAGAAGGATAGTCCGAAGCGATAGCCCGAGCCTCATCCTCAGGAGCCAAAAATCAGAAGAGATGCCAAGAGATGACATCTGTTGCAAGAGTTTGGTTTTGTATATAAAAGGATGTAATGTATGGAAACGGGATCATTGTAATATGTAAAGTTTTGAGAGAATGTAACATTGTATCAGAGAGAATTAAGAGCTTGTAATCTGTTCAAATGAAATCAATAAAGAGAAATGTTCTTGTTACCATTGTGTTCAATGCTTGTATTTTGAAATATGTCCGCTGCTGCTTCAATTATCTGCGATACGTTCCGCTGCGTATTGTCAACCTTGTCTATCTTGTCTTGCTTTAGGTCTTGGCCTTTTGCAAGCGCAACTTAGGCTTGTACGGCATCACGCCTTATCGAGGACGAACGGTCCCAAAGAGCCCGAAGCGAGGACGAAAAGGACTCTGCGGGATCAGGGCGTGACAGTTTCAGGTCACGGCCTTGTGCAAGCGCAACTTAGGCTTGCACGACATCACGCCTTAGCGAGGACGAACGATCTCACAGAGTCCGAAGCAAGGATGAAAGGACTCTGTGGGATCGGGGCGTGACAGAATGGTATCAGAGCAACACCATCCTCTGGCCAATTGATTCGATTGAATCCATACATGTTCTTCTGATCGAAATTTTCTTGCCGTTTGATATCATCAATGAGATGAACGTTCCATACAGTAAGTACGTAAATATTTTTATGATGCCGGTTTTATCGATTTGATTGATGGAGATTGAAATGCTTTATTGAACAAGAGTTTTGATATGATCTGAATTATGATTTCATGGATTGATGATGGCAAAGGATGAGGACTATTGCTGCTAAGGATATCGTAAGTTTCTCCTTAAGTTTTGAGGACGAAACTTCTTTTCGGTGGGTAATTATGTAGTGCCCCGCTCCGCGAAGGTACTAGATAAACAGAAAGATCGGATTGCTGGCTCTGCAACAGAAGACGATTGATCTGGGTGAGTGAACAAAGTCTCATTTTATGATTCGCTTGTGCCTAATAAGAATCTGAGTTTTTTAATGAATGTATTGCTAATAACAAGACAGTAATCTTGAGTATGCTTAAAAGAGAACCCGCACATTGTCTGCTAAGAAAGAGAACGGTTTCCTGCTTGAAAAGAAAGATGGAATTGTTTATGACTTGCTCGATTGATGCATGATGGTTTCATTTGATATTGCATGTGCATTGGGGTATCCACTTAGTGACGAGCTGAACCATAGAGAGTCACAGCGGCTAGCGACGAGCTGAACCCATACGAGTCACAGCGGTTAGCGACGAACTGAACCCAAGAGAGTCACAGTGGCTAGCGACGAGCTGAACCCATGCGAGTCACAGCGGTTAGCGATGAGCCAAACCCGTGGGAGGCACATTGGTTAAGATGGAATTGAAATGTTGGCTTTTCAAAGATGTTTTCAAAAGAATGTAAACTGACTTTGTATGCAAGGAATGAACATAGATAAAAGTAGCAAGATCACATCACAAGAAAAATATTTTCTCACTAAATAAATAGTGATCGTTTCAGACAAATATAGCTCTTTGTTCATAATCACCAGTATGCTGATATACTGACCCACCATTAGTCTGCATGCAGGTGCACCATGCATCGAGAAGGATAGTCCGAAGCGATAGCCCGAGCCTCATCCTCAGGAGCCAGAAATCAGAAGAGATGCCAAGAGATGACATCTGTTGCAAGAGTTGGTTTTGTATATAAAGGGATGTAATGTATGGGAATGGGATCATTGTGACTATTTTTAAAGAGAGTTTCAAAGAGAATCATGTAGCCAATATAAGGCAAAATCTGAGTTCACAAAGCTTTGCACTTGTATTTCTATCAAGTTTATGAATAAAAGAAGTATTTCCATTTCAAAACTCTGTGTCCAATATTTGGTTTTCTGCAATAAAAGGGTGCGTGCGTGTGTTTTGCTTGACTAGTTATTTTGTGCAGGTACATGGCCTTGTGCAAGCGTAACTTAGGCTTGTACGGCATCACGCCTTAGCGAGGACGATCGATCCCGCAGGGATCCAGGCAAGGCAGACGACCCTAGCGGGATAGGGGCATGACAGCAGAAGGTACGCATGCTGCATAGGAAGGTACACAAGCTGTACAGAAAGGTGTGCAAAATGTGCGCAGGCTGCACAGGAAGGTGCGCAGGCTATAGAAAGGTTCACAGGCTGTGCAGGAAGGTGCACAGCTGCACAAGAAGGTGCACAAAAGGTACACAGGCTGCACAGAAAGGTACGTAGGCTGTGCATGAAGGTGCGCAGAAGGTGCGCAGGTGCAGGCTATTCATCTTCTCCAAATCAGCAACGAAGTGCATAGAGAATCCATGAACTCAAAGTGTCATAACTTACTCAAAATAAATCAAAATCAAGTGATTCAAAAGCCAAAATTGGGTAGAATAAAATTTCCTACAATATAGAACCCTTAGATTTCAGAAATAATAAAGTTTATAAGATCAAACCAGGAAAAACGGAGAGAACTACAAACTTAGATCTACAAAAATGTAAACATCAAAACCAAAAACTCCAAGTTCTAAAGGGGCTTAGAATCATGCAAGGAAGAGATTAGAACAAAAAAAATGACAACAAAATAATAGTATTCAAGATTTGGCAAGATGTACTTGCCTAGGTTAAGCTCCAAACCTAATCTTCCACTCCACCTCCAAGAGGGGTACGAAACCGCACTCTAGGCCTCAATGCCAAGCTCTTGGCAAGCTTCAAGGGGAGAGAAGAGAAGAAGAAATAAAGAGAGTGAAAAGAATGAAAAGAGAGACGAAAGAGAAAGTAAAAGTGTATATATAGAAGGAAAAATAATCATAACCATTGGACGGTGATCGATGTGAAGATCTAAGTCAGTCCTAGCCAACCAAAAAAAACCAAGTATCTATTGGATAGTAGAATGCATCTACACTGTTCACGAAAATATCAAAATACTATTCACAAAAATATCGAAAATCAAAAATATCTAAAATGTAGAAAATCTATTAGGGCGGTATGCCGTCAGTATATACTGGTATACTAGCGATATGCCCGTCAAGGAAAAAATCTATAAGTTGAAATTTTTTTAAA
This sequence comes from Iris pallida, assembly GCA_029216955.1. Taxonomy (NCBI): domain Eukaryota; kingdom Viridiplantae; phylum Streptophyta; class Magnoliopsida; order Asparagales; family Iridaceae; genus Iris; species Iris pallida. The sequence goes on from JANAVB010037621.1 coordinate 227,657, forward strand.
GCGTTCTGAAAACTAAGAAAATATGAAATACAGTACAAGAATACGTATCGATATATAAATTTCGATATTATGGGACGAGTCTCACATGATTACACTTAAATATATATTTAGAGTATGGATTAATTGTGTAAGAAAAAGGCGTAGGAGGATTTCGAGAAAGAAGGGAACAGTAGAATCAGCATTAATGTTGCAAACTATAATGTTTCAGAGGTATATTTTTTTAGAACTGATGAGAATATTCGAGGACGATTTGATCCTAAAAATTAGATGATATTTTTACTCACTCTTGAGATATTTCATTATCAGATTAAGGTTAGGAAACTGAAATTAGAAATCCAAAATACATGGAAGGAAGATTATGAGTGCCTGCGGTGATGATACAAAATTGAACAACAGATTGGTAAGAGAATGATTGAGGACTGGTAGAATACAAAAATTTTGAGTTATAGGAAAATTTAGAGACTTTTGTGGGAATTCTAAAATTTAAGAAGGATAACACTTGAAGGTATAAAATTGAAGGATATGGGGAGGTTAATTTTAGCTAACAGAAAAAAATTATGTGGTAGTGGCATTAGATTTGAGTATTACGAGTATGATTTAAACAACGCTCAAGGATTTTATAATCCTGATTCAGGGATTTTTGATCCAGGTTAAAGACAAGGTGGTGGAATTTTGACTTCAAGACGACTAAGTCGATAAAGGACCACAGAATTAAGGAGAGTAAAAAGAATCGAGAAGTAATAACTAATGGAATAAAGGACAAGCCTATAGTGTTATAGGAGTGTTTGACCTTCATATTGAAGACTATGATCGTCGTAGTGGTATATCTGAACTTGTGAGAGAAAGATATAATTGGAAAATGACGATCGAATAATCTTGGTAGAGTAAGATGATTACCTTGACTTTCTTATGCAATCCTACCTTTTGATTTTTCTATCCTAGTAGAATAAATTTGATTTCTCTATCCTTGAACCGTTCCTTAAATTTCAGTACCGCTAAAATCTTTTTTTTGATCCACTTTGATCGTGACCGATCAATTTTGGTCATCTTCTTTTATCGCACCAACATTCTTGATTCTTGACTATACTCAAATGATTTTAATCCGATCGTGACTTAGATTTCAATCCTATTGTTGTTCGTGCCCAGATTTCGATTATATTCTTCATCGTATCTAAATATTATTTCGATCAAGATTAGATTGACCTTGTCCTTGATCATGTCAAATTTAATTCTGACCGTGTTTGGATTTCATTACTATTATTGCTCATGCCTAAAACTTCGATGAAAATTCTTAATGGTTCTTAAATTCTGTTGTAACCATGATTTGAATTCATATTAATTTTTATTACGCCTGAATTTTCATGTTTGGTCGTGCCTAGATGACCTGGCATGACTAGATGACTTGAGTCTAATGATCGTGATTTTAATGATCGTGACTATACGTATTAATATTAACTCTAAAATCGTGCCTAAAATTTTTGATCTTTGATCACAACTATCATATTTGATTACGAACTTTGTCGTGTCAGAATTTGGGTTTGATCATGCCGGTATAAACTTTTCTATAGTACCTAAATTTTGATTCTATAGTCGCTCGTGCTGATATTCCAATCCTAATCGTGCCTAGGTTTTAATTTTCTTCGTAGCTTTATCCTAGATCATGCTTAAGTGATTTTAAATCATGCCCAAATTCTTTATCACGTTTGAGCTTTGACCGTTATACATGACCTAAGTAATCTGATCATTAGATTTTCGAGCGTGCCTATAAGACTTTGACATCGAATCTCAATCATGCCAAAAAATTATTTTTGGACATAACTAAGTTTTGATCTTGATTATGCCTGTGCGACCTTAAAAATGATTTTCATCAAACCTCGACTACTGATCATTCCGTACTTGAATTTCGATTCTATCTTCGATTTACTAGCCGTGACTGAAATCGTGCCTAAATGACCTAATTGTATTTCTAAATCGTGCCTAAATAATATTGTCCACACTACGATTCTATCGTGCAAAAATCATTAGTCATGCCTAAGTGGTTTTAAATTGATTAGCTTGATCGTGTCAAAGCCATTATTTTTTTATCGTGCCTAAGGTATTGACTAAACTTTTCATCATGTTTTGATCCCTCTGCTAATCTTGCCTGACTTAAATTTCGAGGATAAAATTTCTTTAAGGAGGGTAGATTTGTAACCTCTGTTAACCGAATTATGGAGTTTTTTTAATTTTTTGTATTTTTCTAAATTTTTTAAGTCTTTAAATATCGTGAATTTTAATATAAAGTATATTTTCGATCGTAATACGCTAGCAGTACTTTTATTGGGATATTGATTTTGAAAAACTATATTATCTAATTTAAAATAATTTTCTGTACATTTTTTAGAATTTTTATAAGTTATAAATATTTACTTTTATATAAAGAAATATATTTGTCAAAATATTGTTATAGATAAATATTTTTTATTACTTAAACTATTTTGTTTAATCTAATATTTTATATTAAATTATCAGTTATTCTATTTTTCTCGTATCAGGCTAAGACCATTTAATTTTTATTTTTTTTGCCTACCAAGTTCGGACTTGGATTATGGGCTAGTCCATTTTAGCCTACCAGGACTTAGGCTTTGGATTGTGGGATAGGACTTTGATTTTAGCTAGTAATTGGTAGTTAGTAGCTAATTAGTATTTAGCTAATGATTAGTTGAATAGTTATTAGCAATTAGTGTTAGTGTTAGTAGTTAGTAGTTTTTACTATTTTCCTACATCTATTACAATTACATCAATATTAGGTTTCCTACACTACTCCTAAAAATATTGGAGAAACTTTAAAATTTTACATAGAAATTCCTAAAAACACACATTCAGCAGCCAAGCAACATCAGTCGCCACTCCCCTTACTCCCGACTTCCTCCTCCTGCTCTAGCCTCGACCCCCCGGACTACCGACCTCTCCCTGGCACCACCACGCTACCCCGGAGCTACCATATATACCCCGATCCCTGCTTGGCCTGACCTGACCTGCACCTCCACGTACACCACCCCAACCATCTCCATACCACCGCCCACATTTTTTCTCCTCCCTGGTCACCCAGTTGTCTCTACTGTAACGCCCCGACCCGCAAGATGCCTTATGATGGATGGTTGGTTCGATGAAGCCTTGTTGGACTTGAGAGTATGCGAAGGATCGCTTGGAAGTCTATGCGATCGTGGCGAGAATCGTCCTATGAATGTGAGTAGTGTTGAACCCTTCAAAGATCCTTTAGCTTCACGCTTAAAATAAGGATGAGTATGCTATGTTTCTTATTGTGTTGTTCAATAACACCTTGCATGGAATTTGGAAAGATAATAAAAGATAATAATCACCTGAACGTAAACTGTTGTGGCTAGATGAATTGTATGCTTGTATGTTGTTGCGATAAATTTCATGACAGGTGAAGGCAAAGTCCCAAATACTTGGACAGGTGAGTATATTGAGCTTTGGCTCAATGAATAGATGGCAAAACAGATGTTAAGACCCAAAGAACTGGGCAGTGAGTATGCTTGAATTGCATTCAAATGAATGAATGCTAAAACAGATGCTAAGTCCCAGGAATTGGGCGGTGAGTACACTGAGTTTGGTTGGAAAGATGTTTGGTATCAAAGATGTGGCAAGGCATTGGGTAACAACATTCTATTATCCTGTCGCCGATATAGAATGTTGATTACGCCAAGACCCTGGATTGGGCAGATGATAATGTGAGCATTGGTTCAAGGCAAGATGGCTAGATGGCAAGATGGCAATACGAATGAGAATGATGGTTTTGCTTAGTTTTCCTTATCATGCATTATATGTTTTCTTCTTAGATAAGTTGCATATAGTTGCATGGTCATGGACAACTTGTCAACAAGGTGGTTTCTCGAACGGTATTTCTGGGCCATGGAACCCGGTTCGTCCTAGGGGAAACCAATGTCGAAGTAGTGGCAGTGCTGAAGTAGTAGCACGGTATACAGGACTTACAGTGGGGCTAGCTACCTGCACTGGCAAGGGCGCTATATACCTGTAAGACGGTCTAGGATGGCGTGTCGCCAGTGACCTTCATATAGATAGGTCAGGTGCTAATGATGTCTTATGCAGGCAGAGTAAGTTATTACTCAAATACAGGGAAGGATGTCGGCTGTTGGTAAGAATCACCTGAACGGTGATATTCATATTGAATCATGATATTGTTTCTAATAATGTCTTGTACAGGCAGAGTAAGTATTATAAATGTACAGGGATGGCTACACGACCGTGGGTAAGAATCACCAAAGGATGATAACTGTATGCTTTAAATTATGTGGGCTATGAGATTTGCATGCTTTACTTCTTGTCGGCTATAACATGAAATTGACCCTAAGGCAACAAGAAAGACCACTGTTAATAATGTTCTGTAATATGATTACTTAGTGTTGTCTTCTTAGGTGAGTTGGGCCAGCACCTGTCACACCCCGATCCCGCTAGGGTCGTCCGTCTTGCTTGGATCCCTGCGGGATCGATCGTCCTCGCTAAGGCGTGATGCCGTGCAAGCCTAAGTTGCGCTTGCACAAGGCCATGTACCTGCACAAAAACAACTAGTCAAGCAAAACACACGCACGCACCCATTGCAGAAAACCAAATGTTGGACACAGAGATTTGAAATGGAAATACTCATTTTATTCATAGCTTGATAGGAATACAAGTACAAAGCTTTGCAACTCAGATTTGCCTTATAATTTGGCTACAAGATTCTCTTTGAAATACTCTTTTGAAATTAGCCACAATGCCCATACATGATATCCTTTATTACAAGCTGGAATTGAAAGACACCTTCAAAGGAATTGAAAACTGGAAACTTGCAATTGACTGAAAGTAAACTTCGAGGCGATCCACGAGCTCTACTGGGCTAGACGAGCTTCGGTGCCTCACTTGAAATCCCTCTGTCTCCTTTTGCTTTCTGAAAAGGATGCCCACAACGTGGGTCAGTACACATCATGTACTGGCGAGCGGCTTTTGGCCGAACTCGCAAATCTCTGCACTAAATCAATATGTTGAGCTAACATTTACTAGTGATCTTTCTACTTGTCTAGGTTCTTTTTAACAATTCATAAGAACATGACAGATAGAATAAATCATAGTAACTTACCCTCGCCGGCAGTCATCCCTGCACAAAACTACGTTAGCACAATTTGTATAATGAGTAATTCATGATTCATTCTTGCAGATATTGAAGTTGTCATTCGGGTCATGCAGGTGGACTATTCTACATGTTGGTCCATGGGTTTTCCCCATGATTAGCCGCTGTGACTCTTTGGTTCAGCTCGTCGCTAAGGACTCAGATCGACTCCCATTTTCACATGGAGGCCCTAATCTCTCCTAGGCCGAGCGGTTCCAGGTGCCCCCAGATACCACCCGAGAGACAAATATTTCCTTGTATACAAGTTGTCCGAGACCAAATGCATGCTCTAGCCGTTCTATCAGATGAGACACACTTGGACTTTTGCACAGGTATACGACACGTTTGATTCGTGCCTTCAGGTTCTTCTCAACACGTACAAGTTCGTCTGTACATGTCTATATTTTCAAGCAGACTAGTGACAAGCAGATGATCATTCTTATTGAGCAGATAGAGTAGCAACACATATTCTTGCATTTGATTCAATTCAATTATCTTCTCTTATCTTTTGTGGATGTGGTATCATTGATCATTGGGATAAGGCAACAGAGTAGACTAGAGATCATTTTTCTTAGGCGTACAGATCAATGTCTGTTCGGTTGAAGCAACTCACCGAGATGAATCTTAGTTGAGAGAAGGAGGGACTTCACGCGCCGTTCACGAACGATTCACGCGGCCTACAATGGCACCAACAGTTGATTAGCATACTTCGTCTCTTTCTCTCAAGATTCGGAATAAATGCGAAATACGATGAAAGCGAACAATGAAAACCAATCATCGAAAACCAACACGAAAACGCATTCATCAAAACCAAGCAGCAAAGAGAAAACATTCAGCAAAACTCTTGGATTCATTTCAATAGAAGCCAATCCATCAATTGGAAAGGTTCATTGCATTTCATCCGTGATCAATCGATACCGGCAAAGGTTTCACCAAGTACTCAGTTCATGACTGAGTCAACAAGCCGTAGGTATTACATAGTGGACCGCAAGGAGCGGGGCACTACATAATAACCCACCGAGAAAAAGTTTTGTCCTCAAAACTTAAGAAACAAAACGCACCTCCACTATTGTTGCATTCTGGGTCAAGCAACGTGGAGAGATTGAAGACGCGTCCATTAATCCGCTGCGGCTGGTTCTGCGGATTGTCTCGAAGGGGCGGTGGGCCTGGCAGGAGCCCACGCTCTTCAGTGTCGTCTTTATTCTGATCCGTTCTATTCTTTTTCGGGCAATATTTGACTGAATGGCCCTGTTGGCCACAACGAAAACAAGCGTTGTTAGCGGCACGACAGTCCTCTTTGACGTGCCCACTCTTGCCACAGTGACTGCAACTCTGGCCATTCACATAGCGGCAGTCTTCTTTGACATGCCCTCGCCGACCGCAGAAGCCGCATACAGGCTTGTTGTTTTGTTCCCCGTCAGTCTTTTTCCCTCCGTCATGATATCTCTTGACGGGCTGATTCCGACTGTTCTGCGCTTTGTTGGACGCTTTCTTCTGCTCGAACTGTTCCACCTGGAGCGCCGCCTCAAAGGCTTGAGAATAGGACTCGCATTCTCGATTCAGCACACTTAACTGGATGTCGTAATTCAGACCTTCTACGAATCGATTTATGCGAGTCTGTTCCGTGGGGAGCCAAGCAGCGGCAAAATTTGCCAACTTAGCAAATTCAGATTCATAGTCCTCCACGGACATATCCCCCTGTTTCAGTGTGATGAAGTCATCCTCCATCTTCTTGCTCATGGCTCGTGGCAGATATTGATCCAGAAAAGCCTTCTTGAACAAGGCCCACGAGATCTTTCCATTCCTAGCCGTTGCGAGCAGCGCCGGCTTCTTCGCCTTCCACCAGTCCTTCGCCCGCAGCCGTAGGAGCATAACGGCATAGACTACCTTTTTGCTACTTGGAACTCCTATGAACGCGAACAGAGTCTCTATTTTATCAATCCAGTCCATCACCTTGTCGGGTGACGTCCTGCCTTGAAATTCTGGAGGTTTCGCGTCCAAGAAGTCCTTTGGCCTAAAGACAGTGTGCCTTTGCGCCGGCTGGGGCTCATCACCCTCTACGGGCTCGATCTCGGGCGTTCCCGTTGGTTCCGTCGCTGCGGTGGCATCTCGATTTGTCGCAAGCGCCGTGACAAGCTGGGTCAGGGCATCCAACTGCTTTTATTGGGCAGCCGCTCGGGCCTCATGTATCTGATTTCTTTCCTCATTGTCCTGTCTCTGTAACTCCAACATTGTCATGATGCGTTCTACCGCATCGGTCGAGCCAGATGGACGAGGAGGAGCCATTTCTCTACAAAATAGTGTAACTTCTGTCAGTCTCATAAAATATTATGGACTTATTGTATGGGGCATTGGTTTTCATAACCCAAAATCCGGACACTTTTGAAAGCCGTCAAAGTACTTTATATACTTTTTGAAAACGATATTTGCAAGAGGCCAAGGACGTAAAACCGTGCTCTGATACCACTTTGTCACGCCCCGATCCCGCTAGGGTCGTCCGTCTTGCTTGGATCCCTGCGGGATCGATCGTCCTCGCTAAGGCGTGATGCCGTGCAAGCCTAAGTTGCACTTGCACAAGGCCATGTACCTGCACAAAAACAACTAGTCAAGCAAAACACACGCACGCACCCATTGCAGAAAACCAAATGTTGGACACAGAGATTTGAAATAGAAATACTCATTTTATTCATAGCTTGATAGGAATACAAGTACAAAGCTTTGCAACTCAGATTTGCCTTATAATTTGGCTACAAGATTCTCTTTGAAATACTCTTTTGAAATTAGCCACAATGCCCATACATGATATCCTTTATTACAAGCTGGAATTGAAAGACACCTTCAAAGGAATTGAAAACTGGAAACTTGCAATTGACTGAAAGTAAACTTCGAGGCGATCCACGAGCTCTACTGGGCTAGACGAGCTTCGGTGCCTCACTTGAAATCCCCCTGTCTCCTTTTGCTTTCTGAAAAGGATGCCCACAACGTGGGTCAGTACACATCATGTACTGGCGAGCGGCTTTTGGCCGAACTCGCAAATCTCTGCACTAAATCAATATGTTGAGCTAACATTTACTAGTGATCTTTCTACTTGTCTAGGTTCTTTTTAACAATTCATAAGAACATGACAGAGAGAATAAATCATAGTAACTTACCCTCGCCGGCAGTCATCCCTGCACAAAACCACGTTAGCACAATTTGCATAATGAGTAATTCATGATTCATTCTTGCAGATATTGAAGTTGTCATTCGGGTCATGCAGGTGGACTATTCTACATGTTGGTCCATGGGTTTTCCCCATGATTAGCCGCTGTGACTCTTTGGTTCAGCTCGTCGCTAAGTACTCAGATCGACTCCCATTTTCACATGGAGGCCCTAATCTCTCCTAGGCCGAGCGGTTCCAGGTGCCCCCAGATACCACCCGAGAGACAAATATTTCCTTGTATACAAGTTGTCCAAGACCGAATGCATGCTCTAGCCGTTCTATCAGATGAGACATACTTGGACTTATGCACAGGTATACGACACGTTTGATTCGTGCCTTCAGGTTCTTCTCAACACGTACAAGTTCGTCTGTACATGTCTATATTTTCAAGCAGACTAGTGACAAGCAGATGATCATTCTTATTGAGCAGATAGAGTAGCAACACATATTCTTGCATTTGATTCAATTCAATTATCTTCTCTTATCTTTTGTGGATGTGGTATCATTGATCATTGGGACAAGGCAACAGAGTAGACTAGAGATCATTTTTCTTAGGCGTACAGATCAATGTCTGTTCGGTTGAAGCAACTCACCGAGATGAATCTTAGTTGAGAGAAGGAGGGACTTCACGTGCCGTTCACGAACGATTCACGCGGCCTACAATGGCACCAACAGTTGATTAGCATACTTCGTCTCTTTCTCTCAAGATTCGGAATGAATGCGAAATACGATGAAAGCGAACAATGAAAACCAATCATCGAAAACCAATACGAAAACGCATTCATCAAAACCAAGCAGCAAAGAGAAAACATTCAGCAAAACTTTTGGATTCATTTCAATAGAAGCCAATCCATCAATTGGAAAGGTTCATTGCATTTCATCCGTGATCAATCGATACCGGCAAAGGTTTCACCAAGTACTCAGTTCATGACTGAGTCAACAAGCCGTAGGTATTACATAGTGGACCGCAAGGAGCGGGGCACTACAGCACCGCTCGCCAGTACATTGATGATGTACTGACCCACGTTGTGGGCAATATTACAGGTGTTTGCTTGGGAGAAATCCTGTGAATACGGGACATAATGTATGGAACATGGAAACTCAGTTATACCAGTAAGATTGTAGCCATATTGGCAAGTTCATTGTAAAGAAGTCGGTATATTCATTTGTAGCCTAAAGGGCAAGTGTATACATTCAGTTGGCTATTCAAAAGTCTTGTAAACAGTTGTAAACTCCGTATTCCGCTGCGAGTCTTGTAAACAGTTGTAAACTCTGTATTCTACTGCAAGTCTTGTAATCCATTTTGATTATCAATAAAGAGATACATTTCTATATAAATTGTGTGACATTCAATTTATCTGCTTGGTTCTGCTGCATTGTCGATATTTTCTGAGAATTACCAGGAACTATAATGGTTTTGCCTTGTACAAGTGCAATCTAGACTTGTACGGCATCACGCCCAGTGGCTAGTTTTCGATCCTCCGGGATCGGGGCGTGACATAATGGTATCAGAGCACGGCTTTACGTCCTTGGATTCCTATTCGATTTGTTTCGAATCAACGTTGCTACTAAGATGATTCTAAGTTGCTTCCGCGGTGAATCAAAGTTGCTTCCGCGATTATTCAAAGTTGCTTCCGCGGTGAATCAAAGTTGCTTCCATGAATACTCAAAGTTGCTTCCGTGATGAAATTAAAGTTGCCTCTATGATGACTCATAGTGCTTCTGCGATTATTCTGTGTTGCTTCCAAACTATTCTATGTTGTTCCCTTGACTGAAAGTCCGTTGATCATTCTAACCTCTCACTGGGTATTCCATACAATAAGTCTAAATATGTGGGCTGTGATATGTGTGCTTTGTTGAATTTCTAAAAGATACCAAAAAGAATAACAATGATGCGATGCGTAAGTTTGTGATGTATGCTGGATGTCTTATGTGTGGGGTTCTTTGAATCGATTGTTATGCAGCAATCGACAGTGGGTGATGGCATGGTATGTTGGAACAGAATGTGCATGGATTTCAGTGAATGGGAATCGACAGAATCTTGAGTCGATATTTGTGGTCAGCATAACCACTGCAGGATGGATTGTCCATATTGGACGTTGGTTTGATGCGAGGGAATATTATGTTGGGAATGGCTTGAGCTCTGAGTGGTATATTGCATATACCCTCGTCGAGATAAGATGTCCCTTGACCCTTGATGTGTTTATGATTTTGTGTTTGCCTTACCTATTAAGGTATTGGGTGGTATCGAATCGTAGCTGAGCTTACGATTGATACATGTTAGCTAGGCGTGTTCCTTGATTGTTAAGTTGGATGACCCATTATGAGAATTTGATGTGTTCAGATGAACCATCGTAAGACCTTGTCGGTTAGCATTATGTTGGGTAATAAGAGAATTGAGAATATGAAATGAATGCCTTGGTTGGGAAGAAAACAAAATTTCAGATTCAGGCGAAGACTTGAATCAGTTGGGTAAGGAGGATGGTAGACTTGGTAACGATAGTGTGGTGTTGCTATTGAAAGATTTTGCGAGAACAACTATGGACCGAATATTGAATGATGTTGGAATTGAGTATAAGAAAATTGCATATTGGATATCGACATAATTGATGGTGATGTTAGACGCTTAACGGGATGTTGCGAATGATTTAGAAGATGCAGAGAGTTGCACCGACGACCGAAAAAGATTGAGAATGGGATTGAGGAATAGATGATCTTAGTACGTGGTGCAGTGTGCTTGAGAGAAATTGATGTCTCGAATTAACATGTTATGACCCTTGAATATTTTGAGGCACAGAGAATGAGTACTTGTCCCTTGATGCATGAAAGAATAGATGCTCCTTACGAGAGTCGAATAGCCGGAATACAAATAAGTATCAAGGTGCAGCGATATGTAATAGACCCTGTTGGTGGATGTTGTTGTCGCATGAATAGCAAGTTTGGTAGAATATAGAATTGTTGGATTATGACTTAGCCGATGAGTTATGTCATGTCCACTAAGATGACTGATATATGATGCGAGATGATTGGTGCTATAGAGATTGGATCGATGCATGAATAGTAAATCTTCTTATGGAATCATAAGGAGATGATACAAAAGCTAATATTGATGGTTAACGTGAATTGCTAAGAGATGACCGTGTTGGTGTTAGAAAATTTATAAATGATGCCTCGGAAGAAATATGATTATAGTTGCCTTATTTTTGTTGGTTAAAAGAGTACGGACCGTATCGATGATCTAAGAATGTGGGAAACGAATATGTCACAAAGAGACCGTAGGAAAGAGATCATTAGTGATAAAGTATTGAGATAACAATGTCAGATGATGATTCAGAATAGTTGACCCGATTGAATAGACATATGAGTAAGATATGAGGATACAAGTCGAATTGAACAAGTGATGCTATGTCTATGCAAATGGAAATTGAAAGTTGAATATTCTATTGAGGAGTTTTATATGATAGCTTCGAGATTGACCCATAGAATTGTGGGATAGAATTGTTGGATAGATTGTCGGATAGATTTGGTCGGTTGTGTCACGCCCCGATCCGGGAAATCGCTCGTCGTCGCTAGATTTAACCCGAATCATCGCCATCGCTGGGGCGTGATGCCGCACGAGCCTGGATTTGCGCTCGTGCAAGGCAAGATAACAGGTTCACGTAGAACTATCTCAAATCGATAACATAAGCAGCGAAAGAAACAAAGAATAACATAAGAATCTCTTTTATTCATATTGAACTGAAGGTTACAAAGGCTCTGAATAGCCCAACATAAAATGCCAATTGGCTACAACGCTCATGATCTCTCTAGCTCACAAAGGATTACATTGTTCCATACATCATGCCTCTTTATAGCCACCAAGTAGTCTTCGGCCGAACATCTCCATGTCGCAAGTCCGAACGCATATGCGGAAGCTCCTCTTGAACGCCAAGGACTCCATGCCTCGGCACGTCCAAGCCAAGCTCCGCCCCGAGCTGATCATAACCTGAACCTGCACATAAACTAGTGGGGGTTTAGTGCTTTCGTCCTCGCTTCGCACTGATCAAGACCCGCTCGCACCCAAACCAAACACTTATTCATTTAGTGAGCATGCATCTTACTTTGTGGTCTTTCTATTTAGCCTTAGGATCAGTTTCATGGCAAAACTTAACATAGCACATTATTATAATGTGTCACCACCTCCCGTGTTCCTGCAGCAGATACAGTTAGCCATAACATAAACGTAAACATAGTGTTCGTGCTCATGCCATCCCATTTTCCTTAGCCTGCAATGGTTAGAACTTAACATAAGCAATCATACGATTCTTGTAAACAGCCAATCATAAATGTAAACATATGCATAATGGGTGGCAGGCCCTGCGCCTGTACCCAGCTCTCATCTCAGCCACCGGCCCTATCTATATGAAGGTCACGGTGTTTCACACCGTAATGGACTTGGCATCTCATATGTGTAAGCCTACAATCGCTTCGATACGGGTTGCTAGCCCAGTATCCGAAGGATCCCAAACTTATGAGTATCATAGCTTATCACAGCACTGGACGGTCGTAATCCGTCCGAATGTTGTGCACCATAAATACCACACATAATTCCCTCCTAGGCCGAACAGTCCCGGCGCCCCGGCGTAACCGTTCGAGGGAAGCCGCACCCGTGCACGGGCAATCCGAGTCCATTGACCATGCAATACGTTCCATAGCATACAATCCATAGCATACCAACCGTTCTCGAATTTCCATAAACATAGTGTCACACATAAACGGTTTCCCGTGCCATAAACATAATCCACTATTCGCATGGGGAGCTCCGTCGGCGTTATGCCCCAACACATCCATATTGATGCACGACGCCCAACGGCTTTGTCGTCTCGTACTCATAATCACGCGTCCCGTTCATAATGTTATTCGCATAGCCTACTCCGTATTTACTTAGTCATTTCGTAGCATAAGTGCCCGAGGGCACGCTCAGCACCATATTCAATGTTCTACGCCTAGCGTTCAATGTTCTCGGAGCCGTGCACCTGATGCACATCTCGATGTTGTCTTTCAATGTTCTACCATCATGCCCTATCGCGACTCGTGCACTTGATGCACGTCGCTTCAATGTTTCGATTGTTCAATGTTCTATCTTAGTGTTCAACGCCTACTTAGACACTTACTCGCCGAGCCACGCTCGCTAACTCGATAACATATTACGCATACCATAACGTATTTTATTAGACGTAAAGGAATAGGGAGAGAGAGTCAAGAACCCGTCCACCTTAAGCCGATACGCCTTGCCGCCTCGCCGATTGAAGCGTCTCGCTTCCATAACTCGATCGCATAGCTAACTCCCGGACTTAGCCATTCCTTTGCTCTACTCGGTTGATTTGGCCTATCGTGCCCATGCCACAATCCGTTGCAAGGCCACGATTTGGTTTTGCGGACACTTCATTGCATGAGGCAAAATGCCGACCTCTTATCGTCCAGCGTAGAAGCATAGCCTGCACACCAGATCAACTAAAATCAGCACTTGCTCAAGCGGGACTTACTCTTTGCATCGATTCGATTCATAAATTCCAACCGACTCAAAGCTTACCTTTGGCCAACGCAACACTTGCATCGATTCGTATCGATACCTCATCGGGTCAACGAAACTCTTCGAGTCAACGACTCAACGTAATGCACCGATACGGAGCGGGGCATTACATAATATACCACTCAAAATCAGGTTCGTCCTCGAACCGAAACCAACACTTAATCCAAGTGCCTCGCATAGATCGCTTCACGATCACGTGTTACTATCGTTGAATCATACAACTCAGTCTGGATCATACACATATTTTAGGCGTCCCACCAATATATGCATTTCAACCAAGCTTAGTTGTAGGATATCGGGACAACTAACAAACTCAACTTAAATCCTCAAGCATCCATCGGTCCGTACTCGACTTAGTCATATCTTAGCGCCTATTCCCAAAATACTCTTCGTATGCATCATCCCATCACATGCGATCATCTTCCAACATCTTACACATAACTTAATTCAACTATAACTTCGATCTCATAAGTTTCTCGTCGGCCACCTAACACTCGCATTGCACAAGTCATTGCGCATCCGATCGCAACAAGCTCCCGCAACGCCTATTCGCCCAATCGTTTCCTATCTCTCGCATAACTCAAGTCTTTCATCCAATCATCCATAACATTTTGCCTTAACGACATGGACTACGTCCACATGTCACCAACTCTTTTGTCTACAATTCGTACTAAGTCTCGCACACAACTATCCCAACACGATCTACGTTCTCGAACTACCCGCGCATTGAGTCTGGGGCTACCCCCGCTAGGCAACTTATCCAGACATCATGCTCGTGCTCTTTCGACACAAGAGGTCAACTTGAGTCTACGATGCTCAAAGGCAACAATCTTTCCGACCCAAGGTCTCTTACGATACACTCGTCCCTGATTCTCGACCGAATACAAATCCTTTACTCAAACTTTGATTCAATTCCGACTAGTTCGTTTCGTAACATAGATCGTGCGCTCAACACACATAGCCTAACCGTTACTCAAACCGATCTACGACACAACTCTTAGGGTCGTTCTGCTATTCGTTGCTCTCGCGCATTGCAGAATCCTTGCAATCGCCTTACCGCGTCACTACGCTAAGCACGTTCCTCGATATATACTCGATCATTCCTTATCCTCGATAAATTCCTTACGCGACTTCTTTAGGGTCATCCTATGGGACTTCAACATTTACTTGATTTGGCGGTCAAGTCTTCTAGGGTCTTCTGCCCCGAAACTACGCTCGATAATTGAAGATCATCAACGAGGGACAGTTACAACGAACCATGCTATATCCTATTGCGAAGCCAAATCAATTCCCAACATTTTCTATTCGACTCTTACCCAATCCGACATACCAATCCATAATTTGTCTACTCCCGCACAACTGATGTGCCGTTACTACTCGAGTCACTTAGGCACTGCCGTTGACAATATCGCACAATCCTCAAGTTCACCTTCGCATCAAACCACAAGTCCATATCGAAATTGCCACGCCTTGCAAGTTCGATCATCCCCACTGGATGAATCACCATACCAGTGCTCACGCGGAATGACCGTTCTAATTTTGACGTGACGCATCTGCGAGGCTGGTGTTGCGCTCGCTCAAGACAAGAATGTCAACATAGTGGTGATCCGCGAAGAAATCCAAACACTCTCGTTTTCTTCCGAGTAACATACATCCACTCTCAATGTCTCGAAGCATTCCTACCGTTATCATCCGAACCTACATCAACTTAACTTGCATCTCATTCATCCAACAACAATGCTCAACATAATTTTTGTTTATTCGATCAGAGTATCCCCGAGTTATTGCATATCGTCTTTGATACGCCTCAATACCATCGTCGATATGCATAACTTGAACATCTTCCTTTCTCATAAGCTCAAACTCGTTGCAATCACTGCCATTATTTGAACTCGAATACGAATCAAGTCTTGCACACATCAAGATTCATTCCGTTATAACTACCATAACCGCGACACGATTCCCAATTCACGTATCCATTCTCATATCCCTAACTCGCACTTTCCGATCGTGCCATTGACTTATCATACTAACTCAATTTCGTTCGCACAATTCCTTCGTACCTACTCAACACGTTCCGAAGAAGTCTCCGTACTAACTCAACATAAGTTCGACCGGGTCAACTATTTCCTCAACGTAACATTCGTTCGCATATGCTCGGCCTATCGTTCAACTTATACTTAGCGAATCCTCGTCCGACGTATCATCCATAGGTATGACTTCGCACATACTCGTTCAACTTAATTCAGCGAAGCATACTAGCATCGACTTCTATCGAGTCATTCTTACTTGAGTCTTGGTACTACTCCGTCCGTTGAGGACAAACATATCGTAACATCATAATCGTTTCGACGAAATCTATCGCAAGTCACCAACCGGCTTAACATAGATATCGCTAAGTGGTATCCCATATACCACTCAGGATCGAGCCTATCGTTATCGACACAATACTTCGCTATACTTGCTCGCATAATTGGTATTGCATATACCACTCGGAATCGAGTCATTACTCGACATCACACTTCGTATAGATCCGACTTCTATCTCAACTTAACCGTCCCGTATGATGATCCTTCCGATCCCAGCTCTAACGTTAGCTAAGTTTGGAACTCATTCAATCTAACCGTACCATGGCGATCATCTCGATCCCACCCGCAACATTCGCTTATTCAAAGCTCAACGCGACATACGGCCAACATAACGTTCGCCTACTCAAACTCGACTTAGCGACCATTTCGACTCGTACTATCGCATCCGCGATCTTCGAATCCCGCATGTTGCAGCTCGTGCAACAACTTAGTCTCGATACTTAAGGTCTTTACTCAATCTCGCACAACATATTGCTATCCATCCGCATAGCCATACAACACGCATCATACCATATCGACTCGTTGCACCGATGCAACGAACGATCCACGACTCGCTGCACTCCGTGCAACCAACAACACATAACCATTCGCCTAGTCACATAATATGTATCGCCTCACATATCGACCCGTTGCACTTCGTGCAACCAACAACACATATCTCTCGCACTTCGTGCGACCGCCAACACATAACGCCTCGCACTTTGTGCGACCGATAACACATAGCTCCTCGTACTTCATGCGACCGACCACATATATCGTTGCACTTCATGCAACCAACATCACCATATTCGTTGCACTTCGTGCGACCAGTATTCCATAACTCGTTACACTGCGTGCAAATAACATCCCATAACTCGTTGCACTGCGTGCAACCAACACTCTCCGATGGCACCCGGAGATAGCGTAATAGTCACGACATACTTGTGGCAGACGTACGCACTTAATATAGACTTATTGTATGGAACATCCAATGTAGCGTCGAGCAGATCCATGAGCCATGCGGTTGCGGAAACAACTTAGAGTCAACTGAATTCGATAACGAAGCAACTGAGGGTCAAAGAGATTTACGCACGGTCCAAAGGATGGAACCGCTCTGATACCAACTTGTCACGCCCCGATCCGGGAAATCGCTCGTCGTCACTAGATTTAACCCGAATCATCGCCATCGCTGGGGCGTGATGCCGCACGAGCCTGGATTTGCGCTCGTGCAAGGCAAGATAACAGGTTCACGTAGAACTATCTCAAATCGATAACATAAGCAGCGAAAGAAACAAAGAATAACATAAGAATCTCTTTTATTCATATTGAACTGAAGGTTACAAAGGCTCTGAATAGCCCAACATAAAATGCCAATTGGCTACAACGCTCATGATCTCTCTAGCTCACAAAGGATTACATTGTTCCATACATCATGCCTCTTTATAGCCACCAAGTAGTCTTCGGCCGAACATCTCCATGTCGCAAGTCCGAACGCATATGCGGAAGCTCCTCTTGAACGCCAAGGACTCCATGCCTCGGCACGTCCAAGCCAAGCTCCGCCCCGAGCTGATCATAACCTGAACCTGCACATAAACTAGTGGGGGTTTAGTGCTTTCGTCCTCGCTTCGTACTGATCAAGACCCGCTCGCACCCAAACCAAACACTTATTCATTTAGTGAGCATGCATCTTACTTTGTGGTCTTTCTATTTAGCCTTAGGATCAGTTTCATGGCAAAACTTAACATAGCACATTATTATAATGTGTCACCACCTCCCGTGTTCCTGCAGCAGATACAGTTAGCCATAACATAAACGTAAACATAGTGTTCGTGCTCATGCCATCCCATTTTCCTTAGCCTGCAATGGTTAGAACTTAACATAAGCAATCATACGATTCTTGTAAACAGCCAATCATAAATGTAAACATATGCATAATGGGTGGCAGGACCTGCGCCTGCACCCAGCTCTCATCTCAGCCACCGGCCCTATCTATATGAAGGTCACGGTGTTTCACACCGTAATGGACTTGGCATCTCATATGTGTGAGCCTATAATCGCTTCGATACGGGTTGCTAGCCCAGTATCCGAAGGATCCCAAACTTACGAGTATCATAGCTTATCACAGCACTGGACGGTCGCAATCCGTCCGAATGTTGTGCACCATAAATACCACACATAATTCCCTCCTAGGCCGAACGGTCCCGGCGCCCCGGCGTAACCGTTCGAGGGAAGCCGCACCCGTGCACGGGCAATCCGAGTCCATTGACCATGCAATACGTTCCATAGCATACAATCCATAGCATACCAACCGTTCTCGAATTTCCATAAACATAGTGTCACACATAAACGGTTTCCCGTGCCATAAACATAATCCACTATTCGCATGGGGAGCTCCGTCGGCGTTATGCCCCAACACATCCATATTGATGCACGACGCCCAACGGCTTTGTCGTCTCGTACTCATAATCACGCGTCCCGTTCATAATGTTATTCGCATAGCCTACTCCGTATTTACTTAGTCATTTCGTAGCATAAGTGCCCGAGGGCACGCTCAGCACCGTATTCAATGTTCTACGCCTAGCGTTCAATGTTCTCGGAGCCGTGCACCTGATGCACATCTCGATGTTGTTTTTCAATGTTCTACCATCATGCCCTATCGCGACTCGTGCACTTGATGCACGTCGCTTCAATGTTTCGATTGTTCAATGTTCTATCTTAGTGTTCAACGCCTACTTAGACACTTACTCGCCGAGCCACGCTCGCTAACTCGATAACATATTACGTATACCATAACGTATTTTATTAGACGTGAAGGAATAGGGAGAGAGAGTCAAGAACCCGCCCACCTTAAGCCGATACGCCTTGCCGCCTCGCCGATTGAAGCGTCTCGCTTCCATAACTCGATCGCATAGCTAACTCCCGGACTTAGCCATTCCTTTGCTCTACTCGGTTGATTTGGCCTATCGTGCCCATGCCACAATCCGTTGCAAGGCCACGATTTGGTTTTGCGGACACTTCATTGCATGAGGCAAAATGCCGACCTCTTATCGTCCAGCGTAGAAGCATAGCCTGCACACCAGATCAACTAAAATCAGCACTTGCTCAAGCGGGACTTACTCTTTGCATCGATTCGATTCATAAATTCCAACCGACTCAAAGCTTACCTTTGGCCAACGCAACACTTGCATCGATTCGTATCGATACCTCATCGGGTCAACGAAACTCTTCGAGTCAACGACTCAACGTAATGCACCGATGCGGAGCGGGGCATTACATAATATACCACTCAAAATCAGGTTCGTCCTCGAACCGAAACCAACACTTAATCCAAGTGCCTCGCATAGATCGCTTCACGATCACGTGTTACTATCGTTGAATCATACAACTCAGTCTGGATCATACACATATTTTAGGCGTCCCACCAATATATGCATTTTGGGGTGGTGTCCCATGTCCCTAAGTTGGTCAGACCATAGAGTTGCCCTATATTGAGAATTGGTTGCCTCTAAGATAAGTGATAAGTATATCCCTGATAGCTACTCATCTCATATGGGTTAGCTGAATGTTTGGTTTAGCTTAGATTAGCTGACCGTACAGACTTGATTTTATGCTAAGTTGACTATTGGAAAATCGTAGGATGTCCCTATTGGTGTTGCGTGAGTATAATTGGAATGAATAAGATGTGTTGGAAGATAGGCTTTGGAATGGAATAGATATTTAGGAAATTTTGATGTTATAATGTTGGATGGAATGACGGATCATGTTGGTTTCGGAAATTGAGTTGCCTTGGTTGAAATGTTGGGAATTGTTAGAACTGGTTGGATTGGTTGATTGATATTGAGCTGCAAAAATTGTTGGTAGTGCTTTGAGATAGTTGGAATAATTTCATTGACCGGATCAAGATTGAGGATAAGTGTAATGACGGAATTGGATAGTGCATGTAGCCGAGATCGGCGAATGTGAATATGAATGACCCTCAGAATTAATGTTGCTGGAATATGATAGTTGCCTATGCGAGAGGATAAATATGTTGGCTTGATCAATACGAGAAAATATTGGAGGACAGCAAGAAATGTTGCTAGAGTGAAATTGTGGTACAATTTGAAGGATGGTACGATTTGGAAGATGGATCATGATTGGAAAATTTACAAGTTGCAAACAAGTATATGGATGCGAACGATGATGAGTACAAGATTTGACCGACGAGAATCGGGGTATCGAAATAAAATGTGGCAATAGGATTTATCAACTTTGGTGGCATGGATGACAATGAACTTGAAAGGAATACTTGACATATCTAAGTCCGAATACTTTGGAAAATGTTGGATCGGTTGAGGAAAATGTCTTTATTTGAATTGGTAACATCTGTTGTGTTATTAGTTGGTTGGATATTGAATGAACAAGTGGGATTATACGAGATGCTCAAAGAATTACTGATGTTCGGGAAAGGAAGGTACACCGTAGCTCGTTCGTTTTCTCTATCACTGAACTTGGCTGAAGTGCATATATTTCGGGGACGCCTAAAATATGTGTATGATTCTAACTAAGTGGTATGCTGAATTCAAACGAAACCACGGGAAGGATTATTATGTGCTAAGGATTTGTACGAGTGTTGGAGGAAAGATCAAAGATGGTAAACTATGTCGAATTAATTGGGATGCTGTAACGAGATGGTACATTACTTGAAATCAATCGAGATACTGCGGAGAAATATTAAATGGTGCAAGTTGATCGTTGAGAAGTTTCATAAAAAGTTGGTTAAAGTTTTGGGGATGAGTTTTGTTTTAAGTTTCGAGGACAAAACTTTTTCTGGGTGGTATATATTGTAACGCCCCGACCCGCAAGATGCCTTATGATGGATGGTTGGTTCGATGAAGCCTTGTTGGACTTGAGAGTATGCGAAGGATCGCTTGGAAGTCTATGCGATCGTGGCGGGAATCGTCCTATGAATGTGAGTAGTGTTGAACCCTTCAAAGATCCTTTAGCTTCTCGCTTAAAATAAGGATGAGTATGCTATGTTTCTTATTGTGTTGTTCAATAACACCTTGCATGGAATTTGGAAAGATAATAAAAGATAATAATCACCTGAACGTAAACTGTTGTGGCTAGATGAATTGTATGCTTGTACGCTGTTGCGATGAATTTCATGACAGGTGAAGGCAAAGTCCCAAATACTTGGGCAGGTGAGTATATTGAGCTTTGGCTCAATGAATAGATGGCAAAACAGATGTTAAGACCCAAAGAACTGGGCAGTGAGTGTAATGCCCCGCTCCGTACGAGGCATTTGGTTGGCTTATTGGATGGGATCAGAATATTGGACCGTGACTTATGTTGGAATTCAGGAGAATTGAGACAGATGCAGTCTCTCTTAGCTGGCTAGACGGAATGGATATTGGAACGTGGCTCGCTGGTGGAGCTACGCTTGGTAGAATTTTGGGTGAGTGGAACTGTCCTTCCTTCTCCTTACTCCTTCATGCTTAATAGATGAAGTATTGAAATGCTATGAACTGCCCCTAAATGTCCCTTATGTTAGTTGCTGAATAATAAAGATGCTTTTGCTGAGAATTATTGAAATGTACAACACATTGAACTGTTAATGTGATTCGCTGCCTGAGAATGAATTGATAACATTGCCCCTTATGCTTAACACTGCTGGAACAAGTAGACACTTGAATAATGAGATGCCTTATGAATGATAGAATAAGAAATGAACTGGCTATGCTATCGAACCAATGAACTGAATGAAATACTAGAATCATGTACTATCTGTATAACTGTTGCAAGAATATGAAATGTTACCTGTCCCTTATAAGAAATGAATGAATGATGCCTGTCCCTTATAAGAAATGAATGAATGTTACATTCCTCTTAAGAAAGGAATGATATGAGATACGTTGCAATGAAGCAATGAATGAGAAATGATAAAGCTGGGATCGTTGAGATCACCAAATGAAATGATGGTAATGATGAAATGAATAAGTCATTGAATATGACTAATGATGCACTGTTGCCTTTACTTTCCTTAATATATTTTACCATGCGATTATGTTCACAATCGAGTCGGACACGCATTCGCATGGTCATGGACAACTTGTATACAAGGTTTGAGTAATAATTTCCTCGAACGGTTCCTAGGGCCCTGGGGACCGATTCGGCCTAGGAGGAAATAATGATGAGTGCTATGGGAGCACGGATAAGGCGGGGTGGCATAGAGGCTCGCCACCTACTATGCTGACCGCATTATCTTAAAATGAAATGAAATGAGAAGAGTCCATATGGTTTAACAACACCAGTGACCATGTAGTCAGGATGCATGCTAATGAATGTTTTGTGCAGGCAGAGTAAGTATATCAGATAACCTGTAATTGATACAGGTACGAGGAGTCGGCTATCGGTAAGAAATCACATAATTGTGATATTGTATAAGTTGGGTTAACTTGCCTGCTTAACATGTTCTATTTAGTATGCTAGAAAGATGCCTTGCTATAATCATTGCTCAAACACAACATACATGCTAAGTGATGCTTGAAGTGAGAACTGTTATAATATGCTTAAATGTTAATGTTAACGATGCCTCAATGATGCCTTTTCATGATAACACCTAGTATGCCTCAATGATGCCTTTGCATGATAACACCAAGAATGATAAATGATATGTCCACATGAATGCTACTAAGAATATGTTTACATGCTTCACTCTGATTATTGCCCATGAACTGTAAACTGATGCTAGACCCCAAACAGAAAGATCACTCTAATAAAATGCATGCTTAAATGATCACCTTAAATGTTGGTTTATGCGAGTGGGTTGGATTCTGCTCGCCAGTACATAGATGATGTGCTGACCCACGTTTTGTGGGCAGGTGCTTATGCTTGGAATGTTCTACACACGGAGTTTAGCTGGATTGGTTCCGCGGCATCGAAGATTTGTTGGGCATACAGAAGCTCTCTTTGCACAAGATGATGTCTTCTGTTTATAAAGGGCATAATGTATGGAACATTGTAATCAGTTGTACCAGTGAGATTGTAAGCCAAGTCGGTATATCGAGTTGTAATCCATTGTATCTAAATATCAAATGTAAGCTGTATAGCATTGTTCAGTTGGTTTCCAATGTAAAGTGAGATGTGCTGTAATCATTGTACTCAATACAAGTCTTGTACTCTTCTTCAATTATCAATAAAGAGAATAAAGTTCTACATATCTCTGTGTGGCTTCAAGTTACTCTTTTTCTCCGCTGCTATAAAGAAGTGATGTACTTCTATTCAATAAGAAAGATTGTCCTCATTAAATTCAATTTATCTGCTTCTGCCGTTGCGATGTGTTCCTATTTGAAGAATAATCGATT
The DNA here is from genome assembly GCA_029216955.1 of Iris pallida. Taxonomy (NCBI): domain Eukaryota; kingdom Viridiplantae; phylum Streptophyta; class Magnoliopsida; order Asparagales; family Iridaceae; genus Iris; species Iris pallida. Next base: position 251,295 of record JANAVB010037621.1, read on the forward strand.
ATGTACCATCTTTGCCTTGTACAAGTGCAATACCAGACTTGTACGGCATCACGCCCAAGCGAGGACGATCGATTCTAAGAGATAAAATATGTGAATAAATGACTCTATGAATCGGGGCGTGACAAATTGGTATCAGAGCACGGCTTTACGTCCTTGGTCTCTTCTTTGATTCATTTCAAATCAAAGTTGCATCGATGATTAACTAAAGTTGCTTCCGCGATAACTCAACGTTGCTTCCGCGATTAAATCAAAGATTGCTTCCGCGATTATGCTATTGTTGTTCGGTAATCATCTTTATATTATCTGTGCTTGAAAGATCATTGACCCTCTTGGCTGCTCACTGGATGTTCCATACAATAAGTCTATATACATTGTGATGCCCCTGAAAGAATGATTGTTGTTGGTTTGGACACAAATAACCCAACAATGACTCGATGCCATAGTATGCTATATTGTGAATGCTGTTTGGAATGTGGGAATATAGAAAAGTGGCTGGGTATGCTGCAACAAGTTGAGAATTGCATGTGATGTTGGAAAAGAATTGTGAATGAAATAATTGATGGATGAGATTGACAGAATTAGTGAATTGACTCATGTGTGCTGGCTACTGCTTTGAGACCCTAAGAATGTTGGCTTGTGATATTGAGACCCCGAGATGTTGGCTAAGTGCTGTGACCATTATAGATCACGAATGTCCGGAATGGATTGAGTTGATATTGTTTAAGGATGGCTTCGTTTCTGAGTGGTATATTGCCTCTACCACCTCAGAACGAGATGTATGTTGACCTTTCCATAGAACAGCGATGAGACTATCTGTGGGTACTGAGTAGTATCGAGACTTAGCTGGGAGTCATGTATTGTTGCTAGATGACTCGAGTGTCCCCTGACAGTGATGCTATGTTGGGTAGCGAGACTGTAGAAATGATAACGGTTGGCTGGGTTAGAAATTGTTTAGTCGAGTGATGATTCGAGCTAGAAAGACAGTTAGTATGCTATGGGTGAATAGACTTGGCTAGAGAATATTGTGGCTTAGAACATCTGAATGTTGACTTCGATTGGTTGGATACAAATCAAATGTGGCTAATACAAAATTGATTGCTAAGGTGAAAGTTTAAAAATATTGTCGGTGAATCAAAGGGATATTAGAAATCTGTGCCTTGATCCTAAGGTGTAATAGATGTCAATCCATCTTGATCACCAAAGGATAGTCATTGCATAGATGCATGATGCTGAAGAATTGAATTGTACTAGAAAAATAACAAGTAGTGACTCAGAATACTGTTGTTGCCTAGAGGATGGTTAAGTGATACATAAATTATCGGATTGAATGGGATGAACTACTTGACCATTACTGTATGAGATTAAGAATACCGTAAGATAGTTTGATGATTGAGAAACAAATGGAAACGAGAAATTACAAACATATTGGATAATGTTGGTATAGGTGATTGTTGGTTGGGATATAGATTGTTGGCTTATGACTTAGTGGTTTGACTCTGTCATACGGACCGAATAGTATGATTCCATAATTATATTAAGATTATCGGAATCGATGACCCTTGAATAGATAGCATTGGCTTATGGGTTCGTGTGGGTACAAAGGAATTTGAATAGAAATATGGATCATTAGGAATTTACTTGATGGATTATTAGAACGATGAGATCGTATGTCGGATTTGGAATTGACCGTAATGTTGATAGATCGATCTTAGTCGATTGTTGGGTAAGTCTAGAATGAGCCTCTGTGGGAATTATTTCCTTGAGGAAGACCCTGAATAGATAGACTTGACCCTAGCGACCAGTTGTTGATTTACCAATTGCTGGCTTAGCCCAATTGGCGATTAGTTATTCAGACTGAGTTAAAACCCATAGGTTTGGGTAGAGTTCCTTAGAACTATTGGTTGCTTGTTGGCCTTAAGAATAAGAAACTAGTATAACCCTAGTAGCCGTCCACTCTAGGGGAGTCACCTGAATGATTAGGTATAGCTGTCAGTATAGCTAACAATTGAGACTGGACCAAATAATAGATGGCCGTTGGCGACCCATAGAATGACCTTGTGGCATTGAACGAGAGATGGTGATGAGTATGATCTAAGGATGATAAGTTTTAAGTATATGCTCCAATATGAACCTTAGAGATGTTTGACCTTGAGGATTATGTGTCGGCCTATAGCGGGAAATGGAATCGTGGGATGAGACTTGATTTGTATGTATCGAATAGTGAATTATGATATGAGATGGAATTGACTGCTCATGACGGAAATGTTGGATAAGTATCTATAGTCGGGTAGCTGGGTTAACCTTGACTGTTGCATAGAATTATACCCTGACTCGGATAATTGATAGTGGGTGACTTCGGATTGTATCTTTTAGAAAAGATGAATTGCCTCGGTGAAAAATGTTGTTAGATTTGGGAAGGAAAATAATTATTGTTGTGAAACCTTGATATGATTGGCTCTAAGTTAGACCCTTGATCGAATGTTAGAAATGTTATGCTTGGATGGAGATTGTCCCTGATGTTAAGTGGTGGCCTGGAAAATAGTGATTGTGGCAAAGTGAATAAAGCAATAAGTCAATTGAAAGGATGCTAAGTTGGATTTAGAAAAGAGAGTTATATTATGGCTGATCGAATCGCACTAACATGGAAGTTGGCTGAAGTACATATGTTTTGGGGACGCCTAAAATATGTATATGGATCCAGCAGAAGTGATTGGTTGTGACTGAGATAACATTATGGGAAGAATTTATCGTACTAGCACGGACTTTGGCTGAAATGCATATGTTTTGGGGACGCCTAAAATATGTGTATGGATCCAAACGAAGTGATATGTTGCGACTGAAATAGAAATGTAAGGAAAATGTTGGCGAATCAATGAGAAGTTACAAGTAATTGAAAAAGAGATAGACAGATCGAATCGTTGATGGATTTAAATGGCACAGTTGGATAGATATTTTGAAATGACCGAGTGGGCTGAAATGAATATTGATTGGAAGCTGAGTGAGTAAACTCATGGTGATTAAGTGAATCTTGTAGAAGACTTGTTTTCTTAAGTTTCGAGGACGAAACTTTTTCTGAGTGGTATATTATGTAATGCCCCGCTCCGTACGAGGCATTTGGTTGGCTTATTGGATGGGATCAGAATATTGGACCGTGACTTATGTTAGAAATCAGGAGAATTGAGACAGATGCAGTCTCTCTTAGCTGGCTAGACGGAATGGATATTGGAACGTGGCTCGCTGGTGGAGCTACGCTTGGTAGAATTTTGGGTGAGTGGAACTGTCCTTCCTCCTCCTTACTCCTTCATGCTTAATAGATGAAGTATTGAAATGCTATGAACTGCCCCTAAATGTCCCTTATGTTAGTTGCTGAATAATAAAGATGCTTTTGCTGAGAATTATTGAAATGTACAACACATTGAACTGTTAATGTGATTCGCTGCCTGAGAATGAATTGATAACATTGCCCCTTATGCTTAACACTGCTGGAACAAGTAGACACTTGAATAATGAGATGCCTTATGAATGATAGAATAAGAAATGAACTGGCTATGCTATCGAACCAATGAACTGAATAAAATACTAGAATCATGTACTATCTGTATAACTGTTGCAAGAATATGAAATGTTGCCTGTCCCTTATAAGAAATGAATGAATGATGCCTGTCCCTTATAAGAAATGAATGAATGTTACATTCCTCTTAAGAAAGGAATGATATGAGATACGTTGCAATGAAGCAATGAATGAGAAATGATAAAGCTGGGATCGTTGAGATCACCAAATGAAATGATGGTAATGATGAAATGAATAAGTCATTGAATATGACTAATGATGCACTGTTGCCTTTACTTTCCTTAATATATTTTACTATGCGATTATGTTCACAATCGAGTCGGACACGCATTCGCATGGTCATGGACAACTTGTATACAAGGTTTGAGTAATAATTTCCTCGAACGGTTCCTAGGGCCCTGGGGACCGATTCGGCCTAGGAGGAAATAATAATGAGTGCTATGGGAGCACGGATAAGGCGGGGTGGCATAGAGGCTCGCCACCTACTATGCTGACCGCATTATCTTAAAATGAAATGAAATGAGAAGAGTCCATATGGTTTAACAACACCAGTGACCATGTAGTCAGGATGCATGCTAATGAATGTTTTGTGCAGGCAGAGTAAGTATATCAGATAACCTGTAATTGATACAGGTACGAGGAGTCGGCTATCGGTAAGAAATCACATAATTGTGATATTGTATAAGTTGGGTTAACTTGCCTGCTTAACATGTTCTATTTAGTATGCTAGAAAGATGCCTTGCTATAATTATTGCTCAAACACAACATACATGCTAAGTGATGCTTGAAGTGAGAACTGTTATAATATGCTTAAATGTTAATGTTAACGATGCCTCAATGATGCCTTTTCATGATAACACCTAGTATGCCTCAATGATGCCTTTGCATGATAACACCAAGAATGATAAATGATATGTCCACATGAATGCTACTAAGAATATGTTTACATGCTTCACTCTGATTATTGCCCATGAACTGTAAACTGATGCTAGACCCCAAACAGAAAGATCACTCTAATAAAATGCATGCTTAAATGATCACCTTAAATGTTGGTTTATGCGAGTGGGTTGGATTCTGCTCGCCAGTACATAGATGATGTGCTGACCCACGTTTTGTGGGCAGGTGCTTATGCTTGGAATGTTCTACACACGGAGTTTAGCTGGATTGGTTCCGCGGCATCGAAGATTTGTTGGACATACAGAAGCTCTCCTTGCACAAGATGATGTCTTCTGTTTATAAAGGGCATAATGTATGGAACATTGTAATCAGTTGTACCAGTGAGATTGTAAGCCAAGTCGGTATATCGAGTTGTAATCCATTGTATCTAAATATCAAATGTAAGCTGTATAGCATTGTTCAGTTGGTTTTCAATGTAAAGTGAGATGTGCTGTAATCATTGTACTCAATACAAGTCTTGTACTCTTCTTCAATTATCAATAAAGAGAATAAAGTTCTACATATCTCTGTGTAGCTTCAAGTTACTCTTTTTCTCCGCTGCTATAAAGAAGTGATGTACTTCTATTCAATAAGAAAGATTGTCCTCATTAAATTCAATTTATCTGCTTCTGCCGTTGCGATGTGTTCATATTTGAAGAATAATCGATTATGTACCATCTTTGCCTTGTACAAGTGCAATACCAGACTTGTACGGCATCACGCCCAAGCGAGGACGATCGATTCCAAGAGATAAAATATGTGAATAAATGACTCTATGAATCGGGGCGTGACAGTGAGTATGCTTGAATTGCATTCAAATGAATGAATGCTAAAACAGATACTAAGTCCCAGGAATTGGGCGGTGAGTACACTGAGTTTGGTTGGGAAGATGTTTGGTATCAAAGATGTGGCAAGGCATTGGGTAACAATATTCTATTATCCTGTCGCCGATATAGAATGTTGATTACGCCAAGACCCTGGATTGGGCAGATGATAATGTGAGCATTGGCTCAAGGCAAGATGGCTAGATGGCAAGATGGCAATACGAACGAGAATGATGGTTTTGCTTAGTTTTTCTTATCATGCATTATATGTTTTCTTCTTAGATAAGTTGCATATAGTTGCATGGTCATGGGCAACTTGTCGACAAGGTAGTTTCTCGAACGGTATTCCTGGGCCATGGAACCCGGTTCGTCCTAGGGGAAACCAATGCCGAAGTAGTGGCAGTGCTGAAGTAGTAGCACGGTATACAGGACTTGCAGTGGGGCTAGCTGTCACACCCCGAGTCGACAAACCGTTCGTCCCCGGTGTTACTTTGCCGATTCGATCGTCCTCGCTAAGGCGTGATGCCGTACGAGCCTGGAGTTGCGCTCGTGCAAGGCAAGATGACAAGTTCTCAAATGGTTATCTTTTGATTTTGATATAAATACGCCAAGTCGAAACTTTACAAATCATATCAGAATATAAGGCGCATTATAGGAAGATAGAAATGCTTTTCATTCATAGCTTGCAACGAAGTGCAAGTCATAATTTACATTGGATGCCGTTGCGGCTACATTGATTGAAAACATAAGAAAATACATTCGACAAGTTGCCTGAACTAACGCTTGCCGTCCCATACATTCGCCCCTTTATACATAGCCGTCGACTTGAATTGGCTTCAAAATACTTCAGCATAGGAAGAGCTTCAAAACGCCTCACCGTACTTCAGCTCCAGTTTAGTTGAGCGCGCCCGTCGCACCTGGGGAAATTGGGGGAATGGGATTAGCACACTTACTAAGTGGACGAGACGAACCCACTCATCTAAACTGACTCTGATTGTTAGGGTAGGCATGCTTTAGAGTTGTCTTTCTATTAGAACTAAATGAATTCAGTTCATATTCGATAGCCATCTTTGCCTAATAAAGCATACAGTGAACCATAGCAGTTTATCATATTTCTTACCACGGCCGTACTCGTCCTAGCATAAAAACAGAGATAATATTCACACCTGCATAAGACAATAGGTGAGCATGCTACTATCTTATATGCGGTCATTGATGTTACACATCACGTTGGACTATCTAAACGGCATTTTGGCCTGCTCAGTCTAGGTTGCAAGCCTGACTGACGGTCCCGCAATGCATCAGTGCCGGAGCACGATTATTCATTCCCCCTAGGTCGAGTCGATTCCGATGCCCCGGATATGGATTCGAGGAAAATATCAACTTGTGCACAAGCTGTCCATGACCATGCCAATGCGTGAACAGTTTATATATGCAACCAGTTTTGTATAGCACGGACAGTATTGAACGACATTATCATTTCCCCCAACTCATGCAACGTTTCATTTTCCCCAAGCCGTACTCCGATTTAGCATCCCGTAGGCACCAAATTGTCCGAGGCATCATAACCCACGATCGACGTTTCATAATATTTTGCAGCACTTGAAATAGTCTATCTTTTTACTAGAACCTTAAACTTTCTGGTTTATGTGATAGACTTGTATTTTCAGAGTGAATTACTCTAAATTTATACATTTTCCCGAGTTCTTGGACTTAGTGGATTGGCATGCAATTAACTTGGCATCGTTCGATTTGAATGAATTCGAAGCAAGGAATAAGTTTGCGGGACAGAGTAGAAAAGAAGGGGCCGAATCACCCACCGATCACTTTGCTTTGTGCAGGTCGTCGAAGCGCTACGCAACGTCAATCCTTAGTTACGCGAGCTCCTGCAATGCATCAACACTTTGTTAGATTTCCTTCTTTTCTTCTTGTATCGAAATTTGTAATTGCATCCATAAAAACGACGCGAAAGCACTTCAATCAAGCCCAGCGGCAAAGCTCCAAGAAAACCATACAGCGGTCCGGTCCCGTCGAAGGGACTCTTATAGAGAGCTCACTCGCCGAGACGCAGCCCGCTACATCTAGGACTTATTCCAACAGAAGTCGTTCCATTAGTTGGATCGAATCTCGTAACTTTCGTCCAAATCGATTTGAATCGATGCTGCAAGGCGTTAACGTTTACCAAGCTTAGCGATCGAGTCAGATGGCCATCTAAGTTCCCGGCCGATCTAACTCGGCGCTAGCATATTATGAAGTTCCGTCGCCTATCGAAAGCGGGGCGCTACATAATATACCACTAAGAAAAAGTTTCGTCCCGAAACTTAAGAACAAGGGTCTGACCTTTATTTAGACAAACAACGCGGGGTACTTCTCTTTCATCTCTGCCTCCATCTTCCACGTCGACTCCTCGACTGAATGGTTCCGCCAAAGCACGCGGACCAAGGACATCGACCGATTTCGTAGCACCTTCTCCTTGCGGTCCAAAATTTGAATAGGCTCCTCCGAGTAAGACATGTCAGTACGTAGCTCCAACTGATCAAAGCTAACCACATGACTTGGATCGTGCACGTACTTTCGAAGTTATGAAACATGGAAAACATCGTGCACATCAGCTAAGGCAGGAGGTAGTACGATCCGATAAGCAACCGTCGCAACTCGCTCAATGATCTCGAAGGGGCCTACAAATCTCGGGCTCAACTTGCCTTTAACGCCGAACCGCATCACACCGCGCATGGGCGTTACTTTCAGAAACACATGGTCCCCGACCAAGAACTCTAGCGGACGCCGACGAAGATCTGCGTAGCTCTTTTGTCGACTTTGCGCGATACGGAGTCTATCTCGAATCAAGCGGACCTTTTCGACGGCCTGCTCCACCAGTTCCGGTCCAAGCACTTGTCGCTCTCCGACTTCATCCCAGCATATCGGCGAACGGCACTTCCTCCCGTAGAGCGCTTCGTATGGAGGCATCTGAATACTCGACTGATAACTGTTGTTGTACGCAAACTCCGCAAGCGGCAAATACGTATCCCAACTAGTCTTTAGGTCGATCGCACACAGACGCAGCATGTCTTCTAGGATTTGATTTACCCTCTCCATCTGTCCGTCTGTTTGGGGATGGTACGCCGAACTAAAGTTCAGTTTGGTTCCCATCGCCGCTTGGAGGCTCATCCAGAAACGCGATAGGAATCGCCCGTCTCTGTCCGAAATTATTGAGGCCGGTACCCCGTGCAGTCGAACAATCTCATCGACGTAGATTTGTGCTAACCGATCGACGCTCCATCCTACTTTAATTGCGATGAAGTGAGCTGACTTGGTCAATCTATCAACAATGACCCAAATCGCGTCATTCCCCCGCGGCGTCTTCGGAAATCCCACAATGAAATCCATCGAGATATTGTCCCACTTTCACTCGGGAATGGGGATGTTCTGCAGCTCGCCGCCTGGCCGTTGGTGTTCTGCCTTCACCTGCTGACACGCCATACATTGCGATACGAACGTAGCCACGTCTTTCTTCATGCCGTGCCGCCAAAAGTTTGTGCGCAAGTCCTTGTACATCTTGGTGCTTCCAGGATGTAACGAGTACTTCGCATAGTGCGCCTCCGTCAGAATTTCTTTTCTGAGTTCGGCAGTTTCAGGAATGCAGAGCCTTCCCTTTAGTCGCATTGTCGCGTCTCCGTCTTCCGCAAAGTCAGTCTCCCTTCCCGTTGAAATCAGCTCGTGCATTTTCTTCAGGAATGAGTCGTCCTCCTGTGCAGTCTTTATCTTGCTAAGCAGGCTCGATCCTAACTTCAGCTGCGCTAGGTGCAGGTGTCGATACTCAATTCTGAGTTCGATACCCATCGCTTCAAGGTCTCGCTTTATCTCCTTGTTTATGGCCAGTGTTCCCATAAACATTCTGCTGAGTGCGTCGACCACCACGTTTTCCTTGCCCGGTGTATACTCGATCGTTAGCTCGTAATCTTTTATGAGTTCGAGCCAACGTCGCTGTCGTAGGTTGAGTTCCCGTTGTGTAAATAAGTACTTCAGGCTTTTGTGATCGGTGTAGATTCTGCATGCCACACCATAGAGGTAGTGCCGCCATAACTTCAATGCAAAGACGATCGCCGCCAATTCTAGGTCGTGTGTTGGGTAGTTTTTCTCGTGCTGCTTCAACTGTCGTGAAGCGTAGGAGATGACTTTGTCTCTCTGCATGAGTACGCACCTGAGGCCAGTTCCCGACGCATCGCTGAATATCTGAAAGCCTTCTGGACCGTCTGGAAGTGCAAGGATTGGAGCTGAGACGATCCGTTGCTTCAACTCTTGGAAGCTGGATTCACAGTCGTCGCTCCATTCAAATACTACTCCCTTCTGGGTGAGGCGAGTCAGAGGCGACGCTAGTTTTGAAAAGCTTCGCACGAATCGACGGTAGTAGCCCGCTAAGCCAAGGAAACTCCGGATGTCGCTAACCGAGACAGGTCGTTTCCAATCCACCACCGCATCAATCTTCTTTGGGTCCACCGCGACACCTTCGGCAGAGATTACGTGCCCGAGGAATGTCACGCTACTCATCCAGAACTCGCACTTACTCTGCTTGGCGTACAATTTGTTTTGACGCAGAATCTGTAGTACCGTCTTCAAATGTTCTGCATGTTCTTCACGATTCTTTGAGTAGACAAAGATATCGTCGATGAATACGACTACAAATTTATCTATTTGAGGTCGGAAGACTCGGTTCATCAGATCCATGAACGTGGCTGGGGCATTCGTCAAACCGAACGGCATGACGAGGAATTCGTAATGACCATATCGAGTGCGGAAGGCAGACTTCGATATGTCGTCGGACTTGATCTTCAATTGATGATAGCCTGAACGAAGATCGATTTTTGAAAATATTGCCGAGCCTTGCAGTTGGTCAAACAAGTCGTCGATTCGCGGCAAAGGATACTTGTTTCGCACGGTCGCCTTGTTGAGTTCCCGATAGTCGATGCATAGCCGCAACGACCCATCTTTCTTCTTTACGAACAGTACGGGAGCTCCCTACGGAGAGATGCTAGGGCGAATGAATCCGCGGTCTAGCAACTCTTGTAATTGCACCTTCAGTTCCTTCAGTTCTGCTGGAGCCATTCGGTAAGGCGCCTTGGATATCGGCCATGTATCCGGAAAGGTGTCGATGCTGAATTCAATTTCTCGATCCGGCGGCATCCCTGGCATCTCGTCAGGGAAAACGTCAGGAAAATCTGCCACAACATCAGTCTGCATTGTGTTTGTATTATCCTTCCGCGTGTCTCGAACTGATGCCAAGTATCCCACGCAGCCGGAACGCAGCATACGCCTCGCCGAGATTGCCGACACCATCATTACCGTCTTCAAGACCGTACCGCACGAATATGAGAACTCTGTCTCGCCAGGAAGATGAAACACCACTCTCTTCTCCGCGCACTCGATCGTTGCATGACAAGCGCCCAACCAATCCATGCCCAGGATGATGTCGTAATCTTTGATGTCTAGTACGACGGCATCCAAGGATAGATATCTTCCTCCGATGCAAATGTGGCCATCCCTACAAATGAAGTTCGCAGGCATATCGACTCCCGACGGAGTGCTAACGCTAATATTTATATCTAGTGATTTCATAGTTATTTTATTTTCATTCGCAAAATCAGCAGATATAAAGCTATGCGTCGCACCCGAATCGAATAGAACTCGAGCATGTATACTTTTGTAGAGTAATATACCTGTTACAACAGTATCGGACGCGAATGCCTCGTCCCGAGTTAAGGCATAAACTCGGCCTTGAGCTCCGTGTCGTTGGTTCTGCTGGTTGACGGGCACCGCATTTGCGGCTTGCAGTATCGGCGCTTTATGCAGATTTGGGACGTTCCTCGGCGGGTTGTGTTGATTCGGACCTTTGTGCGGGCAATATGTAACTATATGTCCTACCTCGCCACACTTGTAGCAAGATCTTGTGACACAGTCGATGGTTCGGTGCCCACGCCTACCGCACCTGGTGCAGTGTTGACTGCCATGGCCTCGATTATTGAATCTGTTCGGACGCTTTGTTATTCCCGATCCCCTGGCGCCGGCGTCGTTAGGACGCTTGTTGAAGTGGTTACGGATGCCTCTACTCGACATACGGCCAAAGATGCGCTCACTATCAAGAGCGGCATTATAGGATTCACGGTATGTTCGGCACCTTTGATTCATGACGTCCCTTCGCAGTTCGTCATTTAGGTCTTGTTGAAAGCGTTCACACCAGGCCTCCTTGTTGGGCAGGAAGGCGCCGGCAAACTTCGCCAGCTTTGAGAAGCTCGAATCATAATCGTCGACAGACATATTTCCCTGTCGCAGCGTCATGAACTCGTCTTCTTTTTGTTGACGGACAGCGTGAGGAACGTACTGTTCGAGGAAGGCTTGCTTGAATATTTTCCAGGAAATCGTGGCGTCCGTATCGGCTTCATAGATTTCCTGCTTTTTAGCAGCCCACCAGTCGTACGCCCTCAGTTGCAGCTGTAACGCCGCACAAGTTACCCGCTGGGACCCTTCGATGCTAAGCAGATTAAACAGGTCCTCCATCTCCGCGAGCCATCCCACGATCACATCAGGCTCCGCTCGGCCGTTGAACTTCGGTGGATTCATCTTGCGGAACTCCTTTGCCTTGAACAAGGAAGAAGAATCTATCATTTGCGGTTGAGTCTCTTCTTCCTCGTTTTCTTCTTGGTCGCCTTACTTTTTTCCGGTCTCTTCGTCCGTCGTCTTGGTATTCCCCGCCATTTTGCTCACTATTTGAGTCAGGGCATTTATCTGTTTTTGTTGTGCTTCGAATTGGGCTTTGAATTGTGTCTGAAGCTGCTGCTGCTGCAGCTCCATCAACGGTAGCATCTTCCGTATAGTCGTCTCGTTAGGCTCGGTGCTTTTTGTGCTCGACGTACTATCTACAGTTTGGGTTGGGGCGGGATTGTTCCTTTTCTTAGTCATTCCTACAAAACAGAGTAAACCCGTTAGTATTTTTCAAAAATATCTACGGGCTTACCTGTAAGGAACTTTTATTTCACGCAACATGTCGACAAGCATTCAATCGAGCCATCGCAACGGACATTCCAATAATGAAACATCTTTCGAAAATCCGAGGAAACATAACTGAGCTCTGATACCAATTTATCACGCCCCGAGTCGACAAACCGTTCGTCCCCGGTGTTACTTTGCCGATTCGATCGTCCTCGCTAAGGCGTGATGCCGCACGAGCCTGGAGTTGCACTCGTGCAAGGCAAGATGACAAGTTCTCAAATGGTTATCTTTTGATTTTGATATAAATACGCCAAGTCGAAACTTCACAAATCACATCAGAATATAAGGCGCAGTATAGGAAGATAGAAATGCTTTTCATTCGTAGCTTGCAACGAAGTGCAAGTCATAATTTACATTGGATGCCGTTGCGGCTATATTGATTGAAAACATAAGGAAATACATTCGACAAGTTGCCTGAACTAACGCTTGTCGTCCCATACATTCGCCCCTTTATACAAAGCCGTCGACTTGAATTGGCTTCAAAATACTTCAGCATAGGAAGAGCTTCAAAACGCTTCTCCGTACTTTAGCTCCAGTTTAGTTGAGCGCACCCGTCGCACCTGGGGAAATTGGAGGAATGGGATTAGCACACTTGCTAAGTGGACGAGACGAACCCACTCGTCTAAACTGACTCTGATTGTTAGGGTAGGCATGCTTTAGAGTTGTCTTTCTATTAGAACTAAATGAATTCAGTTCATATTCGATTGCCATCTTTGCCTAATAAAGCATACAGTGAACCATAGCAGTTTATTATATTTCTTACCACGGTCGTACTCGTCCCTGCACAAAAACAGAGATAATATTCACACCTGCATAAGACAATAGGTGAGCATGCTACTATCTTATATGCGGTCATTGATGTTACACATCACGTGGGACTATCTCAACGGCATTTCGGCCCGCTCAGTCTAGGTTGCAAGCCTGACTGACGGTCCCGCAATGCATCAGTACCGGAGCACGATTATTCATTCCCCCTAGGTCGAGTCGATTCCGATGCCCCGGATATCGATTCGAGAAAAATATCAACTTGTGCACAAGCTGTCCATGACCATGCCAATGCGTGAACAGTTTATATATGCAACCAGTTTTGTATAGCGCGGACAGTATTGAACGACATTATCATTTCCTCCAACTCATGCAACGTTTCATTTTCCCCAAGCCGTACTCCGATTTAGCGTTCCGTAGGCACCAAATTGTTCGAGGCATCATAACCCACGATCGACGTTTCATAATATTTTGCAGCACTTGAAATAGTCTATCTTTTTACTAGAACCTTAAACTTTCTGGTTTATGTGATAGACTTGTATTTTCAGAGTGAATTACTCTAAATTTATACATTTTCCCGAGTTCTTGGACTTAGTGGATTGGCATGCAATTAACTTGGCATCGTTCGATTTGAATGAATTCGAAGTAAGGAATAAGTTTGCGGGACAGAGTAGAAAAGAAGGGACCGAATCACCCACCGATCACTTTGCTTTGTGCAGGTCGTCGAAGCGCTACGCAACATCAATCCTTAGTTACGTGAGCTCCTACAATGCATCAATACTTTGTTAGATTTCCTTCTTTTCCCCTTGCATCGAAATTTGTAATTGCATCCATGAAAACGACGCGAAAGCACTTCAATCAAGCCCAGCGGCAAAGCTCCAAGAAAACCATACAGCGGTCCGGTCCCGTCGAAGGGACTCTTATAGAGAGCTCACTCGCCGAGACGCAGCCCGCTGCATCCAGGACTTATTCCAACAGAAGTCGTTCCATTAGTTGGATCGATTCTCGTAACTTCCGTCCAAATCGATTTGAATCGATGCCGTAAGGCGTTAACGTTTACCAAGCTTAGCGATCGAGTCAGATGGCCATCTAAGTTCCCGGCCGATCTGACTCGGCGCTAGCATATTATGAAGTTCCGTCGCCTATCGAAAGCGGGGCGCTACACTAGCTACCTGCACTGGCAAGGGCGCTATATACCTGTAAGACGGTCCAGGATGGCGTGTCGCCAGTGACCTTCATATAGATAGGTCAGGTGCTAATGATGTCTTATGCAGGCAGAGTAAGTTATATTCAAATACAGGGAAGGATGTCGGCTGTTGGTAAGAATCACCTGAACGGTGATATTCATATTGAATCATGATATTGTTTCTAACAATGTCTTGTGCAGGCAGAGTAAGTATTATAAATGTATAGGGATGGCTACACGATCGTGGGTAAGAATCACCAAAGGGTGATAACAGTATGCTTTAAATTATGTGGGCTATGAGATTTGCATGCTTTACTTCTTGTCGGCTATAACATGAAATTGACCCTAAGGCAACAAGAAAGACCACTGTTAATAATGTTCTGTAACATGATTACTTAGTGTTGTCTTCTTAGGTGAGTTGGGCCAGCACCGCTCGTCAGTACATTGATGATATACTGACCCACGTTATGGGCAATATTACAGGTGTTTGCTTGGGAGAAATCCTGTGAATCAGTGCTTGGCATCGATGAATCGAATGGGTGTGCAGAAGCTCTTCTTGCATGACGATGTCTTCTACTATACGGGACATAATGTATGGAACATGGGAACTCAGTTATACCAGTGAGATTGTAGCCATATTGGCAAGTTTATTGTAAAGAAGTCGGTATATTCATTTGTAGCCTAAAGGGCAAGTGTATACATTCAGTTGGCTATTCAAAAGTCTTGTAAACAGTTGTAAACTCCGCATTCCGCTGCGAGTCTTGTAAACAGTTGTAAACTCTGTATTCTACTGCAAGTCTTGTAATCCATTTTGATTATCAATAAAGAGATACATTTCTATATAAATTGTGTGACATTCAATTTATCTGCTTGGTTCCGCTGCATTGTCGATATTTTCTGAGAATTACCAGGAACTGTAATGGTTTTGCCTTGTACAAGTGCAATCTAGACTTGTACGGCATCATGCCCAGTGGCTAGTTTTCGATCCTCCGGGATCAGGGCGTGACATCCACAGATCCCCTCACATCCTCCGTTGCCTCACACCTGACTTCCTTCCCGACAACTACCAACGCCTCACCGGCCATCACCCCCCCCGCCTCGTCGGACTCAATCCTATGCCTCTGCCACCCAATACCTGTTGGAGTTTTGGCCTTTCCTTTAGAAACTTTAGTCCCACATTGGATAGGCCAAAGAGTTTGTATCTCTATATATTAGCTTTGCTATTATTGGAGATGCACATGTGGTGTGGAGGTGCACATGGGTTTGCCATGTAGGGTTATTTTTCTAATGGAAAAAAGGCTAAAATCAACAATTAAAGCATTCATGTTTTTTGCTCTTGGGAAATTTATTTCCATAGGAGCTAAGCCCTCGGACTCGGACTCGGACTCGGACTCGGGCTCGGGCTCGGGCTCGGACTCGGGCTCATGAGGCGTAATGTGGCATTTTGTTGGCGCACTTTGTACTTAGCACGTCAGCATCGTCGCTAGGCGCATAGTGCGCTTAAGTTGCGCGAACCACTTACGCGACCACGTTGCGCGGCCCGTTACGCGAGCCCAGTTATGCAGCCCAGTGCATGCAGTGTACGCAACATGCGTAGAGTGCACAGTGTGCGTAGCGTACGCAGCGTATGCAGTGTACATAGAGTGCATAGTGTGCGTAAAGGGGCTGTGTGCGTAAAGTACAAATTATGCTGGTTACGTAAGTGGCACAACTTGCAGCAGAACGTGTCTTTACATGTTCTGAGCAGTTGCTCCATGTTCGGGGTGGTTACTGTAGTGCCCCGTCCCGCTCAGTCAATCGGAGGAATCGAAACGCCGACGGCGTTCGGACTTAGCCTTACAACGGCTACTCGGAGACATCGCTCGGTCGAGGCGACCGCTCGCTCATGTGGGGTAGTTTCGGTGAACTTGCCTAATCTTTGCCATCACATAATAAATTGTGTTTTCAACTTGCACAAGTAGGCTTAATAATAAAAGAGATGAATCCACATAGCTAAGGGAATAATCTCGACGGGTCAAAATGAGTTAGAACATGGAAAAACGTCCCACTGTCGGCTTAGAGTTGGGGCACGGCGTGCTTTGAAAATGACACTCGGTCCTTCGTCCCGTGGCTTGGGAGAAGGAAAGTTGGTCTTCGACACAAAGTTATGAAATAGCCTAAGTCATAGGCGTCGCCTGCGTGAATGCTTGTTAAAGCATGCACGGTCCCGTCGAATTGTCCCGACACTTGAGTTAGCCTAAGTCATAGGCGTCGCCCGCATAAATGCTCGACAAAGTATGCACGTTTCCATAACGCAAGGCTTGGCATAGCCTTTGCTCGTTAAGTTGTAGGCTTGAGTAAGTTAGGCAATGTTACGCCGATCGACCTAAGTCATTTCTAGTGCTGTCTCGCTCTTTCTGCGGTTGTCAAATTAAATTGTCCTACGATCCCAAGGCCTGTCACATGAAGTATGACTTGGGCGATAGCGTCGCATAGATCGAAAGTCGGTTTGAGACACGATGGCACGGTCCTAGAATTTTAAGACACGGGCCACGGTTGATTCATTGAATTTGAAAAGTGTTGTGAATAGTTGTTCTTGAGTTGAATAAAATGATAGGGCAAGAAAGAAGTATGCTCGCGGCTACATGTCGGCGAGGCCTCGCGGCTACATGTCGACGATGCGGTCTCATAAGAAAGAAGCTTGCTCGCGGCTACATGTCGGCGAGGCCTAAGAAAGAAATATTGAACTTGGCCCTGAAAGAAATAGTGACACTAGAGGTAGCATGACCGTGTGAGACATCAGTTTGAGTCGAGTCTTGCATGGTCATTGGACAACTTGTCGACAAAGTGAGAGTTTCCCCGCACGGCAACCCGAGGCCTCGGCACCGCTGCGGGCATTGGAAGACAAACAACTTTTCGACAAGGTGAGAGTTTCCCCGCACGATAACCCGAGGCCACGGGATCGATGCGGGCATTGGGAAACAATTAATTTAGCTGTGCTTTTGGCACGGGTTAGGCGGGGACTTGCAGCGGGGCTAGCTACCTTGCGCTGAAAGGGGCACCCGTCTAACAAAAGCTAAGAGGAGTCCGCGATGGCTCTAGGAGTCAGTGACCAAATCATATAGATGAGTCGGCATATAAGTTGCATAAGTTGGTTGAGTTGTTTGAGTTTAAGTCGGAAAATCGCCGCAAGGCAAAGTCAGTCGGGTGACACTTAACTCATAAGTCTTGATTGGGTCAGTTGGCGATCAAAACAACAAAGGGGTGGCCGCAAGGCGGTGATATGGTTGAGTCGTACTGGGTTGCGAGGCACGACATAAAGGAATTGTAGCACGGTCGTAAGGAAATTGGGTACTACCGCGTAGTTGCGTCTCTGATTTTGGCCGTAAGGCAAACACGACTCGATAGGTTAACGTTGTTGGCACGAGAAGTGGTCTAGGGACAAAGTATGAGTTAACGTTGACATTGCAAGCACGGGATGGTTCCGATACACAAGTTGCGCTATGGCGCCGGTCCTAAAACTGATCCTAAGGCAAGAGTAGAAAGACAATCATAAAAGGGACTATGTTGCATAAAGTAAAGTAAACGTGTTGGTTTTGTATGGGTGGGCGAGGAGCTCATTCCACCAGTACAGTTGAGTACTGACACCCACATAGTTTACATGTGCAGGCACAGGTAGAAGCTCGTGGCGCGGAGCTCGCTTGGATGCGTCGAGGCACGGAGTTCCTTGGCGATTCGAAGCGTGCGACCGCATGGAGAAAAGACTTATACGGGACATAATATATGGACATCGCCTTCCGTAGCTTCCGCTGGATCAAGACTTGTAATTGAGCGAAGAGAGAGCTGAGTGAACTTGTAAAATGTGAGAAGAGTGAGCTTAAGTGATTGTAATATTGGCCGTTCAATATCAATAAAGAGCTTCTTTTGAGTAACTTAAGTTTTGTTCTAAAATTCCGCTGCTATAATTCAATGTCTCTGCTTGGGACTTCTGTGCGATGATCCCGTCGCAGCCGCTGAAATCGGCCGTTATGGAACCCGCCTTGCACGAGCGCAATCTAGGCTCGTGCGGCATCACGCCTTAGCGAGGACGATCGCTCCTATGGGGGCGGGGCGTGACAGTTACTACCACGTTCCTATCATTGTGCTAACCGGGCAGTTATTGCTGGGGCTTATTTAAGGCCTCCTCCTTCTCTCTCACAGGTTAGAACTAATACACAAGTAGTAGACAGAAAGTTTACAAGTGCTTAGAAGCTGTGAGAGAGAAGAGAGGTATTGTACTAGCGTTGAGTTTTGCACGGGAGTTCGTGTTCAACCGAGGAGTCAGAAGAGCAAGAGTGTTCCAAGTTCTCCGACGAACTTGCTGGTTCCTGGAAGCTATTCGTGTGGGGCGAATAAAGCTTTGAGCAACGGTGATCATTCACCCCAGCAGAAGTTTTTCCATCTTTCGCCTGTCACCTTCTTTGTTGGTTTTATCAGGATTCTATTAGCGCACCTTCGGTGAAGTGTTTGCGTTAATATTATCATAATTCTATCTGTGCACCTTCTGTGAAGTGTAGCACTAGTAGAATTTTTTTTACGTACCTTCTGTGAAGTGTTACGTTCTGTGCACCTTCTGTGAAGTGTAGCACTAGTTGAAATTTCTCTTACGTATCTTTGTGAAGTGTTACGTAATATCGATTGTTTGTACAATTGTTACAAAATTTCAGTTTTCCATCGAAAAATTGTGCCCCAGCACTAACAATCTCAAAGCTTTATTACTACGATAAAAAACGTTAATGTTTTACTCTTCAATTCTGACTTTTGTAAGTTAGAAAAGTTTGATGGAGAACATTACCAAGTCTGGAAGAGGAAGGTTTATCTCACCCTTCAACTCAAAGACGTAGATCACGTGCTTCTGGAGGAAGAACCTACTATTCCAGATGTTGGGTCTGCTGCCGCAATCACCGTGGCTACTAAACTTCAAGCAAAATGGAGAAGGGAAAATAGTATTTGCAGGCTGCTTATCCTGAATGCCATGGAAGATTCCCTTGCAGAATCATATTCTAAAAATAATATCGCTAGAGACATATGGGAGTCTCTAGAAAAACTCTACGAAGAAGATAAGAACTGCAGTAAAATCTTTGTGGTTGAAAGATATCACAAGTGGTTCTTTGAGGACGAAAAGTCTATGCTGTCGCAGGTGAAGGAGTTCCTGAAACTGCGACAAAAGCTGGAAGACGAGGCGATGCCCCTCCCCGACAAGTTTGTTGTTGGAGGAATTGTCTCAAAGCTCCCTGCTGGGTGAAGCAAGTTCTATGCAAACATGCATAGGAAGAAGCTAGAGATCAGCCTTGAAGATCTCTTGCAGGAAATCTATGTTGAGGACCAGATGCGGGATCAACTGAAGGTGGACACACTGTCCAGGCAATTGGCTAACACCAATCTGGTTCATACCAAGGAACCAAAGGGAAAGCAGGCGACTTCCCACAGCAAGAAGAAGGACCCTGACAATCTGAAAGTCAAGGGAACTTCTTTCAAGAAAAAGAAGCCAAAGTCTCAGATGCCTTGCTTCAAGTGTGGCAAGAATGGCCACTTTAAGAATGAGTGCAAAGCAAATACCAAGCAATCAGAGCAAGAAGAACCTAGTAAGGTATCTATGATCACTGACGATGTTGCTATGATTGTGCAGGTTGATGCGGTAAGGACTGACTCTGACTGGTGGGTTGACACTGGAGCCTCCTGCCATGTCTGCTCCAGTAAGGAATGGTTCACCACCTACACACCTACTTCTAAAGTGGTTATGATGACAAACCAGGCACAAGCTGAAGTGCTCGAGATTGGAACGGTGGTATTGAAGCTGACTTCGGGGAAGTCTATGATGCTTCACCACGTACCTGCTATCGCCAAGAACCTGATCTCAGGAGGCCTACTCTGTAACGTAGGCCTCAGGATGGACATCAATGCTGGCCAGATGGTGATGTCTATCAAGGGAAAATATTTCGGGAAAGCTTTTTATACCGAAGGAATGTTCAAGATTCAGCTTGTAAATCAGTCCAATGTAATTAATGTAATTAATGAAGTCACTCATTCTGCTTATACTCATGAGTTGTGGCATAATAGGCTAGGACATGTTTATTGTAAATGAATAAACAGAATGTCTAGTCTAGGACTTATCTCCAAATGTGGAGGTAAGGTAGAGAAATGTGAAGTTTGTGCTTAAACTAAGATCACAAGAAAACCCTTTCCTCGGGTTAATCGAAGTACAGATCTTCTAGAGTTAGTACACTCAGATATCTGTGACTTCAAACAGTTCTCTACAAAGGCCAGGATAAAGTATTTTATAACCTTCATCGATGACTTCTCAAAGTATGCGTTCGTCTACTTGCTGAAGGCTAAAGACGAAGCATTTGAGAAGTTCAAGGAGTTCAGAGCCAAAGTTGAGAGGCGGACAGGACAACAACTCAAAAGAATAAGAAGTGATCGAGGTGGGGAGTACAGGTCTCATGAATTCGTATCGTTCTACAAAGAATATAGAATTGTCAATGAGACTACGGCTCCGTACTCTCCTCAATCAAACGGAGTAGCAGAGAGGAAGAATAAAACGTTAATAGAAATGATTAACTCAATGTTGTTGACTGCTGGCCTTCTAAAGTGCTACTGGGGTGAAGCTGCATTGACGGCCACTTTTATTCTAAATAGAGTGACTCATGCAACTTCAGACGTTACTCCTCATGAACTCTGGTTCAAGGTCAGACCTAACTTGAATATCATTCGAGTGTGGTGGTGTCTGGCATATGTCAAGCTTCCAGATCTGAAGATTCAGAAGCTTGGCACAAGGACTACTAAGACGATCTTCTTGGGGTATGCCGAGAAGAGTGATGCTCAGAGATTTCTTGATATTGAGTCAAATCATATCATTGAATCTCGCGACTCAGAATATTTTGAAGACAAATTTACAAGGCACAAGAATATTGTTCTTGCGGATGTACCGGAGAACAATAAGGGTGCACAGCAAACTGAAGTTTTCAATGAAGATGTGGTCCAAGAAGATGTTGTTGAAACAACGATTGAACCAGAACAAGCTGAGCCGTCAGCTAAGCGTGTGAGGAGGCCGAAGGACTTTGGAAGTGACTTTGTCACCTATCATGCGGAAGCAGATCTGCTTACATATGATGAGGCGATGAAGACCAGAGACGCAGTTTTCTGGAAGGAGGCGATTGACAATGAAATTGATTCCATCACCTCAAATAACACTTGGGTGTTGGTTGATCTTCCTGAAGGAGCGAAACTCATCGGATGCAAATGGATCTTCAAGAAGAAGATGAAAGCAGACGGAACTATTGACAAGTTCAAGGCTAGGTTGGTAGCTAAGGGGTTTTCTCAGAAGCAGGGGATTGACTATTTTGACACGTATGCTCCAATTGCCCGGATGACTACCATCAGAATGTTGATTGCTCTTGCAGCAATACATAAGATGGTGATACATCAGATGGATGTGAAAACGGCTTTTCTAAATGGCGAGCTGACCGAAGAGATTTATATGCAACAGCCGGAGGGATTTGTCGTCAAGGGTCTTGAAGACAAAGTCTGCAAGTTGGTGAAATCTTTATACGGTCTTAAACAGGCTCCCAAGATGTGGCATAAGAAATTTGACAAAGTTATAAGGTCAAATGGCTACATGGTCAGCGAGACGGACAATTGTGTTTACACGAAGTTCGCTGATGGAAGAGGTGTGATCGTTTGTCTGTACGTGGATGACATGCTTATACTAGGTACAGATATAAGCTGTGTTACAGAGACAAAGAAATTCATCTCGAGCAAGTTCAGTATGAAGGACTTGGGGGAAGCTGATATGATCTTAGGGATCAAGATCATCCGGAAAGACACTGGACTAGCGCTGTCACAGTCTCATTATATTGAGAAAATGATCACTCGTTATGGATATCGGGATCTTCCAGGGATCGATACGCCATACAGGTGTGATATGAAGCTGAAGCCTAATTCAGGGGAAAGCGTCAGGCAGCTGGAGTATTCAAGCGTAATCGGAAGTTTATTGTATGCTACTACTGCCACAAGGCCTGACATAGCTTTCGTCGTGGGAATACTGAGTCATTTCATGAGCAACCCAGGTGTTGAACACTGAAAAGCTATGAAACGACTTATGAGATATCTCAAGAAAACTCAAACATATGCACTGTACTACAGCGAAGATCCGCAGGTAGTGGAGGGCTTCAGTGATGCTAGCTGGTGCTCAGATTTGGAGAGCGAGAGGTCCACAGGTGGATATATTTTTACAATGGATGAAGCTGCTATATCATGGAAGTCAAAGAAGCAGACAATGCTCTCGTGGTCATCCATAGAATCTGAGTTCTTTGCACTTGACACCGCAGCCGAGGAAGCAGAATGGCTTCGGGAGCTCATGTATGATCTTCCATTGGTTGGGGCGCAAATACCGGCAATACCGATATACTGCGACAACCAGGCGACTGCGACGGTGGCATCAAATGACCTCTTCAACGGAAAGAAGAGGCTGTGCGGTTAAAGCACAGGGCAGTACACGATCTTATTAAGAGAGGTGTAATTGCAGTGATTGATGTTCGGAGTCAGAAAAACCTGGCGAATCCGTTCACCAAGGGCCTCAAGCGCCAGTTGGTCGATGACTCAGCATGTAAAATGGGCTTAAAGGCATTTTGATATTAGTTGTTATATTCCTACCATAAAGTTTTATGCTATTAGTTCAAATATTTATCTACAAGGCATCTAGCTTTTGGTTCAAGGGAGGACCATTAACTGGAAGAATATATCAGAAACGGTGGGTACATGTTCTATTGGGCATGGAGAGGTTACGGACCTATAACCACTGTTGTCTACTATTATTTTCTGCGAAAAACGGTTCCTGTGGAAAGGTTGGCTTAATTGCCTTAATGAGTTCTCAGGCAGAGTGAATGCCTGGTGTGCTTTACAGGAAGCACACTAGAGCAGCACTACAAGGAATGAAACTCCATGCTACAGTGGGGTGACTCCACGATGAGGTTCCTATATGTGGGGTGCTGCCCAGGAATAGGATAAAGCCTCGACTTTGCAGGCCAAGTCACAGCGGCGTAGCACCGCAAATAGGCAGTTAGCCTAATGCTGTATGTTAAAAATAAAGAGGGGTGTAGTCAGCACTACAAAGAGGAGTAGTTCCTCATGTTACAGTGGCTCGACACCACGATGAGGTACCCGGTTAGGGATAAAGCCTCGGCCTTGCAAGCCATGTCGTTGCGGCGTAACACCGCAAGGGAGCCTAAGGCTTCATGCTGGGTAATTTGGCACTACAAAGAGGCAGTTGCCTCATGCTACAGTAGTATGACACTACGATGAGGTTCCCGGTATGGGGTAAGGCCTCGGCTTTAAGCCATGTCATAGTGGCGTAGCTCCGCAAGGGAAGCGCATAGCACTTCATGCCATGTCTCTTTATAATGAACTCACCTATAGTGTATCGACAAAGCGATATCAGGCCGTCTCTTGAGGGTAAACTTGTAGACGCCCAAAATTATACACTAAAACCAGGCAGGCACAGGGCCTTTAATGTGTAGCCAGAAGTACATGTAACTACATTATATGAGTGGAAAGAATTTTAGCTATGATACAGAATTTAAGGCTTGGTCCATTCTTGTATTATAGTCTGATTTTTGACCCATGCAGGAAGATTCAAGTCGTCAGCGACATCTCTCCTAATGCATGATGGACAGTTACTGTGGGAAACACTTATACCCATTTATAGAGATATGTGGGGGATTGTTGGAGTTTTGGCCTTTCCTTTAGAAACTTTAGTCCCACATCGGATAGGCCAAAGAGTTTGTATCTCTAAATATTAGCTTTGCTATTATTGGAGATGCACATGTGGTGTGGAGGTGCACATGGGTTTGCCATGTGGGGTTATTTTTCTAATGGGAAAAAGGCTAAAATCAACAATTAAAGCATTCATGCTTTTTGCTCTTGGAAAATTTATTTCCATAGGAGCTAAGCCCCATAGGGGCTTAGCGACTCGGACTCGGACTCGAACTCGGACTCGGACTCGAACTCGGACTCGGGCTCGGGCTCGGACTCGGGCTCGGACTCGGGCTCAAGGGCTCATGAGGCATAATGTGACATTTTCTTGGCGCACTTTGCACTTTGCACGTCAGCATCGTCGCTAGGCGCATAGTGCGCTTAAGTTGCGCTCGTTGCACGAGCCGCTTGCGCGACCACGTTGCGTGGCCCGTTATGCGAGCCCAGTTACGCTGGCCCAGTTACGCAGCCCAGTACGCAGCCCAGTGCACACAGTGTACACAGCGTGCGTAGAGTGCGTAGTGTGCGCAGCGTACGCAGTGTACGTAGTGTGCGTAGTGTGCGTAAAGAGGCTGTGTGCGTAAAGTGCAAATTATGCTGGTTACGTGAGTGGCACAACTTGCAGCAGAACGTGTCTTTACATGTTCTGAGCGGTTGCTCCATATTTGGGGTGGTTACTACCACGTTCCTAACATTGTGCTAACCGGGTAGTTGTTGCTGGGGCTTATTTAAGGCCTCCTCCTTCTCTCTCACAGGTTAGAACTAATACACAAGTAGTAGACAGAAAGTTTATAAGTGCTTAGAAGCTGTGAGAGAGAAGAGAGGTATTGTACCAGCATTGAGTTTTGCACGGGAGTTCGTGTTCATCCGAGGAGTCAAACGAGCAAGAGTGTTCCAAGTTCTCCGACGAACTTGCTGGTTCCTGGAAGCTATTCGTGTGGGGCGAATAAAGCTTTGAGCAACAGTGATCATTCACCCCAGCAGGAGTTTTTCCATCTTTCGCCTGTCACCTTCTTTGTTGGTTTTATCAGGATTCTATTAGCACACCTTCGGTGAAGTGTTTGCGTTAATATTATCATAATTCTATCTGTGCACCTTCTGTGAAGTGTAGCACTAGTAGAATTTCTCTTATGTACCTTCTGTGAAGTGTTACGTTCTGTGCACCTTCTGTGACGTGTAGCACTAGTTGAAATTTCTCTTACGTACCTGTCACTTTCCGTTCCCAGAATACGTATTTATTTAATAGTTACCATGTATTATTCTGTATTTAAATTTCTGTAAATTTATGTTAGTTAATTAATCTGCTCTTTAAATTTTCATGTTAATTTATTTCCTGCAATTTTATTTCTGCACTTTATTTCCTGCTTTTATTCCTGCATTTATTTTCTGCTTTTACCTTTTTGCTTTGCTTGCGGGTTGGCCTTGGATGAACCCATTGGATCCGGCCCAATACTCCCACCTACCACCACCCCTTCATTTAAAGCCCAAAACCATTTCTCTCTCTTCATTACTTCTTTCCATTTCACTTCTTCTTCCTCATAACTCTCCCACCAACCTAGAAGAGATAGGCAAGTGCCAACTTGCTTCTTGATGGATCCCCATTTTTATTGTTCCATCATCTTCCTCATTTGATTCTAAGTCTCTTTAGTACTTAGAATTTTCAATTTCCATGGCTTAATTGTTGTAGATCTAAGTTTGATACATTTTCGGATTTCTTAGGTTTTGATCTAGTAAACCTTGTTATCTTCAAGTTTCGATGGTTCCATGTTGTAGAGAATTTCGTTCTACTCAATTTTGACCTATGGAAGTCCATATTTGGGCTTGGGATGAAGGATTTATGAAGCTTGGAAGCAATGGCTTCCATGGTTCCCATGGTTCTGTTCTCAGAAAATTGTTCTCAGAAAATTCGGAGAAGAAGAACAGTCCCAGTCGCATCAAATCTTCATTCCTCAAGCGCATGGAAATCTTTATTTCCACAGCGCATCAAATCTTCATTCCTCAAGCGCATGGAAATCTTTTTCCCACAGCGCATCAAATCATCACTTCCCACAGCGCATGAGTCTAATTATTTCTCAATCACTTCCTCAGGCGCATGAATTTATTTATTTCCCAATCACTTCCCACAGCCAAGGCGCATGAGTTATTTATTTCTCAATCCTTTCCCTCAGGCGCATGAGTTATTTATTTCTCAATCCTTTCCCTCAGGCGCATAAATTTATTTATTTCCCCAATCACTTCCCACAGCCAAGGCGCATGAGTTATTTATTTCTCAATCCTTTCCCTCAGGCGCATGAGTTATTTATTTCTCAATCCTTTCCCTCAGGCGCATGAATTTATTTATTTCCCACAGATTCCCTCAGGCGTATGAGTTATTTATTTCTCAATCCTTTCCCTCAGGCGCATGAATTTATTTATTTCCCCAATCACTTCCCACAGCCAAGGCGCATGAGTTATTTATTTCTCCATCCTTTCCCTCAGGCGTATGAGTTATTTATTTCTCAATCCTTTCCCTCAGGCGCATGAATTTATTTATTTCCCACAGATTCCCTCAGGCGCATGAGTTTATTTATTTCCCACAGCTTCCCTGAGTTTATTTATTTCTCACAGCCACTTCCTCAGGTGTATGAATTTATTTATTTCCCAATCACTTCCCACAGCGCATGAGTTTATTTATTTTCCAATCATTTCTCTCAGACGCATGATATTATTTATTTCCCAACCTTTCCCACATCAGGCGCATGAGTTTATTTATTTCCCACAGCTTCCCTGAGTTTATTTATTTCTCACAGCCACCTTCCTCAGGCGCATGGATTATTTATTTTCCAATCTTATTCCACAGCGCATGATATTTATTTCTCACAGCCGCATTCCCACAGCGCATGAGTTTATTTATTTCCCAATCATTTCCCACAGGCGCATGATATTATTTATTTCCCAACCTTTCCCACAGCGCATGAGATTCTTTATTTCCCAAACATTTCCCACAGTGCATGAGATTTATTTATTTCCCAATCATTTCCCACAGCACATGAGATTCTTTATTTCCCAAACATTATTTATTTCCCAATGTTTATTTTTCGAATTTGGCATTAATTAACATTGATTGTTATCTTGATTAATTATTGATCATGCGTTCCTAGATGGAACTAAGAGACTGGCTAGTCGTCTTATTGAAATGAATGAATGAGACACGTTCATATTAAGTATGAACTGCTATAATTGATTGGCCGATCCCGAATATTGACATACAGGCACACATGCAGGCTTCAATTTATTAATTTATTTATTTTACTATAAAAGCAGCATGTGTACTTTATGGTCAAGGCATAATTATTCCGTGGTTAGTTTTAATTGTTGCATTACGCTATGTAAGACCTACAACCTAACCGCACGGGTATCGTTGTAGAGCTGGGCATATCGTACTTTGTACGGAAGTACTCATTCTGAATGACCATGACCCACGGCATGGGATTTCACTTAACGTAGAGGCTACTAAGTTAAATAAAATAATGATTGCATGGAGAGAATGGATTCCCGAGTTCTTACATGGCAGCCCTCTTTGGGACTATTAGTGCCCAACAGGCCGGCTGGTTCCCACAGATACTGCAAATCTGCCACACGGACAGGGAGCGGTATCTGCTTATATTATTGTATATTGTATATTGATGACGGGCGTCCCGCTGGGACTCGTCTAATTCATGATTGGCGCAATTGATTGATTGGATAGACTAGCCTTGCTTGTCCATAGTAAGAACTGAGAAATCCTTATTGCATAATTCCAGGATAACTTGGGACTCACAGTAGTAAGCCGTAGGAGTTGGATGGCCGTTTAAGTTGATTTGTTTGTGTACTGTACCTACTCTGTTAACTAACTGAGATGATCATAGCATCATGACATGACGGGCCAACTTCTGTCCTTGTTTGGTTGGAAGGTTGGTTCGAAGTGTCGTGATGTCACGTGAATCCCAGTAGCGAGCAGAGATCTATTATTATATTCTCTTATTTACTGGTTTAATGCCTCATATCGTGCTTCCTTGCGGTACTTGCTATTAGAGGTCTAACCTCTCTGGTTTTGCATGGCCAGATTTAGAGCCGGTTCCCGAGGACTCAGCTTACTTCTACCTCCAAGATGGTCAATACTAGAGGAATGATCGCAGGAGGACTCGAGTGGGTTCCTTACTTCTCCGTTCGTTTTGTTACTTACTTTATATTTTGCCGTTTGGCACCGACATGTTAGTCGGATTGTCTTGTACTTACTTTTACATAATTGTAATTAAGTCAGACTGCAGCTGATAACAATTGTGTATATGTTGCTATATCATCTGGCTATGTTTTATAAAGCCAGATCTCAAGAACATTTTGACTAAGCGTTTGGAACGCCTTATTGCTTTATCTTAAATGTTCTCTATTATTGCTTCTTGTTTGAATGATTGAGACAATAGATGTGAAGTGACCATAGCGAGACTTTCATATAGTATGCACCCCCTTGTCTTTTAGACAGCATTGATCGTATTATACGGTATTCATCTACCCGTAATACGTAGCTGGCTGAGTCATTCCCCCGCTTTTCAGTATTCTGGTTCTGGGGCGTGACAAGGTTTTAGTGGTGGCCCATGCAGGTCTAATTTCAGACTTGTGGGGTGTTTTAATTTATAGGATGTCTCAATCACACATGTTTCCCCTTGATCTCCTGATTCGTATTCTCGATTCTAGCTTGACATTCCGGTATCCTTTGACTTCATTGATCTTTCCTGTCCGACCATTTGATTATTCTCTTGTCCCTTTTCTTAGGGGCACCTCGTCCGCATCTGTCAGGATTGGGCAACAACAACAAGGGCAACATGGGCAACCTGACCAGGTTGGTCAGCAACAAGAGCCAGTACAACCTCAAGAGGCTATTCAAGAAGAGGTGATAGTAGAACCAGCAGTTGGACCGCAGTATCCGGAGGTTCCGACACCATCAATAGTTCCACCTACCCCAGTGGAAATGGACACACCAGCCCTTCTGGAGATCATGAGAGGGATGATGGCTACTCAGCAACATCAGATGTTAGCCCAGCAGCGCATGCACGCTCAGTTACAAGAGCAGAATGTACTACTTAACCAAGGATTGCAGACAGCTTTGGAAAGAGGGGCAAGGCCAGATTCAGGAGCATCAGCCAGGTTTTGCAAGTACAACCCCCGTCGTTTCGAGGGCACGGAGGATGCCATCTCAGCAGATGCATGGCTTAAGGATATTGAGGCTATTCTGACAGCAGCTAAGGTGCCAGCAGAAGAACGTGTGGATCTAGTGAAGCTGTTACTTCAAGATCTCGTACGTGCTTGGTGGGAATCAGAGGAGGTAGGCATCAGACGTCCTGTGGCTTGGAACAATTTTACAGCAAGATTCAAGACGAAGTACTATGGAGTTGTGGCGCAATTTGAGCTACAACAGAAGTTTATCAATCTTAGACAGGCTGGCAAGACTGTAGATGCTTATGCAGCAGAGTTCTGCAGATTGAGTAGGTTCGCCCCAGAGATGGTAGCCACAGAGAGCCAGAGGGCTATGAGGTTCCAGCAAGGATTTCATCTCGAGCTCTTGCAATTGATAGAGGGGCACAATTACCAGACTTTTGATGAAGTATTGACGGCGACTCGAAGGCATGAGATAACCATTCAGAGGCTTGTGGCAAGGACTGGAGGTCAGAAGAGATCCCACAGTCAGATTGAAGGAGAAGGGGGAGCAGCTCCCCGAACAACAGCACCGTCCTTTGGTATCCGCATTCATGATGTGGCAATGCGAGGGCCAGCACCACCACCAAGGCAGCAGCAACAGCATCAGAAGAAGAACCAGCAACCCCCAGCGGGCTGTACTTATTATGGAAAGATAGGGCACACTAGAGATGTGTGTCGGACATTGAACGGGCAGTGTTTGATATGTGGGAATCCAGGTCATCGGGTTACCACATGTCCCATGAATTCGCGGTCAGGAGGACCAGTACAATAATTTCCTGCTCTGCCAGCACCAGGGGCAGGACAGTATCGAGGACCAGCGGTAGCAGTGAGGCCGTTGGCACAGCGCCCGTTCATGACGCAGGCTCAGATGTTTCGGCAGCAGGGACCGCCGATGCAACAACACCAGCATAGACCACCCCAGCATCACCAAGGCAGGGGCCAGCGGCAGCACCAGGCTAGGCCGCAGCATGGAAACCAGCAAGGAGGTCGAGGGCAGGCATTCACTCTGTCCTTGGAAGAGGCATTAGCAACGGGAGATGTTGTGGCAGGTAACATTCTCGTCGCCTCATATCCCGCAGTAGCATTGTTTGATTCGGGAGCATCCCATTCATTTATATCTGCACAATTTGCAACACGGCTAGGAATGAAGTTCGAGGCATTGCCAGGGAGGTTGAATATACTCACTGGTAATGGGCTCGTAGGAGTTAGTAGAGTTATTCTAGCATGTAGCGTTGTAGTTTACGGGCATTCCTTACCCGCCCGGTTGATAGAATTTCCTGTTGGAAATTTTGACGTTATCTTAGGCATGGACTGGCTGAAAGACAGTCATGCGACAATAGATTATCGTAGAGGGAGTGTATCCTTTGACATTCCAGGCATGAAGAGGTTCACCTTAGTCAGATCAGTGGCAACTCAACAAGAACAGGGAGTAGTAACGGCAATGGAAGAAGTTCAAGTCCCGAAGGTAGTTGAAGAGTTTTTAGACGTATTTCCTGAAGAGCTTCCAGGTCTACCACCGGTTAGAGATATTGAGTTCAGTATAGAATTGGCACCTGGAACTAAACCGATATCAGATCGGGTTTACAGAATGGCGATTCAGAGCAGGCCAAAGTATATCAGCACATAGAGGAACTGAAGGAGAAGAAGTTCATCCAAGCTAGCGTGTCACCATGGGCAGCACCAGTGGTACTTGTAGGGAAGAAGGATGGATCATCCAGATTGTGCATTGATTACAGGAAGCTTAACGCCGCAACAGTGAAGAACAAGTACCCACTACCCAGGATCGACGACTTATTTGATCAGTTGAGCAGCGCTAGAATTTTCTCCAAGATAGATCTTCGTTCAGGGTATCATCAAGTGAGGGTTCGGAAGGAGGACATTCCCAAGACAGCATTCAGGTGGAAGTATGGGCATTATGAATTCTTAGTAATGGCGTTTGGTTTGACCAATGCTCCAGCAATCTTTATGGATTTGATGAATCGCATCTTTATGCCGTACTTGGATCAATTTGTCGTTGTGTTTCTCGACGACATTCTTGTATATTCAACTAGTGAAGAGGAGCATGAAGACCACCTTCGGAAGGTGTTACAGGTTCTGAGAGAGAACCAGTTGTATGCCAAGCTCAGCAAATATGAGTTTTGGTCGGATCACATTTCATTTTTGGGTCATATTATATCAGGAGCTGGAGTAGCAGTGGATCCCAAGAAGGTAGAAGCAGTAGAAAGTTGGCCAGTACCCAAGACCGTAGCAGATGTGCGGAGTTTCTTGGGATTGGCAGGATATTACAGAAGGTTTGTATCAGACTTTGCAAGGCTTTCAGCACCCATGATCCGCTTGACACGGAAGGATGTACCATTAGTCTGGTCGGCAGAATGCCAGGCATCATTTGAGAATCTGAAGCAGAAGTTGATATCAGCACCTATTCTTACATTACCAATTGGACCCGGAGGTTTTACTGTTTATTGTGATGCGTCAGGTAAAGGACTTGGATGTGTCCTCATGCAACATGGGAAGGTGATAGCGTATACATCTAGGCAGCTTCGAGACCACGAGAAGAATTACCCAACTCATGATTTGGAGTTGGCGGCAGTAGTATTCGCTTTGAAGCTATGGAGGCATTACTTATATGGTGACCGAGTGGAGATGTACACGGACCACAAAAGTCTGAAGTACATCTTTACTCAGAAGGAGCTGAACATAAGACAGAGAAGATGGTTGGAGTTGATCAAGGATTACGACGTGGAGCTTCAGTATCATCCAGGCAAGGCTAATGTGGTAGCAGACGCTCTTAGCAGGAGAGGCGGCGCATTTATGTTGACAACACAGAGGCATATCTTAGAAGATCTTCAGGAGATGGGCATCGAGGTTATACTTCCTAGTGATGTAGGAGTTCTGGCGAGTCTACAAGTTCAATCCGACTTGGTAGATAGGATCAAGGCAGCTCAGGCACAAGACCCAAGGATTCAGAAGCTTAGGGAAGAATGTGAGTCAGGACTCAGGAAGGAGATGCAGATTCATAAGGATGGTACACTTAGGTTTGGGTCACGCCTATGCGTGCCTAGTGGAGATATCAGACAGGAGGTTATGGCAGAAGCTCACAGTTCTCAGTATTCCATACACCCTGGAGGGACCAAGATGTACCAAGATATCAAGCAGCACTTCTGGTGAAATGGGATGAAGAGGAAGATAGCTAGATTTGTTTCCCGTTGCTTAGTATGTCAACAAGTGAAGGCAGAGCAGCAGAGGCCAGCTGGATTATTGCAACCGCTTCCTATCCCGGAATGGAAGTGGGAGCATATTACAATGGACTTTGTGACCGGTTTACCGAGATCACCAAGTGGTAAAAATGCTATTTGGGTGATAGTAGATCGGCTTACAAAGGTGGCGCACTTTCTTCCTTTCAGAGTAGGTCAATCTACGGAGAAGTTGGCAGAATTGTATATGCAGCAGATAGTCAGACAGCATGGAGTCCCTGTCAGTATTGTGTCAGACAGAGACACTCATTTTACATCACATTTTTGGAAGAGCTTACATTATAGCTTGGGTACCAAGTTAAGGTTTAGCACGGCTTACCATCCCCAGACAGACGGGCAATCAGAAAAAACAATTCAGACTTTGGAAGACATGTTGCGAGCTTGCACCCTGGATTTTGGAGGATCTTGGAAGAGCTACCTGCACTTAGTCGAGTTCTCGTACAACAACAGTTATCAAGCAAGTATCCAGATGGCGCCATTTGAAGTACTATATGGTAAGAAGTGTAGGTCGCCACTAGCGTAGGACGATATTGGGGAGAGAAAGATGTTAGGCCCGGAGATGATTGTTCAGACAGTGGAAGTGATTAAAGGAATTAGAGAGCGACTTCGAGTTGCGCAGGATCGGCATCGTCATTGGGCAGACCAGCATCGTAGGCCGCTAGAATTTTCTGTTGGGGACCACGTATTCTTGCGGATCTCACCTACCCGTGGGGTCATTAGATTTGGCATTCGCGGAAAGTTGAGTCCCCGATACGTGGGCCCGTTTGTTATCCTTGAGAGGGTAGGCGATGTTGCTTATCGTTTATCCCTTCCACCTTCGTTACGAGAGGTGCATGACGTATTTCATGTATCTCAGTTGCGAAGGTATGTATCGAACCCAAGCCATGTCCTTGATCATTCTGAGCTGGTTGTTGGTACCAACCTGTCTTACGAGGAACAGCCTGTGTCTATTTTGGACCGAAGAGAGAAGATACTCAAGAACCGAACAATTAACCTTGTCCGGGTCGCTTGGGGTCATCACTCTTTAGGGGAGTCAACGTGGGAACGTGAGGATGATATCCGATCACGGTATCCGCACCTGTTTGACTCACAAGGTATATTTCCTTCTGTATACCTTGATTGTCTTAATTCCTCATGCTTGTCACCTTATGAGTAGAATTACTTAATGTTGTAGATTGTTAGATGTAGATACATTACTTGCTATTATCATTGTAGAATGATTGCTTACTCAATTGTTTATACTTAGATTAGTTTAGCTTCGATATTTCTATCATGCTTAGATCTGAAATTCCGAGGACGGAATTTTTCTAAGGAGGGTAGAGATGTCACTTCCCGTTCCCAGAATACGTATTTATTTAATAGTTACCATGTATTATTCTGAATTTAAATTTCTGTAAATTTATGTTAGTTAATTAATCTGCTCTTTAAATTTTCATGTTAATTTATTTCCTGCAATTTTATTTCTGTACTTTATTTCCTGCTTTTATTCCTGCATTTATTTTCTGCTTTTACCTTTTTGCTTTGCTTGCGGGTTGGCCTTGGATGAACCCATTGGATCCGGCCCAATACTCCCACCTACTACCACCCCTTCATTTAAAGCCCAAAACCATTTCTCTCTCTTCATTACTTCTTTCCATTTCACTTCTTCTTCCTCATAACTCTCCCACCAACCTAGAAGAGATAGGCAAGTGCCAACTTGCTTCTTGATGGATCCCCATTTTTATTGTTCCATCATCTTCCTCATTTGATTCTAAGTCTCTTTAGTACTTAGCATTTTCAATTTCCATGGCTTAATTGTTGTAGATATAAGTTTGATACATTTTCGGATTTCTTAGGTTTTGATCTAGTAAACCTTGTTATCTTCAAGTTTCGATGGTTCCATGTTGTAGAGAATTTCGTTCTACCCAATTTTGACCTATGGAAGTCCATATTTGGGCTTGGGATGAAGGATTTATGAAGCTTGGAAGCAATGGCTTCCGTGGTTCCCATGGTTCTGTTCTCAGAAAATTGTTCTCAGAAAATTCGGAGAAGAAGAACAGTCCCAGCCGCATCAAATCTTCATTCCTCAAGCGCATGGAAATCTTTATTCCCACAGCGCATCAAATCTTCATTCCTCAAGCGCATGGAAATCTTTTTCCCACAGCGCATCAAATCATCACTTCCCACAGCGCATGAGTCTAATTATTTCTCAATCACTTCCTCAGGCGCATGAATTTATTTATTTCCCAATCACTTCCCACAGCCAAGGCGCATGAGTTATTTATTTCTCAATCCTTTCCCTCAGGCGCATGAGTTATTTATTTCTCAATCCTTTCCCTCAGGCGCATGAATTTATTTATTTCGCCAATCACTTCCCACAGCCAAGGCGCATGAGTTATTTATTTCTCAATCCTTTCCCTCAGGCGCATGAGTTATTTATTTCTCAATCCTTTCCCTCAGGCGCATAAATTTATTTATTTCCCACAGATTCCCTCAGGCGTATGAGTTATTTATTTCTCAATCCTTTCCCTCAGGCGCATGAATTTATTTATTTCCCCAATCACTTCCCACAGCCAAGGCGCATGAGTTATTTATTTCTCCATCCTTTCCCACAGGCGCATGAGTTATTTATTTCTCAATCCTTTCCCTCAGGCGCATGAATTTATTTATTTTCCACAGATTCCCTCAGGCGCATGAGTTTATTTATTTCCCACAGCTTCCCTGAGTTTATTTATTTCTCACAGCCACTTCCTCAGGCGCATAAATTTATTTATTTCCCAATCACTTCCCACAGCGCATGAGTTTATTTATTTTCCAATCATTTCTCTCAGACGCATGATATTATTTATTTCCCAACCTTTCCCACATCAGGCGCATGAGTTTATTTATTTCCCACAGCTTCCCTGAGTTTATTTATTTCTCACAGCCACCTTCCTCAGGCGCATGGATTATTTATTTTCCAATCTTATTCTACAGCGCATGATATTTATTTCTCACAGCCGCATTCCCACAGCGCATGAGTTTATTTATTTCCCAATCATTTTCCACAGGCGCATGATATTATTTATTTCCCAACCTTTCCCACAGCGCATGAGATTCTTTATTTTCTAAACATTTCCCACAGTGCATGAGATTTATTTATTCCCCAATCATTTCCCACAGCACATGAGATTCTTTATTTCCCAAACATTATTTATTTCCCAATATTTATTTTCCGAATTTGGCATTAATTAACATTAATTGTTATCTTGATTAATTATTGATCATGCGTTCCTAGATGGAACTAAGAGACTGGCTAGTCGTCTTATTGAAATGAATGAATGAGACACGTTCATATTAAGTATGAACTGCTATAATTGATTGGCCGATCCCGAATATTGACATACAGACACACATGCAGGCTTCAATTTATTAATTTATTTATTTTACTATAAAAGCAGCATGTGTACTTTATGGTCAAGGCATGATTATTCCGTGGTTAGTTTTAATTGTTGCATTACGCTATGTAAGACCTACAACCTAACCGCACGGGTATCGTTGTAGAGCTGGGCATATCGTACTTTGTACGGAAGTACTCATTCTGAATGACCATGACCCACGGCATGGGATTTCACTTAACGTAGAGGCTACTAAGTTAAATAAAATAATAATTGCATGGAGAGAATGGATTCCCGAGTTCTTACATGGCAGCCCTCTTTGGGACTATTAGTGCCCAACAGGCCGGCTGGTTCCCACAGATACTGCAAATCTGCCACACGGACAGGGAGCGGTATCTGCTTATATTATTGTATATTGTATATTGATGACGGGCGTCCCGCTGGGACTCGTCTAATTCATGATTGGCGCAATTGATTGATTGGATAGACTAGCCTTGCTTGTCCATAGTAAGAACTGAGAAATCCTTATTGCATAATTCCAGGATAACTTGGGACTCACAGTAGTAAGCCGTAGGAGTTAGATGGCCGTTTAAGTTGATTTGTTTGTGTACTGTACCTACTCTGTTAACTAACTGAGATGATCATAGCATCATGACATGACGGGCCAACTTCTGTCCTTGTTTGGTTGGGAGGTTGGTTCGAAGTGTCGTGATGTCACGTGAATCCCAGTAGCGAGCAGAGATCTATTATTATATTCTCTTATTTACTGGTTTAATGCCTCATATCGTGCTTCCTTGCGGTACTTGCTATTAGAGGTCTAACCTCTCTGGTTTTGCATGGCCAGATTTAGAGCCGGTTCCCGAGGACTCAGCTTACTTCTACCTCCAAGATGGTCAATACTAGAGGAATGATCGCAGGAGGACTCGAGTGGGTTCCTTACTTCTCCGTTCGTTTTGTTACTTACTTTATATTTTGCCGTTTGGCACCGACATGTTAGTCGGATTGTCTTGTACTTACTTTTACATAATTGTAATTAAGTCAGACTGCAGCTGATAACAATTGTGTATATGTTGCTATATCATCTGGCTATGTTTTGTAAAGCCAGATCTCAAGAACATTTTGACTAAGCGTTTGGGACGCCTTATTGCTTTATCTTAAATGTTCTCTATTATTGCTTCTTGTTTGAATGATTGAGACAATAGATGTGAAGTGACCATAGCGAGACTTTCATATAGTATGCACCCCCTTGTCTTTTAGACAGCATTGATCGTATTATACGGTATTCATCTACCCGTAATACGTAGCTGGCTGAGTCATTCCCCCGCTCTCTAGTATTCTGGTTCTGGGGCGTGACAGTACCTTTTGTGAAGTGTTACGTAATAACGATTGTTTGTACAATTGTTACAAAATTTCAGTTTTCCATCGAAAAATTGTTCCCCAGCACTAACAATACCCAAGCTATGCCACCGCCATAAATCCTCAACATGACCATCCTATTGTGGCCGACGCCACCCCCAGCCATCCAAGCTGCCTCTGCCACCATCACAGAGAAAATTGGGAAAAAGTGAGAGGAAACCATCACCTTTAAAGCTCGTGCTCGACCACCGTCCCTTGGCGAGCTCTGCCCTGGCACGCGCTCCCTCTGTCGCCTGGACCCAGTGCTACGCCACCGACGTGCCCCAAATCTCGAGCTGGCGCCACCTCTCCCTCTCCGGAGTAGCGCCGCTCCAACCCAGCTTTGCCTCCGCCCGACCGCTCCAACCCAGTACTGTGCTTCTCCACTCCGACGCCACATCACCGTTCGGTGCTTTCAATCGCTTTCCTCCTTCTTCCTCTCGCTTCGTACTTTCTATGGAAATTAGGGATTAGGGAAATGATGGAGACAACAGAAGAACCCCCTTTTGTTCGTTTATATTATTATAATTATTACCTATTATAAATATTAATGATTAGTTAATATTATGTTAGATGGGTTTAAGTTTTACTTATGCTTAGAGAGAATAAGTATTGGACTGCAATGGGTTAAGGCCCATTGGAGTATCTAATTTGACGGGCATATATATTTGGATATTTTTGATTAATAATCTGATTTTACGTAGATGTGGGCTATTGATGCATTAGGCTATGAGGTATTACTTGGGCTGAGCCTAGAGAGCAATAATTGGGTGGCCATCTTAGATATCTAATAAAATTTGGGCTTGATTTATAGGCTTAATTGGTTGGGGCCCATCAACTTGATTTTTGTCTTAGGTTTAGAATTGGACTTGATATGGATGTATATATATTTCTAATTATTTAAATATTATTTTGGGCTAACTAAATTAATGGGTTAAATTATTTGGGTTTTGATTATAACATTTTTATATGTATATTTATATTTTATATGTTGTATATTGAGTGTTGTGTATAAATGTATAATAAGTATATAAATGTTTATGCATTTGTGTTATTATTATTATTAGTATTTATTGTATTATTTATTTAGAATTATATAAAAATATGATAATATTTCCAATTTTGACTTAAGATCATATTTGACAAAATTGGGTTTTTGGTACTATGATGATTTTCTATATTTCTAATATTTATCAAAAAATATGGTGATTAAAAAAAATATAGTATCTAATATTATAAATAATTTTCAAGGTAGTTATACGTATTTAGTTATGCTCTTTCCCTTAAAATCATAAATCGTGACTAATATAGTCGTTTCATGTTTCTTGATTCGATAATCGTGCCAACTCTGATTTTGGGCTTCTATATACCAAAATAGGCTATTTGGACTATTCTGAACTCAATGGAACCACCTGTGCCACAGTTGGGACTATCTTGTGGAGCATAGTATTGTTACCTATTCAGTGTCGATACGTTCGTGTCGTGCACGTCGACTCCAATAAATTGAGGCGAGTACATTCTCTGATAGTTTTTATTTTCTTGATAGCCTCTATGATATCAGTTTGCAGTGTTATGCTTGATTCCTGATATGAGATTACAAGGATTAGTATAGGTTGGATCCCGTCATGAGATGTTATTTCTGGTTATCCTAGAATACTGGTACATGTCTTGTTTCTGTTATTGTTCTTGTACTTGTATGGACACTGATTCCAAAGGGAATTTGCTACCCTCTCAGAGAATCCTATGTCATAGCGTGTCAGGTTGGATCCATTATACTAGTCGGAGGATAGGAAGATATTATGAGATTATGTGATTATACCCAAACTACTTGTACATAGCTCACCCTTACCACACGTAGGGTGTAGCCTGATCTTACTTGTACTTGTGCATAGCTTTTCTTGTATGGCCGACCTGATCCATTACTTGAACTTGTGCATAACCGATCATATGGAATAGCATAATCTTGATCCTAAGTCGATTACATAATAAACTAATATTTCAATACACCGTTTAGTCGTACATGTTCTGTTCTAGATATTACCTGTTGTTACATCATACTTATAATTACTTACAGTACATTACAAATATGACATGCTTACATGATTATCCCATACTTTTTACTGCTTAGTATTACTTACCCATAATATATTTCTATTGCTTACTGTTATTTATAGTTTTTATCAATTTAATGGAACTGTTGTTAGTTTATGTACTTCGCTCTAATCCTGACTAGATAACCATATTTTTAGGAGTTGTTATGCTCCACATTCTTGGACTACGTGACGATGCTAGCTGAGATAGATCTCGATGTTCTATTGATCGTGAGTTGACTTTTGGGAGCTCTAGGCCATTATTCCTGTCACGACCCGCACCCTTTTTTAAACGGATATGAGACGTGTCCAAGCCAGCCTACGCCGCAGTGTCGGCGGTAGAACGCTGTCACGGCCATGAAGATCAAATAACAAATAATGCTCATTCACAAAAATTAATTTAATTTACAATGATCACAAGTTTTACATTTGTAGAAAAATATAAACTTGTACAAATAAATGAATGACTACAACTCAACTATCTAGCTAGTCTCTAGGCTTTTGTCTGCAAGTATTCCCGTCACTCTTCACGCTAAGTGAATCCACGGCTAATCTAAAAATGTCGGTTTCCAGTCAGGAATGGAACAGGCACAATTCACTGAATGCAATTTCAAATAAAGAAAATGACTATACAACAGAGGTTAGACATCAATTATGAGTTTTGAAAATAAACAAAAAATACAGAAAACCAATAGCAAATAAATAGACACAAAATACTTTCCCCAACTGTTAGAAGTACCGTTGATATATGATCGGTCTGGGGCACTACACCGCACGATCTACGAGGTCTACTTGCATGAAAAATAAGCACTGTCTACGAGGTCTACGTGCAGAAATTAAACACGGTCTACGAGGTCTACTGCAAGAAAATAAACACGGTCTACGGTCGGATCACACATCCTTGGTACTTCTCATTCCCGACTCAATAATTTATAATAGAGTATAAAAATCACATAACCAATGACTAATCAATGAAATATAGTAAAGATCAATATCGAAATGTAGACAATAAACTGTACTCGCCTATGGTCATTTGCTGGTGAAACCGACAATCTGAACTTCTCAATTTGCCATAATAGTCAAAACCCGTACAACAGTCCCCGGAAGCTGAAATAAATATTACCAATGTTCTCAGAATAGTCAAAATAGCTAGGATTGCCTGTCCTTAAGTCCAATTATGGACACAGGGGCAAAACGGTAATTTCAGACCAAAACGGTGTCCGTCGTTGGACCCACTTTGCACCGAAAAGCGTGCCAGAGTCAACGGTCTCTAAAGTTGTCAAACTATATGTCTACAGATCCAGTTTTCTAATACGAACCCAACCGTATGTCCAGAGTTGGATTCCGGTGGGCTGTGCACGAAATCGCACGTTGAGTTGGACCGTAGGGTCCGTAAAACGGTGATCCAATCAACTGTCTCAGAATCAGACCAAACTTGGTGTATAGGACCAGAAAAATGATACGGTCCTGCTGGCACAAGTTTCGTCTCGATCTGACGAGCGTGCACAAAGTAATTGGGAAATTTGCACAGAGGCCGATACGGGGAATTTTGACGAATACGTATCAAATTCGTCGCGCACACATGACCAATTTGAATTCCGTCAAAGCCCACACGACCACGAAGCCGTTATGCAACTTTTGATGCCTACGGTGCACGACCACGTCGCCCGGTTTGGCGGGACGCACGTCGTGTGGATGAATTTTTATGTTTTTAAAACAGGTTTTCGTCAAAGTTCGGGATTCGATTTCTCGACATGTAGTCGATGGTTTTGGCTTCTGTAAAAACTTTTGTGAAGGCCTATAGGTCGTCTAAACATATGTTCAAGTGGAATTTCTAAAAGGTTACTGGATTGATCGAAATCGATCTTCTATTGTTGGTTCATGGACTGATATATGTCCTATTTTTGGGATAGGTTTTCCGGCATGTTTGGAGCGATTTATCGAGCAACCTAGGTCTCTATCCTACAAACTATTGGTAGGAATTATAGTCGTATAGGTTGTGAGTATACCTGCACAAGTGGCTCGAGAAACGGATGACTGTGCATGACGATACGTCGTCACGAAACCAGCCCTGTACTGCGTCTGCTCTGTCGCTGCTGTGCGTTCCGTTCACGCGCGCAGGCGGGTGGACGGCCTGTCGCCGACGATGTGCGGCGAGGCAGGGTCGCCAGGGGCATGCGAGCTGGCAGCGGGGCTCTGGTCGATCACGAGGGCGCACGGCGTCAGGGTTTTAAGGTTTGGTTGTCGTTTGTGTATATGTATATATATACTCGTGTAATGTTTGTTTTAGTTTCCCTAGGGTCGGGTCTTGTGGGGACATCAAACAGGGTTTGGGGTTGTTTAGGTCCTTTGAGCTCGGGTGGTGATGGGTACTGTTCTCTGAACAGTACCCGAACCACTATATCCTATTTTTTTTTCCTTTCTTTTTTTTCCTTTTTCTATTTCTTCTTTAATTATAAAACCTTTATATATATATATATATATATATATATATATATATATATATATATATATATATATATATATATATATATATTTTAATATATATATATATATATATATATATATATATATATATATATATATATACTACACGTATTTTTATATACACATTCACATATATATATAATCTATATATATATGTATATACGTACACGTACACGTTTATAATATATATATTTATAATTCCAATACACAATTATATATCGTATATTAGTATATATATTCTTATTAATACAAGCTACAATAATGTAATATATATATATATATATAATGATATATACCTATATACCATAAATACAAACAAAAATAATAGATATTACGTATAATCGATATTTTAAATCTGATCATTAATTTTATATACCGAAAATTCACAAATAAAATACATGGATATTTTATATATAAATAAAAGCCTAATTTCCATATACCGTAAATACACTTCTATATTTATATATAACCTAGATAATTTCCATAAAATCCAACATACTAGTTAAGGAGAAATATTTACTATATTATTAAATAAAATTTTATTTCTAATAACAAGCACATATAATATATTATATATATATATATAGCAATTGTTCCTAGAATTGTCTCTAAAATTACCAAGGTAAAATACCAATACAATATGCGTCTACACTAACGTCTTTGGTCACACTGCAACACCTCATGGGCTTTGGGCTTGGTTCGGACTAGTTTGATATAACCGAATTTTCTAAAAGTCAAGATGTTGACAAATGACTAATTAAATCATTTATAGGGATTAACTCGCAACTTATCCTGGTTTTCCTAGTTAGGACGTCACTATGGCTCGACATTCCCCTACCATGGCTAATACTCTAGTCTAAGCACGCTATTTCACTACCTGTGCCACGATTTCTAGTCACCTTGTACTCCACATTTTTATTACTCATGGATGGAGTCTGATA
Organism: Iris pallida; assembly: GCA_029216955.1. Lineage (NCBI taxonomy): Eukaryota > Viridiplantae > Streptophyta > Magnoliopsida > Asparagales > Iridaceae > Iris > Iris pallida. The sequence goes on from JANAVB010037621.1 coordinate 294,129, forward strand.
GATGATGTACGTTCCATTCGCACGCGCAGGCGGGTGGGCGGCCTGTCGCCGGCGATGTGCGGCGGGGCAGGGTCGCCAGGGGCATGCGAGCTGGCAGCGGGGCTCTGGTCGATCACGAGGGCGCGCGGCGTCAGGGTTTTAAGGTTTGGTTGTCGTTTGTGTATATGTATATATATACTCGTGTAATGTTCGGTTTTGGTTTCCCTAGGGTCGGGTCTTGTGGGGACATCAAACAGGGTTTGGGGTTGTTTAGTCCTTTGAGCTCGGGTGGTGATGGGTACTGTTCTCTGAACAGTACCCGAACCACTATATCCTTTTTTTTTCCTTTCTTTTTTTTCCTTTTTCTATTTCTTCTTTTAATTATAAAACCTTTATATATATATATATATATATATATATATATATATATATATATATATATATATATATATATATATATACGTACGTATATATATACACATACATGTATATACGTACGTATATATATACACATACATGTATATATACTACTACACGTATTTTTATATACACATTCACATATATATATAATCTATATATGTATATACGTACACGTACACATTTATAATATTATATATTTATAATTCCAATACACAATTATATATCGTATATTAGTATATATATTCTTATTAATACAAGCTACATTAATGTAATATATATATAATGATATATACCTATATACCATAAATACAAACAAAAATAATAGATATTACGTATAATCGATATTTGAAATCCGATCATTAATTTTATATACCGAAAATTCACAAATAAAATACATGGATATTTTATATATAAATAAAAGCCTAATTTCCATATACCGTAAATACACTTCTATATTTATATATAACCTAGATAATTTCCATAAAATCCAACATACTAGTTAAGGAGAAATATTTACTATATTATTAAATAAAATTTTATTTCTAATAACAAGCACATATAATATATTATATATATATAGCAATTGTTTCTAGAATTATCTCTAAAATTACCAAGGTAAAATACCAATACAATATGCGTCTACACTAACGTCTTTGGTCACACTGCAACACCTCATGGGCTTTGGGCTTGGTTCGGACTAGTTTGATATAACCGAATTTTTTAAAAGTCAAGATGTTGATAAATGACTAATTAAATCATTTATAGGGATTAACTCGCAACTTATCCTGGTTTTCCTAGTTAGGACGTCACTATGGCTCGACATTCCCCTACCATGGCTAATACTCTAGTCTAAGCACGCTATTTCACTACCTGTGCCACGATTTCTAGTCACCTTGTACTCCAAAACTCCATCATGGCTAAAATCATCTACCGTAATAATTAGCTAAATAATTATTTATCAAAACTCTAAAAATCACCATTTAATTCAATAAATAAATAAAATATAATTCAAAATTCCGGGAAGAGGGGTTACAAATCTACCCACCTTAAAAATAATTTCGTCCTCGAAATTCTAATATGTAATTATTCCTTATATTTCAAAGGAAAATTACCATTACTTTAATCTCCTCGAATTTTAATTCCTCAAAAATAGTTTATATCCTTCTCCTAGCCATTTTGTAACTACGAAACTCTGAGGACTTCTACCCACCTTTGGTCACACTACTCCCTCAAATCTCATGTCACTAAAACTTTACAATCATCCAACTAATTGCTATAATTGCCACCAATAGATATCTACTGTATATGGCATCTATAATCCTATCATATCTATCAACCAATCCAAAAATCTAACAAGCAACATATTTACATAAGTAGCTAAAAATATTGGTAAATTCTAATAAGTATGACCATTTGTCGCTCCGAAGTAGGAAGGACATAAGATAGGGAAGAACAATCGAAAGTAAAAAAGAAGTCTCAAGAGCAGTAGATAGTATTCAAGGATACAGATAGAAAGAAAGTCTATGAGCCATTGACCAATTTTGCTAGATTGGGCTACTCTAGTCCAGTTACTTGCTAAGTCTAAGAACCCTTCATTCTTATAGGAGCTTGCAATCCGGCAATACAGAAGTTCCGTTCTCAAAATTCTAAACAGTTTCCATAATAGAACGGAATCTGGGAAATCAAGATTATGATCTTTTCCGTGGTTATTTAAACACACGAGCAAGGGATATAAAATGTAATACAAGATCATATCGCGACTTCCAGGTAGATGGATTTATGGTCACGAATGACTACACATTCCAAGAGGGGAGACTACATAATAGGTACATGGACCTATTTCAACTAGTACGGTTTTACAGTCCTAATATGGTGGTACATATGGATGGGTTTTACTGGGTCTTAATGGATTTTCTGATTGAACATTAATCGCTGGTTGGATGAACCTAGGATTTTAATCCATATGGACTGGACAAGATCCCAAGATAAGCCTATTACTACTAGGTTAGGATAACCTAGAATAGGTTTTCACCCAAGTGGTTGAGCTATTTATCAGGCAGGTTGGTTAGTTAGGTCCCTAAAGCCCAAAATGTGTCTTCCGTGACTTCTGTGTTTAAGTAGCACGAGAAGACACAATTGAGTGGCACACTAGTGACATGTGAGCAGTAGGCTCGAGTCGATCACAACCATATATTGGGTCGAAGGAATTGAGTCAAGGTTGAGGCTCTAGTGGAAGTCAGAAAATATACCGGTATTATGGTAAGGGTTATAGCTAGTCTTTTTAACCTGAAAGTCGTAGCCCAAAAATAGAGTACATGAGGACGGGTTTGAGTGGGACATGGTATTCCTAGATGAAGGTGGACTCGTCTAGATCTTACATGTGAAATTTTTTGGAAGGTAACAACTGGCCTCGTGCTCCGAATATTAATGACACGGCTGGGGACACAAAATGATCTAAATGGAAAGGGGGAGTCCATAGGGCACTAACTATCATCCTAATGAAAATCATTCTAATCAATCGGTGATCCTCGTATATCCCAGAATTTTAGGAGGCTTACAGTCTACCCACCTTAGAAGCTAGGATATGGTTTTAGGAATGATGAGGTCAGAAAAATTCCAAAGTTCGGATACTGTACCCCGACTCTTGTTGATAAAGAATGAGGCACGACATAACGGGATACGGTAGATATAAGTCAAGTTAAGGATCGTACCTCAATAATTGGAAAACGAGTGTGTACAACGACACATGGTCGATAAAATAGAATGACCTACTCGTACACAATATACGAGAGTTGCCGACGGGGTAACCAATTCTAAGGCACATCATATGAAAAGATTTCTAACAACTGAGTAGTGAGTTTCTATTGGGGTAAAACCTGCCGGACTATTGTCACAAGGGTTCTAGTTGAAGCAAGCTTCAAACAAATGATTAGAGGCTCACAACATTTGGTCTCTGGAGAATAGGTAGTCTCCTAGGTTGGCATTTGGTCAAGGGGAAAGATCCTAATCATCCTCAAATTCAGATGGCTAAAAGTCCCAATAGTAGTTTGAGGGTCGAGAGGAGAACGAGTAACTCAATCACATGACTGGCCGATGGTAGCTATACTTGGGTATACAACTATCATAGCCATGGGGATACTCTGTATCACTCTACCAATTATGAGCTTCTGTCTTTTCGAATCAGTGAAAGACAAAAATAATAAAAGAGTTCAAAGGAGATGTTACTGAATACAATTACGTAATTCAAAGGCGAACGTATAATTTAAGAGAAATTGTCAATGCAGTCGCGGATGAGATCCTAGATACCTATATATCTCCATCCACGTTGTGTAATTAAAGGAAGAGCGAACCAAATGCATCATGGTTGATCAGACCATAATACACTGATTCTGATTAGACAATAAGTTAGCAGGCGTCCCCACTAAACATATGCCTCAAATCAAGCTCGAGAACAGAGTGAGCTTGCAAAACTAAGCTGTATCAGCAGCATTGGTCAAGATATTCAAAATACAAGTATGCGAGATTTTTGAAAGGAATCGCAGGTTGTTCGAATTTTGTGAGAATCAAAACCTTACCCGTTGTTCTTGCTTATACGGTCTTCCTACTATCTTCTTATCCACAAGGACTTGGTCGACTAATGGGTTATGGACATTCTAAATTCTATATTCTAGGTAAACCTATTAGTGTCAGTCAATTACCTCGTCAATAGATCACAAGGACCACGGAATGCTAGGTCGGGAGACACGCTATCCAATCTCACAGAACTTCCACTACTATTGGCTTCGGATCTTATAGAATATACATGGCACTGTCCTATCCTCAATGGTATCCCAAACTTGTAATCATGTTTGAAGTCATTTCACCGCAGATTACGCCTCGTCCGTATACTCTGGCTTTGGTAAACCCTTGGTTTCGTAACTCAACATGATACAAAATCGAACACTTCTTAACTCTATCCAATATTGGCTCAAGGGTATCTACGATCAATAGAGGACCACTAGCCATAGTTTTGGCAATGTCCCATCACCTATTTTTTTAAACTAATTTCACCTCTAGGGGTTGTGTCTCGCCAGTGCGCTGCTGGCTGCAGTGTATCCATTGTCTCCAAAGTTCAATTAAATGGCGACAGTGCACTGCTGTCCTGCCATTATAAGTTAACTAACATTCCTTTAACTATATCTGTAAGAATTCATGAGCTTCTAGAGATTCAAACATGTTGACTATGAGATAAAGCGTAGGTATCTATCAGTCACAACCCTTAAAATAAAAGGTAAACAAGGAGAAAATAACTGAAGACAAAGAAATACAAACATTCTAACTATTCCATGTGTATTCAAGCCTTTGAGGAAAAACTTGAATCGAAACTAACTCGAGGTTCTCATATGGATAACCCAATCAGAAATAATTCCTGGGGAAAATAGGAACTAAATAGGCAAATTGGACTAAATATGAGGATGATATCTAAAGAGGCAACGAGAAGGAATTGAATAATTAATCTAGGTGAGATCATCAATTCCAGGAAGCTCTGCCTCTCCAAGTGAATAATCTATCCACATTGGACCATATCTTCCAATCAAGAGGTAATAGTGTACCTATAGGGATTTGACAAACTATCAAAATTAATAACCCTCATCTAAATTGCATAGCCTAGACTACCTATCGATAAATTTGTATAAGGACTCCTAGCCCTAGTCATTCTCTTAAATTAAATTAATTTCTAATTTGTGAATGATCATTTCTAGTCGCAGGCTCGCAATAGTACGACTAGCTTAAGTACTATCACAAGTTCGCAGGATTTGCGAAAACAGACCTGCATGGGCCACCACAAAAACTTGTCACGACCCGCACCCTTTTTTTTAAAACGGATACGAGATGTGTCCAAGCCAGCCTACGCTGCAGTGTCGGTGGTAGAACGCTGTCACGGCCATGAAGATCAAATCACAAATAATGCTCATTCACAAAAATTAATTTAATTTACAATGATCACAAGTTTTACATTTGTAGAAAAATATAAACTTGTACAAATAAATGAATGACTACAACTCAACTATCTAGCTAGTCTCTAGGCTTTTGTTTGCAAGTATTTCGTCACTCCCCAAGCTAAGTGAATCCACGGCTAACCTAAAAATGTTGGTTTCCAGTCAGGAATGGAATGAGCACAATTCACTGAATGCAATTTCAAATAAAGAAAATGACTATACAACAGAGGTTAGACATCAATTATGAGTTTTGAAAATAAACAGGAAATACAGAAAACCAATAGCAAATAAATAGACACAAAATACTTTCCCCAACTGTTAGAAGTATCGTTGATATGTGATCGGTCTGGGGCACTACACCGCACGGTCTACGAGGTCTACTTGCATGAAAAATAAGCACTGTCTACGAGGTCTACTTGCAAAAATTAAACAATGTCTACGAGGTCTACTGCATAAAAATAAACAATGTCTACGAGGTCTACTACATAAAAATAAATAATGTCTACAAGGTCTACTGCATGAAATAAACACGGTCTACGAGATCTACTGCATGAAAATAAATACGGTCTACGGTCGGATCACACATCCTTGGTACTTCTCATCCCGACTCAACAATTTATAATAGAGTATAAAAATCACATAACCACTAATCAATGAAATATAGTAAAGATCAATATCAAAATGCAGACAATAAACTGTACTCGCCTGTGGTCCTTTGCTGGTGAAACCGACAATCTGAACTACTCAATGTGCCACAATAGTCAAAACCCGTACAACAGTCTCTGGAAGCTGAAATAAATATTAACAATGTTCTCAGAATAGTCAAAATAGCTAGGATTGCCTATCCTTAAGTCCAATTCTGGACACAGGGGCAAAACGGTAATTTCGGACCAAAACGGTGTCCGCCGTTGGACTCGCTTTGCACCGAAAAGCGTGCCTGAGTCAACGATCTCTAAAGTCGTCAAACTACATGTCTATGGATCCAATTTTCCAATACGAACCCAACCGTATGTCCAGAGTTGGATTCGGTGGGCTGTGCACAAAATCGCCCGTTGAGTTTGACCATGGGGCCCGCAAAACGGCGATCCAATCAATTGTCTCAGAATCGGACCAAACTTGGCGTACAGGACCAGAAAAATGATACGGTCCTGCTGGCATAAGTTTCGTCTCGATCTGATGAGCGTGCACAAAGTAATTAGGAAATTTGCACAGAGGCCGATACGGAGAATTTCGACGGATACGCATCAAATTTGTCGCGCACACACGACCAATTTGAATTCCGTCAAAGCCCACACGACCACGAAGCCGTTACGCAGCTTTCGATGCCTATGGTGCGCGACCTTGTCGCCCGGTTTGGCGGGACGTACGTCGCGTGGATGAATTTTCATATTTTTAAAACAGGTTTTTGTCAAAGTTTGGGATTCGATTTCTCGACATGTGTCGATGGTTTTGGCTTCTGTAAAAACTTTTATGAAGGGCTATAGGTCGTCTAAACATGTGTTCAAGTGGAATTTCTAAAAGGTTACTGGATTGATCGGAATCGATCTTCCAATGTTGGTTCATGGACTGATATATGTCCTATTTTTGGGACAAGTTTTCTGCCATGTTTGAAGCGATTTATCTAGCAACCTAGGTCTCTATCCTACAAACTATTGGTAGGAATTCATAGCCGTATAGGTTGTGAGTATACCTGCATAAGTGGCTCGAAAAACGGATGACTGTGCATGACGATACATCGTCACAAAACCAGCCCCGTAGTGCGTCTGCTCTGTCGCTGCTGTGCATTCCGTTCGCGCGCGCGCAGGCGGGTGGCCGGCCTGCCGTCAGCGACGTACGGCGGGGCAGGGTCGCCAGGGGCATGCGAGCTGGCAGCAGGGCTGTAGTACCCGCTTCCGTTGGGGCGAAGCACTATGTAATAGGCTTGTGCCAAGTCAGACATGGTCGGGAACATAGTTGGCTAGTCTGACTCGACGAGGAGTTTGATATACAAAAACCATGGCATCAATAAAATCGATTTGGACGAGTGATATGAGTACCATTCCAACTAATAGAGCTACTGTTGGAATAAGTCCTAGATGCGATAGGCGGCGTCTTGGCGAAGGAACTCTAAAGAGAGCGACGCAACCCGTCTGCCGTTGGTTTTATTGGTTTTTTGGCTTTCTGAACGAATTGTTGTGTGGATTTGATAGTGTGCTTTCGCGTTGATTTCTAAATGCGTCTTTGGGAATTTCGAAGGAAGGATTGAAGGAAGGGTTCTAATTCGATGCTCGTGCCATTGCAGGAGTTCGTGTAACTGACGCTTGACCGTCGTAAAGCATTCTCCTACTCTCGGCACAATCTCCTTAGGTAGGTGGTTCTTCGGCCCCTTCTTTTCTACTCCTTCCTGCCGACTAAATTCTTAAAGTTCAACATTCAAATCGATGATGCTAACGGGATGTATGCTTGCCACTAAGATCAAGAGCTTGGGAATATATCAACCTAGAGAAGTTAACTCTAAGTCCATAAGTTATACTAAGAAGAGAAAAGATAAAGTTCCAAGAAAGAGATAGAATATATTCATGCCATGCAAAACACAACGATGAAAACCTTGGTGGCGGTACATCATGCCTCGGGGAATTTGGTTCCTACGGGACGCTAAATCAGAACGTACGGTTTCAGGGGAAAGGACCCTTGCACGAGTAGGAATGATTATGTGATTCGATAATGGTTACGCTATGCAATTTACTTCATACATATTAAACCGTTCATACATTCGCATGGTCAAGGACGTTGTGCACAAGGTGAGCTTTTCTCGAGACGGTACCCGGG
>JANAVB010037622.1:0-38441 GCA_029216955.1 Iris pallida
AACTAGTTCATCAAGATAGAGATCATGGAATAAAGAATCATATTGAGAGAATATGGAAAAATTAATAGGATGTCCTGTGAATACCTGACGATTCCGAAAGTCACTAAACCAGTTGTTTGATGCATCTAGTGAGACAAAAAGTCTGTTGTCATAGGTGGAAGGATTTTGAGGATGAGGTGGATTGAACAAAGGATGAGGAGGTTGAAGTTGTTCAATGATTTGTTCAATTGATGGAGGAGAATCCGAAGAGGAAATACTCTCAACTCGAATTCTCTTCCCACGATTGAACAAGCAAGGAGCCATAAAAAAAATTTAACAGAAGATAGAAAATAGGAATGGTACCTCAAACAAGTAATAAACAATGGAAGAGAATGGAGAGAAACCCCTTTTTCTTGATTTTGAGAAGCAATGGAGCACTCTAGATCAAAAACTAGGGTTAGGGTTTCAAGGGAAGAGTTTGTATAGGTGAGAAAGGTGGTAGTAGTGAAGGAAAGAGATGGAATCCCGACAAAAAGTAGGGCTTTGTCTTTGGTCGGGTGAAATATTGACCATTGGATTAGAATTGATCCAACGGCAGAGCCAGATCCCGACCCTGGAACCTAAGAACCGAACTCGACCCGAACTCTGATAGGGGCAGAGTTCGGCCCGAGTTCTGGATCAATGGTCCAGAACTGAAAACAGGCAAAGAACATGAAGAAAATGTTTAAGAGTTAAACAAAAGATAGTTGAGGACAACAAAAAGTGTTGAATATAAAAAAAAAGTAGATAGAGAGGTACTCAGAAAACAGAATGAACTTTAGAAAATCTCAATTAGGCAATATTAAATCGAAAACGAGCCATATAATAAATAAGGACATATACTGTGGTTCAATAGTCCAAATTTGCCATAGGTTAGCTGCAGGGGCCGGATCCCAGCTAGCGGTAGTCCTGAGGACTAGTGCACCGTATCGCTTAGGCTTTTACGCCTTGTTGTCAGAAGGACCCTTTCGGCTTGTACCCATACCAAATTCTTCGTAAAAGAATCACAATATACTCGATATTTACGCAGGTGAGTTTCAATTTATAACTGCTTCATCTAAAATTCCAAGTTCACGACAAAGAAAATTAAAGCGCTCTTCGGATAGTGGCTTAGTAAAGAAATCTGCCAGCTGATGATCAGTGTCAATAAATTCTAAGTTAATCATGCCATTTTGCTGATGATCACGCAAAAAGTGGTGTCTGATCTCAATGTGTTTAGTGCGTGAGTGGTAGACATGGTTCTTAGTCAAATTGATTGCACTAGTATTGTCACAGAATATAGGAATATGCATGAAAGATAACTTATAGTCTTCAAGGGTTTGCTTCATCCACAGAATTTGTGCACAACAACGCCCAGCTGCTATGTATTCAGCTTCTGTTGTGGATAGTGCGACAGAGTTCTGCTTCTTGCTAAACCATTAGACTAAAGCCTTTTCTAATAAATGACACGTGCCGCTCGTACTTTTACGGTCGACCTTGCATCCAGTAAAGTCAGCATCAGAGTAACCGATGAGGTCAAATGATGTTGACTTGGGATACCATAGGCCCACTGTAACCGTACCCTTAAGGTATCGAAAGATACGCTTAACCGCGGTCATGTGAGATTCCTTAGGATTTGCTTGATATCTAGCACATAGGCAAACACTAAACATGATATCGGGGCGACTAGCAGTTAAATAAAGTAAGCTGCCTATCATACCTCGATACTTACGTTGATCAACGGGTTTGCCGCTCTCATCTGGTTCGAGTTTGGTTGAAGTAGCCATTGGAGTGCTGATTGGTTTGATGTTGTCAAGATCGAACTTCTTCAGCATGTCCTTGGTATACTTCGATTGACAGATGAAAGTTCCATTAGCCAGTTGTTTTACTTGCAAACCAAGAAAGTAGTTGAGCTCTCCCATCATGCTCATCTCAAATTCCATCTGCATACACTTGGCAAATTCTTGACAAAGAGTTTCATCAGTAGACCCAAAAATAATATCATCAACATAAATCTGAATTAATAAAATAGTGTCTTTGAAAGATTTTATAAACAGTGTAGTATCAATTTTCCCTTTTGAAAAACCTTTCTCAAGTAAGAAGCTACTTAGCCTTTCATACCAAGCTCTGGGGGCTTGTTTAAGGCCATAAAGTGCTTTCTTCAGCTTGAACACGTGGTCGAGAAATTTGTGATTTTCAAAGCCAGGGGGTTGTTTCACATAAACTTCCTCCTTAATAAAGCCATTCAGGAAAGCACTTTTCACATCCATTTGAAATAATTTAAAGTTTTGAAAATTAGCAAAAGCACAAAGCATCCGAATGGATTCTAGTCTAGCAACAGGAGCATACGTCTCATCGTAGTCGATACCTTCCTCTTGGTTGTATCCTTGAGCTACTAGACGAGCTTTGTTACGTGTGACTGAACCATCTTCATTTACTTTGTTTCTAAAAACCCATTTAGTACCAATTATCGAGTGATTAACCGGTCTAGGAACGAGTTCCCATACTTGGCTTCTCTCGAATTGGTTGAGTTCTTCTTGCATAGCAGAAATCCAAAATTCATCATTAAAAGCTTCAGAAATGTTTTTAGGCTCTACTTGTGAAATGAAGGCAGTGCTAGCAACGGAGTCTCTTAGTGATGATCTAGTAGTTACTCCACGTGAAACTTCTCCTATAACTAAATTTTCTGGATGAGAAGGTTTGAAAGAGAATTTCTTAGGCAAACCCTCCAGAGAATTAGTTTCGGTTGAAGTATTCATTGGAGTAGAAGTTGATGGCTCAACGTCATCATCAAGAGTACTTGCTGCACTGTTGTCTTCATCAAAAGTCACATTTGTTGACTCTTCCACAATAAGTGAGCGTTTATTGAAAACTCTATATCCCTTACTCTTGGCGGCATAACCAAGAAAGATACCATCGTCAGCTTTGGCATCAAATTTGCCTAAGTTGTCTTTGGTGTTAAGGATAAAACATCTACAGCCAAAAACTTTAAAATAAGAAACATTGGGGGTTCTCCCAAACCAAAGCTCATAGGGTGTTTTCTTCGTAATGGGACGAATAAGCACCCTATTCAAAATGTGGCATGCTGTACTTACAGCCTCTGCCCAAAAATATTTCGGAAGAGAAAATTTATTCAACATGACTCTAGCCATATCGCCAAGAGTCCTATTCTTCCGCTCCACAACACCATTTTGTTGAGGAGTTCTAGGACAAGAAAATTCATGATCAAAACCATTTGCATTACAAAAACTTTCAAAATCATAATTTACGAATTCGCCTCCATGATCACTTCGAATTCGAGTAATCATGTAGCCTTTTTCGTTTTGAACTTTCTTTACAAAAATTTTGAAAGCAGAAATAGCATCGCTCTTATTAGCGAGAAAGAAAACCCATGTAAATCTCGAAAAATCATCAACAATAACAAATGCATAAAGTTTGCCTCCAAGGCTAGCTATTCTACTAGGACCAAATAAATCCATATGAAGTAGTTGCAAGGGTCTAGTAGTACTTACAGAGTTGATAGAATGAAATGAGGATTTAGTTGCCTTATTTAGTTCACATTCGGCACATACCGTGTCCTTTTTGAACATGATGTCAGGCAATCCTCTCACTAGCTTTTTGGTGGAAAGCCTGGATATAGCATCCATGTTGGCATGACCAAGACGTTGGTGCCAAAGTAGTCGTTCGTCTTTGTGGGCATATAGACATCTACCTGCATTGTTAGTATTTATAGAAAGATAGAAAATGTAGATGTTGTCCTCTCTTTTCCCTTCAAAAGCAATGTCTCCTGTTGACCTATCATAGATGTAGCAACTGTTTTGTCCAAAGTTAATATCATATCCATGATCAGCAAGATGACTAATGCTGAGCAGGTTATGCTTTAACTCGGTCACTAGGCAGACATCCTTTATTACAGGAGAAGGAGGATGACCAATGATACCATTACCTATAATGTGCCCTTTGAGATTGTTACCGAAGGATACGTATCCTTCTCTCTTCATCGATAGTGATACAAAAAGATTTGCGTCTCCCGTCATATGTCGCGAGCATCCACTATCGAGAATCCACTTACTTTCAGTTGAGGAGGGAAGGTCCACCTACATCAAGAGTAGATGTGAGCTTTGGTACCCGAGTTCTTGAGGGTCCTGAAAAGTTAGTCTTTGGGAACCAAGCATATATCCTTTTATCTACAAGTCTTCTAACTCTGCACTGTGGTGAGATGTGTCCATGTAATCCACAATAAGTACAGATAGCATTCTTATTTATACTAGGAGCATGAGAATAATATCTATAAGCAACAGGATGAGGATGGACATGATGTGAAGAGTTAGCATGGTGAAGATGATTATGCATGGAATAAGTGGCATGTTGATGGTGTCTATGAGGCATAGAATGATGGTATTGTCTATGATGTGTGACATGCTGATATTTTCTAGATGGCATGGCATGATGATTTTGTCTATATGGCATGGCATGATGATTTTTATGTGTGGAGTGATGTTGATTGTGTCTTTGTGCATGATGAGTGTGTACTGAGTGAGAATTGTTCTTACGTGCACGTGGTTTGTGAAAGTTTGTGTATATAAATGCATGGTTATGTGCTGCATGAGAATGACGTAGTTGACTAGCATGAGTGGTGTTGTGCCCATGTGATTGGGTTTGAGGTTGAACAACCTGTTTACCCAATTTGGTTTCTAATCTTTTAGAAACAGCTTGCAGTTCATCAACCTTAATATTTAAGCCATAAATCTTAGTCATGGAAATCTTGTGTCTACTCTTTTCTTCAGCAAGCAACGTGTTGAGAGTAGTGATTTCTTGAGTTTGTTGCTCAATACGTGCTTCAGCATCATGTAAGCTTAATTTAAGCTTGGATGCTTCATCAGTGTCATTTGTGGGTGATGTGTTTCTAACATTATCAAGAAGTAAAGAAATTCTTTGTATTTCATCTTCTAGACTTTTGATTTTGTCCTTGGCATGTTTATATTTACCGATGACCTTTTTATGATCATCAAGTAAATCAGTGAAAGCATCGCCAAGTTCATCAAAAGAGAAGTCATCCAGAGTTTCGTTAGATACCTTGTTGGAAGTTGCCATCAGGCACACATTTGCTGTATCTTGAGGAGAGTCCTTTTCTTCCTCAGAGTCACTCGCTTCACTTTCATGCCAAATACCTGTGTTGGCATATTTCTTTGATGAGTTCTTTTTGTATGGCTTCTCATAGCGGTTGCTCTTCTTCAGGAATGGGCAGTCTTTTCGGACATGTACAGTTTTCTTGCAACCGTAACAAGTTGGTTCTTCTTCATCGTCTTCTTGAGATTCCTTCTTCCTTCGATTGAAGCGAAGGAATTTCCTGAAGTTGCGAACCATGAGAGCTTGGTCTTCATCATCCGAATTATCTTCTTCGGTCTCATCATGATTAGCTCTTCGTTGATGAGCTTTGAGTGCGATCTCCCTGGTCTTCGGAGCAGGCTCTTCGAAGTCCTTGAGGTCAAGCTCGTGAGTCATAAGCTTACCCATCAAGGTCTCCATTGACATTGTTGTAAGATCGTTTCCTTCTATGATGGCTGTCACCTTAGGATTCCAAATCTTTGGTAGCCCTCTGAGCAGCTTACGAATCTTCTCGTGGTTTGAGTACTGCTTTCCAAGCGAAGATAGAGGATTGATGATGTCGAGGAATCTTGTGATCATTTGAGTGATCGTCTCACTTGGCTTCATCTTGAAGGCTTCGTATTCTTGAGTGAGACGGCTTATTTTAGATTCCTTGACCTGTGTGGTTCCTTCATGCGTCACTTCTAGAAGTCTCCATACTTCATGAGCAGTGGTGCATGTAGAGACCCTGTTGAACTCATTCCTGTCTATAGCACAGAATAAAGCATTAATAGCCCTAGCATCTAGACTTGCCTGGCAACTATCTTGGCGGGCTTTTTGTAACCGTTAGTGACGACAGTCCACAGGTCAAAGTCTAGAGACTTAAGATAGAAGCTCATCCTTGTTTTCCAATATGTGTAGTTAGTCCCATCAAATAGGGGAGGCCTATGAGTGGACTGACCTTCACCATGATTGGAAATCAAGGATTGTGTGGTTGCCATGGATCAGCTCTTAGGATGTTAGTCCTTGTAAAGAGAACAGAGCTCTGATACCAATTGAAGAACAGTTTAGCAACTCTAGAGGGGGGTGAATAGAGTTTATATAGAAAAATAGCCAATTAAAAATAACTCTTTCACCAACAATAAATAATCAGAGTAAAGTGCGGAAAATAAATGAAGAGCAGAAGAGCATACGCAAACACAGCAATTTTAACCTGGTTTCCCTCGTGGAGGACTAGTCCAGGCCTGAGAACTCTAGCTCAGGATTAAATCCACTATTTGTGAAATAGTAGCTTACAACCCGTGCCTTTTCTTCAGAAGAGCACGTCAACTTCTTACAGAGAATCGCAGTGGCGATTGCTTGGAATTGTCCAAGCGACTTCTTCACTCTTGCACAAGAATCCTAACTGAGAGATGCTGAGCACTCGAGACTTAGGAGGCTTATGGCTAGTAGATAGGAAGGGTATGGCTTATTGAGCTTGTAGGAGAGAAGAGAAGAGAAGATTGAGTGAATTGAAATGAGAGAATTCATGCCCTATTTATAGTGATTTTAGAGGCAGAATTCGGCCAGAATTCGGGTAGGAAAATTCAAAAATTTGGCCGTTGGACAGCTAGCAACCAGCTAACCCTAAAATTAGGGTTCCTGATTTCTAGGGGACAGAGTTCGGCCCGAACTCTGTGTGGAGGCAGAGTTCGGCCCGAACTCTGTCTCCAGAGCACAGAGTGGTCCTAAGTGGGACTTGTGGGCAATTTTTGTTTTGGTGGAGCTTGGGATTTTGGGTAGGCTTATAGACTAAGTTCCAAGAGCTCAGCATAACTCAGAGTACATACTTCTAGACTCAATAAAATGTAAAAGTACAGACTCGAAAATACACTAAGAGTCGGAAACTGAGCTGTTGTCTGTCCTGAACTGAATGCAGACGTCGTGTGTCGTATTGAATTTATACAGATATTATTTAGTCAATGTAGTCAATATTTGGTTGACTGTGACTTTGTGTCAACAATAGGCTAATCTCACATCCACACATCATGTATATTTACTGATTTAATATAAATTATCATACACATATATATGTCTATACCACATTACTATTTATTAAGTATATAGAATATATTTATATATATATATATATATATATATATATATATATATATATATATAATGAGATAGAAAGGGGGATACATGGAATGTGTGTCTATAGATGGATGTGGGTGAGACATGAGTGTGTGATACATAAAAAAGTGTGTGTGAATCTAGGGGTGTCTGTGACCATGTGGGTGTGTCCTGTGAAAGTCTATTTAGAATGTGTGTGTATGATATCCAGAAAATCTGTAGGGTGTGTGTAGAGTTCAGGGAAATCATGAATAATGTGTTAATGTGACAACTAACATGTGTGTGTGTCATATGTGAGTGAAATATAGTGTGTTTTCCTGTGTGTGCTAGTGTGGAGGGATATGCATATACTTGTGTGTGTGTAACAGGTGACTGAGTGTGTGTGTGACTGGAAACTGAAATCAGTGAACAGTGTAGATAGGTTAGTGAATAACAGGGCAATGTGGGTTCAATGTGACAGTTTAGGTAATAGGAATGGCAGTTTGTTATATCAATTAAAGCACAAAACCTATTTCCCTACTCAACCTAAGCCCCCATTTCCCCCACATTGTAGTAAGTATCAATGTAATGAGTTTAGCCTAGTACTAAACATCAAGGAAAATCAGTTTAACAGAGACTTAAGTGCAGGATTCTACCAGTGGAAAAAATAGGAACTTGCAGTCAACATTAAACTAATAGTTCACTTGTCAATTCAGTTTTAATTAGAAAGAAGTTCAGGATTTTAAGAATCAGTAAAAAGATCAAGGCAAGGCAATTCAACAAGTAGGTTTTTCAGGAATTCTGTTTAAATGTATCAGTTCAATTGTTCAAAACAAAACCAAACCCAAATTTCGAAATCCTTTCATCAATTTCGAACTCAAATTCCTAACACCATTCACATTCATCATTAGTAGTAAACTAATACTCATGCACATGAATTAAAACATAGTAAAATGAGCATCAAATCTCAGGAATATCAATGGGTGTTATGTGATTGATATGAGGATTGCAAATGTACATGATCAATTATAACTTCTCAGGAAAACTGAGATTAAATCTCAGAAATTCAGTCACCATATAGAATTCTGGAATTTTCAGTCTAATAACCCATTTCCATATCAAAATCCATTCCCAAGTGCCAAAACCAATTCTAACTTGGAAAAACCACTTAGTAGGAACTAACACACATGTGTGAAAGTGTATATATGTGTATAGGTGCTAAAATCAGTTTTTATGTGTGGGTAAGTGACAGGGCAGTTTGTGATATCACAGCAGTTAACACATAACCAAGCTAAATTCGAAAAAAAAACTAATTCTCCAATGCCAACCACAAACCTTAACATGTTTAGCTAATTTTTTTAGATGTGTGCAGGTGCATTCCTCACTGAATTGAACGCACAAATCAACATCTAACCTACCTTCGATTCTCAGATATCAAAATCAGTTTTCTGTATCAAACATTTTCAAAACCCCAATTTCAAATCCAAAATTGAACCCAATTGCACATCCTATGAACTAAGAGATGTAAGCTTAATTCTCAGGCATGTACATACATGTAGACATTATAAAATGGATATCAATTACATTATTTAACATTTGAAATAGTGAATCAAATCCCAGTTTTAATTCCAACTGAAAACTTCGACTGATACATAAACTTTCCCATTTCAAAAACTAAAATCAAACCATTGAATTTAACAAACAGGCATGTAGGTGTGTGTACCATGTGTCATGTGTCTAGGGGATATGATTCGTGTCCACTAGAGTGGACACGAAGTGTCCAAATAAAATAAAACATTGTAACAGAATTACACAGTGAGGACTGGCTCGTTCACGCATGCCGTGTCCTCGTGCACACGACACGAGTCAAACCAGGACACAAAATCGTGCACCTGGGTTCGCCACATATAGGGCTAGGGTTCCATCACCCTGCACCATGTCATTGTGTCGCCATGTCAAAGTTACAAGTGCGTATCAGTGCGAAAAAATGAGCGCGTACAGCAGCTCGCGCGCGGCCCGTGCGACCAGTGCGAGGAGGATTTCTCCTCGCACACTGCACCATATGGCCGCAAATTTTGGGAGAGACATGTCAGTCAGTGCCCTGACATCCTCCCAAAATTTGGTGTCCTCGTGTCCGATACAAGGAGAAAACCAGCCCGTGATGCAGGACACAGTATATGGTTCAGTCCCCGCGTGTTCGTGTCCCCGTGTGGACACGACACGACACGACACCAAAATTAGGAAATAATAACAAAAATTATTAAGCAAGCCCTAGAGCTAAGATTCTATTCAAAAACATTTCAAAAATTAGAACAAAAAATTGGTTGAGGCATTACAGCAAACACCTAGACTATCAAAAGGATACGTGTCCGATATGGACACGAAACTGACACGAATTGTGCCAAATTTCCAGGGAGAGTTAGGGGACTCCTAGATCTAGCCCTAAGTGCAAAGAAAATAGAAATTTAAATCAATTTGAGGAGTTTTACCTATAGGTGCAAATTGCATGGAAAAGCTCCAAGTGGGGGTGTTCTTCTTGATGGCCAAATGCTCCAAATGAGCCCAAAACTGAGATTAACCTCCAGAATTATATAATATACAGAAATTAGAACCTATTGCAAAAGACTAGGATTAAAAAGAAATTAAAATGGATTTATGGGGATTTTGAAAGGGGGACAATACCTTTTCTTTTCTCCAAGTGTTGGAATGATAAAAAAGAGGCAAGCCCTAATGAATAAGTGTTTAAATAGGGTGGAGATCCCTATGTGGCTGGTCATTTAGGATTTGGTTAGGGTTAGCGCTTCTGGTTATGGGCCATGGGCCAAGTCATAAGTCATTAAGTCATGAAATCATAAGTCATTTCATTAAACCATAAATCATGTAATGATTTCACTCAAACTAATCCTCCTATTCCAAAATTAGTCTCTAATGACTGAAAGTAGGTTAACCTAAGTTAGACTAGGGCTACCATAGCTAGGGTTAGGTTCTAGGCTAGTCCACTAGGTCTCAACAAGTCAAAGTCAAACTAGAATTCACCAATTCATTAAATTACCAAATAATTCAAATAAGTCAAAATGACCAAATTACCCTTAGGCTAAAAATGATAATTAAATCATCCTAATGACATGGTTAGGCTCTAGGTCATGCAGTCACTAGGGTTTCACTAACAGCACATCAAAATCATAAGTCATGACTCAAATCAGTTTTTTAAATAGTTTAAAAATTATTAAAAATCACCAAAAATCACAATATGATTTAAATATCAATAATAATTACTTTAACTACAAAATTTTAAAAATACCCTCATCTGGAAAACTGGGTGTTACAATCCTACCCCCTTAGAAAAATTTCGTCCTCAAAATTAAAATGATCGCACCCTTTCTAGGTCAAACCCAAACAATCAAGGTCAAGAGATAATTATGCAAACAAAATCTTACTGGTCGTGATTCCACAGTCTCGAACAGGGTAGCTACACTATCTAGCAATCACAAATAATATCCTGGCAGGTACTAAGGGAATCACACAGAAAAGTGGGAAGGAAGAATGAGAAGGTCAAACATGCTAACCCATCACCTACAGCGTCGGTCTCCTCGACCGCCAGCGCAAAAGCTCTACCCCTCTGGTGCTGAGCTACAGGTGGCCTAGCTCCCACATAAGGAGGTGCAGCAGGACATTCTATCATCTTGTGAGCACCAGACCTACAGAATAGACAAACCTTCAGCCTCCTCCTACAAGACTCCCAAACATGCCCTGCCTTCCTGCAGTAGGCACAAGTCGGCACCCCACGGTCCTGTTCTCTATGCTGATGCTGTGCCTGCTGCACTCTCACTGGTGCCTGTGCCTGCTGAATCTGCACGTGAGGCCTCTTAGCCTGACCTCCGCTGCTGCTACTACCCTGGGAGTCCCGACCCCTCTTCAGCTTGAACCCTAGGTCGTCCTCCGCTGCCATAGCCCCAGAAAATATCTCTGTATAGGTAGCATTCCGGTCGCTCTTAGTCAGCGATCGAACCTCTCTAATCAAGCCTCGGCAGAACTTTCTCGCCTTCGTCTTCTCAGTCAAGTCATCTATGAACCGGGCCAACCGGCAAAATTCCCCGGCGTACTCAGCTACTGACTGGTTCCCCTGAACCAGGCTCTCAAACTGTGCCTCGATACCTCCCAAGGCCACATCAGAAAAGAACTGCTCCTTAAATAGCTCCTTGAACTGGGCCCAAGTCTGGCCCTCAACTCCCACCCTGGGATCTGTCTGGTACCATGTACGGGCTAAGTCCTGCATCTGACTGCCCGCCGTTTCGATATGGAGTCGAGCTGGTATCTCCGCCAGTCGGATTATCTCCTCGATGTGCTCGATCCAATCGTTTACAAAATGGATGCCCTCTGTTCCCAGGAACCCTCTAGGATGCATCTTCTGAAAATCTTGGATATCCTTCTCCTTCCGGTAAGGCTGCTGATGCTCCCCCCGAGCAGTCACCATCTCTACTGTAGTACGAACTAGCTGGTGGGCCTCGTCAATCCCCTGACGATAATTGGCAGTTTACCGCTGCTGCTGCTGCTGGGGAGACGCCAGAATCCTCTCCACGAAAAAAAATAGATGAGCAGCATCTACCATCCCCGCAGGTGGAGGCTGCTGCGGTGGAAGGATCTCGAGAAGCACCGGACTCTGCCTCCCAGCTGGTGGATGTGCTCCTCCGAAAGCTGCTGAGACACCCACCCCAGCTAGCATGACAGGGGCTGCGGTACCGGGAGCTGGCTGCTGAAGGTGAGAGGTGGAAGACCCCTCTGCAGCGGCTACTGTACCAGAGCGATGTGACCGTGTCTCCACCATCCTAAAGACAGATCGAAAAGGAAGTCAATACTGAGCAGGAATCGATAAAATCAAAGGAGGACAGTTTATTGCAAAGAAGATAAGTCAGTAAGATATGTAGATGGCATGAATTGAAGCAGAATTTTTTTTCCTAACTGTGATTGAGTACCTCTCCGTTAAATCCTATCTCTCAATCCTATCGCAGGCTCGTAGCAGTACAACTGAGTCGCCGTACTACCACGATATCGTACTAATGCGACTCTCGACCTGCATGGGCCACCACTAAAAATGTGTCACGACCCGCACCCACTGTGAGGGTACGAATACGTAACGATGCTTAGCCTACGCCACAGTGTCGGCAGTAGAGCGCTGTACTAGGTTACTATCTAACCAGCAACTCACGCAATTATAATGTACTCATCATGATCAACTCCGAACGTAGGACAAGTATAAGATATTGTAACTCAATCACAGTCTAAGCACGATAAGATAATCACAGAAGAATTAACTAAGAATAGAAGAACAACTACTAAAATATTAACAACTCTCAACAAATCTCAAATACTACACAAGTCTCAAAACTTCTATAACAAGTTCAACATGGAAACAGATGCTAGTCTACTAAACTAAATCCTGATCACTCCTGAGCGTCGGGCCCAAAGGTAGTCATCCCGTCTCCGGGTCCATAATATGTAGGGCATGTGTCCTCAGGGAAATCATCTGTAAAATTCAACAGGTCCAGTCAGGACAGGAACGAGTACAACTCATCAAGAAATCCCAATTAAATGACAGAGAACTATAAAGCAGTTATAAACAGTTATATTGATGAATTATGGCAGTTTGTATACAGGTGATGGTATAGAGGAACAGTTAAGATACAAAGAAAGTAAAGTAAGTAAAAACAAGAGAAGAATCATAGAATAAAGACTGTAAACAGAAACTAGCTGAACTAGAGCAACATGATATAAGTCCAGAATGTAAATGTAAACAAGTGCAAAACCCAAGTAAATCCAGACAACATGAATCTGATACCAGGTGGTTCCAGTACAAGATGAGTCCGGTATAAGGTGAGTCCAGTTGGTGATCAAAGGTTCTAGGGTCAGTCCAGTCTAACTCTAACAGTGTGTTTTAAAATATCGGGATCGACATGTGAACGGCTGTAGGTAATACGACATATCACACACCTGGCCGGGTGTGAGATGGTTATCATTCCAGTATAATTCTAAGGGAGTGGTTCCAGTATTTGGGTATGTTCACATGCCTATTCCAATATTTCTCCATCCAGCAAGTACAAGTGAATCCATAATCTGACACAAAATAGTATAAGTCCAACCAGTACACGGATGGTTCCAGTAAATGATTCCAGGGTGTTTCCAGTAGGTGGTTCCAGTAAATGGTTCCAGTAGGTGGTTCCAGAAAATAGAGGCCAGACTTAAATAAGTGAGTGTCGCATGAAATAGATCCAGTAATATCAAATCGTGTTTGAAACAGAGAATCAGATAGAACTAGCTACAATCTAAAATATAGTAAACGATAAGTAAATGGAAGAACTATCAGAGAATGTACTCGCCTGATACTCTGAAAAGAGTAGTATAATGTCAGATGTCTGCAACAGAGTCACAATGTCCTAAACAGAATAGTATGGGTCATGATATGTAAAATAAAAGAGAATTGAAAGATGCAATGCAATCTACATGATTTCTAGGCCAATCTAGGTCAAAGTCAACTCTGGTCAACCCTAGTCAACTGTCTAGGTCAAACTAGGTCCAAGTCAACTCTAAGTCAACCCTGAACTATTGGGTCAAACCTTGGTCAACTCTCTAGTCCATCAAGTCTCACTAGGCCTATCCCAAACCTATACTAGCAATCTAGCACAAGTACAAGCCAAACTAGGCTATCAAACCAACCACACACCTTAAGTGGGCATCCATGCCATAAACATAGGCTATGAGCCATAGGCTAGAGGCCATAGGCTAATCTCACATCCACACATCATGTATATTTACTGATTTAATATAAATTATCATACACATATATATGTCTAAACCACATAACTATTTATCAAGTATATAAAATATATTTATATATATATATATATATATATATATATATATAGTGAGATAGAAAGGGGATACATGGAATGTGTGTCTATAGATGGATATGGGTGAGACATGAGTGTGTGATACATAACCAAGTGTGTGTGAATCTAGGTGTGCCTGTGACCATGTGGGTGTGTGGGTGTCCTGTGAAAGTCTATTTAGATTTTGTGTGTATGATATCTAAAAAATCTGTAGGGTGTGTGTAGAGTTCAGGAAAATCAGGAATAATGTGTTAATGTGACAACTAACATGTGTGTGTCATATGTGAGTGAAATATAGTGTGTTTTCCTGTGTGTGCTAGTGTGGAGGGATATGCATATACTTGTGTGTGTGTGTAACAGGTGACTGAGTGTGTGTGTGACTGTAAACTGAAATCAGTGAACAGTGTAGATAGGTTAGTGAATAACAGGGCAATGTGGGTTCAATGTGACAGTTTAGGTAATAGGAATGGCAGTTTGATATATCAATTAAAGCACAAAACCTATTTCCCTACTCAACCTAAACCCCCATTTCCCCCACATTGCTGTAAGTATCAATGTAATGAGTTTAGCCTAGTACTAAACATCAAGGAAAATTAGTTTAACAGAGACTTAAGTGCAGGATTCTACCAGTGGAAAAAATAGGAACTTGCAGTCAACGTTAAACTAACAGTTCACTTGTCAATTCAGTTTTAATTAGAAAGAAGTTCAGGATTTTAAGAATCAGTAAAAAGATCATGGCAAGGCAATTCAACAAGTAGGTTTTTCAGGAATTCAGTTTAAATGTAACAGTTCAATTGTTCAAAACAAAACCAAACCAAACCCAAATTTTGAAATCCTTTCATCAATTTCGAACTCAAACTCCTAACACCATTCACATTCATCATTAGCAGTAAACTAATACTCATGCACATGAATTAAAACATAGTAAATTGAGCATCAAATTTCAGGAATATCAATGGGTGTTATGTGATTGATATGAGGATTGCAAATGTACATGATCAATTATAACTTCTCAGGAAAACTGAGATTAAATCTCAGGAATTCAGTCACCATATAGAATTCTGGAATTTTCAGTCTAATAACCCATTCCCATATCAAAATCTATTCCCAAGTGCCAAAACCAATTCTAACTTGGAAAAACCACTTAGTAGGAACTAACACACATGTGTGAAAGTGTACATGTGTGTATAGGTGCTAAAATCAGTTTTTGTGTGTGGGTAAGTGACAGGGCAGTTTGTGATATCACAGCAGTTAACACATAACCAAGCTAAATTCGAAAAAAACCAATTCTCCAATGCCAACCACAAACCTTAACATGTTTAGCTAATTTTTTCAGATGTGTGCCGGTGCATTCCTCACTGAATTGAATGCACAAATCAATAGCTAACCTACCTTCGATTCTCAGACATCAAAATCAGTTTTCTTTATCACACATTTTCAAAAACCCAATTTCGAATCCAAAATTGAACCCAATTACACATCCTATGAACTTAGAGATGTAAGCTTAATTCTCAGGCATGTACATACATGTAGACATTATAAAATGGATATCAATTACATTATTTAACATTTGAAACAGTGAATCAAATCCCAGTTTTAATCCCAACTGAAAACTTTGACTGATACATAAACTTTCCCATTTCAAAAACTAAAATCAAACCATTGAATTTAACAAACAGGCATGTAGGTGTGTGTACCATGTGTCATGTGTCTAGGGGCATGATTCGTGTCCTCTAGAGTGGACACGAAGTGTCCAAACGAAATAAAACATTGTAACAGAATTACACAGTGAGGACTGGCTCGTGCACGCGTGCCGTGTCCTCGTGCACACGACACGAGTCAAACCAGGACACGAAATCGTGCACCTGGGTTCGCCACATATAGGGCTAGGGTTCCATCACCCTGCACCGTGTCATCGTGTCGCCGTGTCGAAGTTACAAGTGCGTATCAGTACAGAAAAATGAGCGCGCACAGCAGCTCGCGCGCGGCCTGTGCGACCAGTGTGAGGAGGATTTCTCCTCGCACACCGCACCATATGGCCCCAAATTTTTGGAGAGCCATGTCAGTCAGTGCCCTGACATCCTCCCAAAATTTGGTGTGTCCTCGTGTCCAATACAAGGAGAAAACCCGGCCGTGATGCAGGACACAGTATATGGTTCAGTCCCCGCGTGTTCGTGTCCTCGTGTGGACACGACACGACACCAAAATTAGGAAATAATAACAAAAATTATTAAGCAAGCCCTAGAGCTAAGATTCTATTCAAAAACATTTCAAAAATTAGAACAAAAAATTGGTTGAGGCATTACATCAAACACCTAGACTATCAAAAGGATACGTGTCCGATATGGACACGAAACTGACACGAATTGTGCCAAATTTCCAGGGAGAGTTAGGGGACTCCTAGATCTAGCCCTAAGTGCAAAGAAAACAGAAATTTAAATCAATTTGAGGAGTTTTACCTATAGGTGCAAATTGCATGGAAAAGCTCCAAGTGGGGGTGTTCTTCTTGATGGCCAAATGCTCCAAATGAGCCCAAAACTGAGATTAACCTCCAGAATTATAAAATATACAGAAATTAGAACCTATTGCAAAAGACTAGGATTAAAAAGGAATTAAAATGGATTTATGGGGATTTTTGAAAGGGGGACAATACCTTTTCTTTTCTCCAAGTGTTGGAATGATAAAAAAGAGGAAAGCCCTAATGAATAAGTGTTTAAATAGGGTGGAGATCCCTATGTGGCTGGTCATTTGGAGTTTGGTTAGGGTTAGGGCTTCTAGTTATGGGCCATGGGCCAAGTCATAAGTCATTAAGTCATGAAATCATAAGTCATTACATTAAACCATAAATCATGTAATGATTTTACTCAAACTAATCCTCCTATTCCAAAATTAGTCTCTAATGACTAAAAGTAGGTTAACCTAAGTTAGACTAGGGCTACCATAGCTAGGGTTAGGTTCTAGGCTAGTCCACTAGGTCTCAACAAGTCAAAGTCAAACTAAAATTTACCAATTCATTAAATCACCAAATAATTCAAATAAGTCAAAATGACCAAATTACCCCTAGGCTAAAAATGATAATTAAATCATCCTAATGACATGGTTAGGCTCTAGGTCATGCAGTCACTAGGGTTTCACTGACAGCACATCAAAATCACAAGTCATGACTCAAAGCAGTTTTTTAATAGTTTAAAAAATTATTAAAAATCACCAAAAATCACAATATGATTTAAATATCAATAATAATTATTATAATTACAAAATTTCAAAAATATCCCCTCATCTGGAAAACAGGGTGTTACAATCCGGCTCAAGACTAGGAGAGTTTCATGCGGCTCAAAAGGTCAAGAGAGTTTCATGCGGCTCAAAAGTTCATTAGAGTTTCATGTGGCTCAGAAGTTCCCAGCGAGCCACGTGGCCTTATGCGGTTCAAAAAGTCCTTCACAAACTGGCCGTAATTAATTTATGCAGCTGGCCCAATTAATACGAAGCGACGGCTCTGACACGAAGGTTTGACAGCCCTGACATAAAAGTGAAATAATGACCCTGACATAGTGGCAGGCTCCTAGGGAAGACAAGAAAATCTTCACAGCTAGCGCAGTCCACCAACCCTAAAAAAAGCTCCCTATGCGGCTACTATCCCTCGTGCGGCTGCCACTCTCATGCGGCCGCCACCCCCATGCGGCTGCTACTCCCATGCGGCTCGGATCATAGGTCCACCCCCATGTGGCCGCTGCTCCCATGCGGCTCGGATCATAGGGCCACTCCCATGCGGCTGCTACTCTCATGCGGCTCGGATCATAGGGCCACCCCCTTGCGGCTGCTACTCCTATGCGGCTCAGATCATGTGGCCACCCTCATGCGGCTCAGACTAAGGGATTGCCATGCGGTTCAGATAAGGCCACCCTCATACGGCTCAGACTAAAGGATTGACATGCGGTTCAGATAAGGTCACCCTTATGTGGTTCTGACACGAGGCCACTATCATACGGTCCAATTATGACAGTCCTCCATGCGGCTCGCAGCAGTTGGGACACGTGGCGGGAGCTGATCGAGTCTCAATAATTCATATTTATTGCAGTCAATGAGAGACACGTGGCAGGAGTCGACCGAATCTCAATAACTCAGATTTGCTGCAATCAACACAACCGTCCAGATTTGGTCAAATCCCAAACAAACCAGATTTATTGCAATCATCATAATCATCCAGATTTAATACAATTATTACAATCAGGATTTATGGCAATTAACATAATTGCCCAGATATATTGTAATTATAACAAACCAGATTTATGGCAATCAACATAATGATCCGGGGCTCAGAATCTGCCACATGGATATACACCTCCACCCATGATGCCTATAAATAGCAAGGTGTCATTCCCTTGTAAAAAAAGAGAGAGAGGAGAGCGAAGAGATATACACACAAAGCCAGATACAGAGCGATCCACATTCGAGCAAGAGCATTTCTCCTCCGAAGTCGAAGCTGCGTCCGATCGTCCAAGGAGTAAGGCAGAGCTGCCGTCGCTTTCCCGAGCCTCTACCGTCACCCCCAAAATAAAAAATAAATAATTGTACTTAGATTGCTGTACCTAGGTTTTCATTCCTAGGCTTTCTTTGTATGAGCGAGTTTGTATTGTGAGTCTAAGTTCAGTCCTCCCATAAAACTGTTCTGTACTTTTACAATCAATGGCAAACACCTTGGTAGGGGATATCTGTTCTTGATTGTTACAGAATTCAAGGTATAATAATCAACATATAATCTTGACATACCATCCTTCTTTTTCACAAGAAGCATCAGGGCTCCCCAAGGTGATCCACTAGCACGAATGAATCCCTTGGTTCTTGTAAAAGCATGAAAAAGAAGAGAAAAATGATCCATGCGGCCAAGGAGCCGCATGCGGCTCAGAAGTCCCATGCGGCTCAAACACATAGGCAGCACGAGTGGATTCCATACGGCCCGCAGAGGGAAGCCATGTGTCTTTTCAGAATAGCTGTACCCGGCGTCATTCAAACACAATTAATGCTCTGACGGCTGACAGTTGACAGTTGACAGCCCTGACGAAAAGTAGTCATAATGACTGACACAAGACAACTATCTTCCTAGGAAACTGGAGAAAATCTTCACGGCTTCGAGGCAAGTTTATGCGGCCATATTAGACGAGTTCACACGGCCAGTACAGAGAGGCCTATGCGGTTCAATCATGAAGGTCCCCCATGCGGCTCGGCCATGAAAAAAATCCATGTGGCTCGGCCATGAAGACTCTCATACAGCTCGGCCATGAAGACCCCTATGCGGCTTGGTCATGAATATATTCATGCGGCTCGGTCATGACAACCTTCATGCGGTTCGAGTATAGAGACTATTCATGCGGCTCGGTCATGAAATCTTTCATGCGGCTCGGTCATGACGACCTTCATGCGGCCCAAAAACGAACGCTTCCCATGCGGCTCAACAACGATGACAGGACATGTGTCCTAAAGATAATCAAATTTTAGGTCAGATCCCAATAATTTGGGATACGTTGCAAGAGAATGAATTAAGTTGATTCATTTAGATTTACGGACATCAGCAAATCATCATGATGGAGATTTATTACAATCAACATTAATGACTGACATGATTTGGCATAATCCTCATTAATGGCCCAGATCCTTCACGCTCAAGATGAATGGCCCAGATTGATCACTTACCAGGCCGCCGCCACTTTGAGAATAGGCAATCATTGCAAACCCTAATGATGCCCCCCACTATTATAAATAGCAAGGTGCCATTCCCTTGCAAAAGGATGCTCCCCTAATAATCAGAGAGAAAAATACACAGAGATCAATCCAGAGAGAGAGGAGCCAGAAGAGCAAGAAGAGCATTTCTTCGTCAACGACAATCATCTCGTTACAGGAGCCAAGGCTACGTACGATCGTCCAAGGAGTAAGGCAGAGCTGCCGTCGCTTTCCCGAGCCTCTACTGTCATCCCCCAGAATCAAAAATAAACAATTATACTTAGATTGTTGTACCTAGGTTTTTGTCCCTAGGCTTTCTTTGTACAAGCGAGTTTGTAACGTGAAGTAAAAGTCCAGTCCTCCCATAAAACTGTTCTGCTCTTTTATATTTTATGGCAAATACGATGGCGACTCTGCTGGGGACAAACTTCTCCACGGCTGAGGAGTTGGTGATGCAGTTGGATACAGCCAAGCTTGTCTCCACGCAACAGAAGATGGTCGTCCGGTTCGACCAACAGGCGTTCGAAGAAATGCTTTCCGACAAGAACGCTGGCCCAGTCCAGAAGCGAGCCCGAGCAAAGAAGGCCCACAAGGAGTGGAGACCCCGATCATTCGTTCCTACTGAGGCTCTTGCAGAGATACGCTCTGTCGCTCAAGACGACGGAAAAGACTCTCCTGCGGCCCCACTTCAGACCATAGACGACTCTGCTGTCCCCAAGTCCGGCAGAAAAAAATACTATGATGCTGGACTTGCAGGGGCAAAGAGAAACTCTATGCGATCCGGGCCGCATAAGGGTGCTAGCCGCATGAAGAAAGCTCATGCAGCTACATCCGCCAGCCGCATGAAGAAAGCTCACACGACCACATCTGTCAGCCGCATAGCTTATGCGGCTACAGTTGCCAACCGCATGGATGAAACTTATGCGGCTACTGAAGTCAATCGCTTGCAGAAAACCCATGCGGCCACAATTGTCGGCCGCATGCGGCTAGCCTGCACGGTCGTGACTCCTAGTCGTACGAGAATAACTCATCCGACAACTAAAGACAGCCGCATGCAGACAGCCTGTACGGCTTCCAATCCTAGCCGCATAGCGTCTGTTCCATGCTTCTCTTGATCAGTCTTCGATCGTCTCTCATGCGGTCCTGACCCTGATGGTTCTCTGGATGATAAGCCAGACTCTGTGGTATCCAACTTGGACTCTTCCTATTATGCACCCGTAAGTGCTAAAAGAAAGAAGTCTAGGGCAGCGTAGGCTCACCAAGCCCAGTCAGCTGCCCCAACCTCTGACTATCGGAGCATCCCGCTGATTATCACGTGGGCCTCTAATGGAAAGTTGTATAGAGCTACTCGTACCATGCCCCCTGCGGCTAATGGGCGGGATAGTCATCAAGCATCTCCCAATAACGAACGGAGGCAAGTGTACGAGCTACTTTTGAATCAGGGAGCAGGCGGGAGGCCTACACACTCGCGTGCCCGGAATTCCCGAGCCAGCAAAGCAAGTGACTTACGTGAGGCCATCCTCCACAAACGCAAGGAAAGAGAAGATGCATCGGGGTACAAAGAGTCCTCCCACAGACGTCACTGTACCCAAGTCATCGTCAACTGCTGCTGCAATAGCATAACGATGCAAGAAGACTGGCAGTCTGTCTTTCAAAGACTGCAACAGCCATCTTCAGAAGACGAGGCACTACCCGTCGTCTCCTGCAACTCTGCTCGAAAAGTCTTCGCTGATGGAAGGGGGAAGAAGACGAATGTTTCTAGCCCGAAAATCTTAACCACTGTGACTAAAAGACTGTTGTCTAAGCGGGTGCCCACCACCGAAGTTTTCCAAGGTACTCGCTCTAAGACGAAATCTGCTACAGTAGGGGATTCGTCGTCCATAACACAGGGGGTTGCTGGGGCTGAGGGTAGCACCCCTCCGAGCCTCCACAGCAACCCAACTCTCCCATCGGATGTAGCAAATCTCGACGTCCCCGACGACATCCACAACACCCAAGATGAGGCAAACTCGGAGACTGGGGGTACTGTTCCTTTCGAGTCTGAATCAGAAGGGAACATACCCACATACCCCGATGACTTCTCACTACAGGGGTACGATTCAGAGGGCGCTTCCTCCACCGCTCCGTCTATCTCTCCTCATGTGAAGACGGTATTCTTGACAGACAGCAACCAAGGTGGTTCCAGTGATCGCAAGCGCATCGACAGTCTCGAAACCATATTGCTTGCTTTGGTTAAGTCTATAGACGAGATTAAAAGCGGCCCTTCCAACTCTGCAAGGAGGGATGCCTGGCCAAACAAGCGCGGGTCCCGCGGTCAATGCGGACTCAAATTCGGCGGCACCAAACCCGGGCAACAATCCTCCGGAAACAACGGCCCCCACTGCTGTGGACGAAGCACGCGAAGCAAGAAGAGAGGTCCAGGAGCTCCGAGCCATGTTCTACGCTCGAGAAAACTCTCAAGACCTCAGAATACGGCAACCGTACCCTGCTGCATGGAGGGATGTTCCATTCCCACCAAGATATAAGTCGTTCAATATCAATCCTTATGATGGCAAGACCTCGGCAAGTCGGTACATCACTTACTTCGAGGTCACCACCGACCATCTGCCCCATGACGATGCCATTCTCACACGATTATTCATCGAGGTATTGGAAGGATTCGCCTTCGACTGGTATCGCAATCTGCCGGACAACTGCATCCACTCCTTTGCCGGCTTCAAGTGCACGTTCTTAGAGAGATTCTACGAAGTAGGGCAGGACATCACCATGTCCACCCTCATGGACGTCGTCCAAGGGGAGAAAGAGCTGACAAGGAACTACATCGAGCGGTTCTGCCAAACCACCATAAAGTTGCCCTATGGAAATCCAGATTCCTCCATGATTGAAATTTGCCAAAAGAGACTCCTTCCAACAATCAATCTCTGGATGGGCGAAAGTCAATTAAAGGACTGAAAGACGTTCATCATCAGCGCCATAAGCGCTGAAGAACGATTGAAGAAGGCTCGCCAACTGGGATTGTACATCTCGGACGGAGAGAACAAGGGCAAGCGTCCCAACAACGATAATGGGGGTAGCCCCTCCAACAATCGGGACAGGGGGGAAAAGTAGGCTATGGTGGCCGACACGGCACAAAAACCTGAGCCAAAGTCGGCTGACAAACAATGGCCGTAAATCACTTACTCCTTTGAGGACGGTCACGTCAAGCCCATCTTGGATATGCTCATACAAGGGGACAGAATTCAGCTTCCTCTACCAAGATGAGAACCACAGCCGACAGAGATGGAGAACCTAAAGTACTGCCATTATCATCGCTACGTCCACCATGCTACACACGACTGCTACCAGCTGAAACGGTACATCCAAAACCTCATCGACTCGAATGCTTTGGCCATCGATTTTGAAGAGGTAACGGTGGCGGCCAATATGGTATCGGTATAATTCGACAGCTTCCCTCCGACATAAACTCAAGACGGGGTGGTCCCCATCCTTCTGGCGACAATAGAGATTGCTAATCTTCCACCTCCCCGAGATCAGGCTGCTGGTCTAGTGCCCCTAACCACATCACGAGGGGAGATCATGTAGATCCATCCAGACATAGTATCAGAAGTGACTCGGCCCATATCGTCTTCTATCTGCAAGAAAAAGAATAGAAAAATTAGATCCTGCCGCACAATCTCGGCAGACATCGAAGAAGCTACAGCCGTCGTCACGCGGTCTGGGGCACAATCCCAACCTGTGGTTGACAATCCAGCTGAAGATCATCAACCCACTACAACTGATGCTCCGGGACCGGCTCAGCCTTTGTCGACCGACAAGCCTAGGTCGAGAGAGACTCGCTTCGACAAATCCCTCCAAAAAGAGGCAGCCCAAGGGCTGGAGAGGCCCTACAATTTCGACATCTTGGCACAATTAGCCAACACACCAGCCAAGTTGTCATTATACGAGCTCCTGAGACTCTCCAAGGATGTTCGTGCGGCTTTGAGCGATGCACTCCAAAACGTCGATGCATACCTGGCTCAAGTTAACCTTACGGGAGAAAACCCGTCTGCAGATCTCCAAGACAGCGCCTACACGGAAGCAATGCCCAACATCGTCTTCACTCCGCAGGACATGCTCATTAAAACTAATCTGCACGATCGCCCACTATACTATACTGGATACATCGGCGACGTAAAGGTGGATCGGATGCACATTGATCCTGGCTCTTCCATAAGCATTATCCCGAAGGGTCTGCTACATCATCTCCGCATCCTAATGCATCGTCTGACGCCTACAAGCACCGCCGTCAGCGGTTTCAATTCGGGCAGGAGCTACCCTATCGGGAAAATTCGTCTGAAGTGTCAAATTGGCGACCTCCAATCCGAAGTCACCTGCTACGCCATCGATGCAGACACTTCTTATAACATCCTCTTGGGGCGCCCATGGATACACGATTATATGATCGTGTCTTCCATGCTGCACCAGTGCTTCAAATATGTCGACAAACACGGCTTCGTGAGGACGAAATTTGCTGATATTGATCCCTTCAAAGGGGTCGAATCTTACTACTCAGACTCCTGCCTGTACGAAAAATCGAAGAAGCATCTTGGTGAAGGAGATGTACAAGCTAGTACCGAGACAACTACAGGATCAGAAGAGCCTCTGACAATCCACCTCCAAGCTCGCAAACCGGGCAGCTCTGCACCCCTTACCGCCACTCTGCGTAAGGACGCGATCAGCCTCTCGGCACAAGAAGAGCAGATAATAATCCGACTGCCAAGGTCTGGCCAAGTGCCAAGATCCACAACGGGGCCGCTAACAATCAGACTACCGAGGGTCGGTCAGCCCCAAACGGAGAAGCTCAATCCCTCCGACAAGCCACTGACGATACGTCTTCCCAAAAAGGGTCGTCGCCCCGATGCAAGGTCTGACACTTCTAGCGAACCAGCCACTCCTCGCCCCACATCGAGTACGAAACTGGGGGTCGCTAGTCTGCCAACAACTCCACGTTCAGCTCCATCAACTGAACCGCTGACGATCAAGCTCCCCAGGTCGTCCTCTCAGTCTTCATTCACACAGGAGGTAGCCGAAGAAGAACCGGAGCTAGCCAATTATGTAGCTGCCCACACTGATATTCCCTCCGCAGATGATGTAATTCCCCTAGAAAAGATACCTTACTTCATTAATAAAGGGCTATCTTTGAACTACCTCGATCTTAATAAGCTTTGTATAATGTACGTTATGGAACACGGTATAGGCACTCACCTACACACACAGGTGACAAATATCTACACCACAATCCAGCTTACTCCAGCAGAAGATGCTTACCGAATAATCGAAGGAGGGGACCATCCAATCATCTTCGGCCGGAAGGACGACCCGTATTCCTTCACCATAGAAGAAGTCGACCTTGGATCGGATGCCGGGAGACTACCTCTGTATCTTTATAGCCCCCATTCGAAATATCTCATACAGAAACATGGGTATGATCTGGAAACAACACCGGGTTTGAACTACGGTACGGGACGACGATTACCTTTGAAGCCCCCGGTCCCGGTTGGCAAACCACGGGACTACTATAGCAAGATTCGATGTGGATTAGGGTATGTAACACCCACGACGACCCCTGAGAGTTCAGATGAAGAATGTGACTGGCATTCATATTCGACCGGGTCACCAACTTCTGACTCGGATACCAGCATCGGAGACGTATTCAGACAAGTCCTGTCAGTCAACATGGCATTCGTCGATGCTTATGAAGAAGATGAAGACATCCCGAAAATCCTCGAGCTAGAGCCGTGGGCCCAACAGCTAGATGAACAATGGGAAAAGCGTTTCGAGCAAAGAGAACCTCCCACTGAGGATGAGGTCATACAAGTTAATCTTGGTGATGAAGCCTCCCCGAAACCAATCTTCATTAGCCAGAGTCTGACAGATGAGGAGCGAGAGTCGCTGCTCTAACTCGTCAAAGAGTATATCGATTTGTTCGCCTGGAGCTATGAAGATATGCCCGGGTTGGACCCCGAGATCGTACTCCACAAACTCAATATTCGTCCGAATGCAAAACCTGTCAAGCAATAGCAAAGACGGTTTCGTCCCGATGTAATGAATGCTATTGAAGCCGAGGTCAATAAACTGATAGCCAGCGGCTTCATCCGCGAAAAGCAGCATCCAGACTGGGTAGCCAACATCGTACCAGTTCTCAAGAAGAACGGAAAGATCCGAATATGCATTGACTTCCGAAATTTGAATGAGGCATGCCCTAAACATGAATTCCCTCTCCCTATCACAGATATTATGATCGACAACACCTGCGGCTTCGAACATATGTTCTTCATGGATGGCTTCTCAAGATACAACCAGATCAAGATGTTCCCTGACGACGAGAAGCACACATCATTCCGAACACCAATTGGTACATATTGCTACACCGTTATGCCTTTCGGTTTAAGGAATGCTGGCGCCACTTACCAGAGAGCTATAAGCGTCATCTTTAGAGACCACTTACGCAAGACAGTGGAATGCTACGTCGACGACATCGCCGTCAAAAGCCGTTCGAAGGAAGATCATCTGCAAGGTCTCAGGACAGTGTTCGACCTAATGCGAGCACACAC
This sequence comes from Iris pallida, assembly GCA_029216955.1. Taxonomy (NCBI): domain Eukaryota; kingdom Viridiplantae; phylum Streptophyta; class Magnoliopsida; order Asparagales; family Iridaceae; genus Iris; species Iris pallida. The sequence goes on from JANAVB010037622.1 coordinate 26,372, forward strand.
CTTAAAGATGAACCCTACGAAATCATTCTTGGGAGTCTCCAGCGGGAAATTCCTTGGTTTTGTCATTACTTCTCAGGGCATTCACATTGACCCCGAGAAAATAAAGGCAATCATGGAGATGGGTCCCCCGAGAAATCTCTGCGAACTCTGAGGCCTCCAATGCAGGCTAGCTTACATCAGGAGATTCATCTATAATCTCTTCGGACGATGTCAACCATTCACCCATCTCATGAAGAAGGGAGTCTCTTTCGTATGGGATGAGGAATGCAAGCGCGCTTTCGACAGCATCAAAGAATATTTATCGAACCCTCCAGTCCTGGTAGCTTCTGTTGCTGGAAAGCCATTCCAGCTCTATGTGCGAGCGATGGAACATTCTCTTGGTGCTCTGTTGGCATAGAACAATGATGCGGGCCACGAATAAGCTATATACTACCTCAGTCGGAAGATGATTGGGCCAGAATACCGATACACGACCGTAGAGAAGGAATGCCTCGCTCTCGTGTTCGCAATCCATAAGACACGACACTACGTCACGGGACAAACCATCCACATGATATCGCAGATCAACCCCCTCAGGGTCCTCATGACCAAACCTGGGGCACTTAGCTCTCGCCTTGCTACCTGGGCGATTTTACTATTACCATACCATATGATCTTCGTCCCGCAAAAGGCTGTTAAAGGCCAGGCTCTGGCAGACTTTCTAGCAGCCCATCCAGGTTCAGAGACGACTAGGGTATATAAAGAAACACCGGACGAAGTCACCAGTTCAAATGCAGTCTCCCATGATGCCATCTGGCGAATGTTCTTCGACGGCGGTTCAAGAATTGGACCCAAAGGCAATATCGTTGCTGGAGTTGGAGTGGTGCTGATTTCTTCCTCCGGCTTGGTGATCAATCGGGCCTACTCACTCACAGAGCCTTGTTCAAATAATGTGGCCGAGTACAATGCTTTGGTCATTGGCCTCCGGCTTGCGAAGGAGCTGGGGGTAGAGTATCTTGAAGCATACGGCGACTCACAGTTAATCGTCAATCAGATTCGGGGGTTGTACGAGGTCCGCCACGAAGACATGATCCCGTATCATCGAATAGCAATCGACATCATCTCCTCTCTGGGAGGATTCTTCATAGAACATGTTCCCAGACTCCAGAATATTGAGGCTGATGCCCTAGCTGGTTTGGCCGCTTCCCTAGCTGTGCCAAATTACGCTCGTCATCAGGTCGACATAATAGGCCGTGAACTGGTCTATTCTAAGGATAACGTTCGATGCATTGAAAGCTACTCCGCCCTTTCAGTCGATGAAGCACCAGACTGGAGACAGCCGTTTATCGACTTCGTAGTATACGACATCCTGCCAGAGAATTCGAAGGAAGCTACTTCTATCAGAAGACGTTCTCTCAGATTTTTCTATGATACGGAGACGAAAATGCTGTATCACCGATCCTATGATGGGTTGCTGCTTCGGTGTCTATCAAATACAGAATCCAAGGACGCCGTGCACGAGGCCCATGATGGTGTCTGCGGAGACCATCAACCTAGCCCGAAACTGCAAGACCGCCTTCGCCGAATGGGCTATTACTGGCCCACGATGGTTGCAGATGCAATAGATTATGTACGAAAGTGCAAAGCCTGCCAAATTCATGCCGACTTCATCCACCAGCCATCTGAATTTCTACATCCGACTGTGGCCTCCTGGCCATTTGAAGCAAGGGGTATGGACATCGTCGGCCTAATTACCCCGTCTTCGTCCAGAGGACATCGATTCATACTCGCAATTACCGATTACTTCTCCAAATCGGCGGAAGCCATCCCATTGGCAGAGGGGAAAACTTCAAACATGATCAGCTTCCTTAAGTATTATGTCATCTACCGCTATAGACTGCCCCGAAGGATCATTCACGACAATGGGCCACAGTTCACAAGCCACGTATTTTATCGGTTCTGCGACAAGCACCGAATTCAGAACATTGCTTCGACACCCTACAACCCAGTAGCCAACGGGTTAGCAGAAGCATTCAACAAAACCATAATCAAGCTACTCAAGAAATTCGTGTCCTCTAACAAGCGCGACTGGAACGAGAAGCTCGGCGAATGCTTATGGACGTATCGCACCACAGTTCGAACAGCCACCGGGAATACACCATTTTCCCTGGTGTACGGGAGTGAGGCAGTTCTCCCATTAGAGACTCAGATCTCCTCACTTCGCGTCGCCCTCACACATCAGTTGACGACAGACGAAAACCACCATCGCCGACTACAGGAATTGGAGGCCCTAGACGAGAAACGCCTGTTAGCTCAACAACGAATCGAACAATATCAGGCCAGAATCTCCGGAGCTTTCAACAAGAAGGTCAAGGTCAGAACATTCCAAGTAGGCAATCTCGTTCTGGCGGTTCGGAGGCCGATGGTTATGACGCATAAAACTGCCGGTAAATTCCAACCAAGATAGGAAGGCCCGTTCATCATCGAAGCTGTATTCTCCAACGGCGCCTACCGCCTCGCAAAACAAAATGGGGACCTGCTCATGTTGCCCATCAACGGCAAGTTCATGAAGAAGTATTATGTCTGAAATAAAATCCTCGAGACATCTCAGAGTGTCTAGTTATGTACCTCCCCGTACCACTGAACTTACATTCTGGTTCCATACATCAAGTCATGTACCTGCTGGTACCTCTAAACTCATTCCCACATTTTCTAGTCATAAGAGTCATGTACCCGCTGGTACCGCTGAACTCATACTCACATTTTCCAGTCATAAGAGTCATGTACCCGCCGGTACCGCTGAACTCATACTCATATTTTCCAGATCAACGAGTCACGTACCCGCTCGTATCGCTGAACTCACACTCACCATTCTCTAGATTCTCGAGTCATGTACCCGCTGGTGCCTCTGAACTCACATCCCGGTCACTCTTTCAGATAGTAAGTCATGTATGATCATACCTCTGAACTTTCTTCCTATAAGAGATCCTCCCTCATGATCCACTATCCGCACTCCCAGTGCACAAAAAGGGTAACGGGTTCACAAACTTCCAAAACGACCATGTCGATGCTACCTCTGAGTCGTTTCACTTCCGCCAAAAACAAATCACCCCCTACATAAAACTTTCATGTCCTCATTACCTCTGAGTCGTTTTATGTACCCCCTCTTTATTGAGCCCACTCCTGCCATGTGCTCATTACCTCTGCGTGGGAAGGCTCCGTAGAAGAAACCTTCATACTTGCCATGTCCTCATTACCTCTGAATAAGTATGTCGGTTCCCTTTTAACCTATTATCTGTACCCACAACCGGAGTACGACAAGGGTAATAGGTCCACAAATGTCCTCTGTTGACCACAAATGTCCTCTGTTGACCACAAATGTCCTCTGTTGACCAAAAATGTCCTCTGATGACCACAAATATCCTCAGTCGACCACAGATACGGTACTGGGTCTCCAGTACACGTCTATCCCTTCCCTATCGTGCTTGGGAGCCCAATTGCTCCCTGGCATTCTCTCGAATACCAAAAACTTCTATAGCTGTCCTATCGCGAAGTTGTTCTAGGTATTCCTCTCCAAAACTTGTTACTTGTACCTAAAACCAAGGTACGCCAAGAGTAGCAGGTCCACAAATAATCCTCCAGCAGGTTCAATTCTACAAACACCACGAGTACAAGAAAGAGAAGATGAGTTAAAATATGCTCATTTATTCAGAATTCAAAATGCTACTTCATTTGGGATCACATCCCTTACAAAATAAAAATAAAAAGAAAAAAAAGAGGAGAAAAAGAGCAAAAGAAAACAGAAAACTGATCACTGCTCCGGGGCACATAACGTCGTGAGACGGTCCGTCAGCAAGGCAACCGACCGCTCAAACCTCTGTTTAGCTCGACGCTCCGCCTCTTGGGTCAGCACCGCCGCATCCTCCAGATGAGCATGAGCTTGCCAGTTGTCCTCAAATTTCTTGAAAGCCCGCTCCAGGTTAACAGAAGATCGGGAAACCTTCTCGGCCTCCTGAACGATTGACTCCTGTTCCGCATGAGCAGCATTCAGCTCCGATTCTAGGACGGCCAATTCCCTCTGAAGTGCGAGAATCCGCTCCTTCGTGTCAGTTATTCTACGAGAAGCAGCCTCTTCCTGAGCCCTACAAGCTTGACTTCGACGACCCAACCTGTCATACGAAGCAGAAAGCTCGTCAAGGTCCCCCTTCATAACCGGCCCGACAGTGTCTCGAGCGAGCTTTATCCTATCCCGAGCGGCAATAAGGAAGCCCCGCTCTCGTTCAATCGCAGCAGGTAAGTCAGCCTGCCATAATACCAGCAATCGGGTCACGAGCTGATCAGCCTCTGCCAACTTGGGCTCCAGGAGTGCAACCAACCCCACCCCGCCAGGAAGAGTCTTCAAAGTTTTAATCTGACCCCGAGCGTACCGCAGGGACAGAGAAAAAAGGATTCCCCATTCTACGACAGCATCTACGCCCCTCTTTAAATGGCGATAGAAGCTGTCGACCACATCCTGCGACACCTCGTCCAAAGCCTCCGAAGAAGCCGGCGTCAACGGGAGTGTAGCTGGCAACACTGAAGAAGACGTGATAGAATCTGCCGCTCCTGCCATGAGGGAAACAAACTCCGTACGGAAGGACGCTTGAACAGCGGCCAACTCCTCTTCAGCAGCCCGCAGAACTTGAATGCTCGGCAGGGCCGAGAAGTCAATCTCCGAAGCCGTATAAGCAGCGAAGGATGAGGCGGAGACCATCACTCCCGGAACAAGCTCCACTCCCATCTGCCCAGAGCTGGCAGGAGGCCCCTCGACATGAGTCGGTGAAGGAGAAGAAATACTCCTTTCCCCCAGATCGCAGCAGGCCGAGCCTTCCCTAAGAACATCCGCTGTAGGAAGTAAAGGGTTAGGACCTGTAGGGCCAAGAAAACCATGAATCGATTTGACCTGGAGGATATGTTGATAGAGCAAATAAGCCCCCTCATAGTCAATATTTGGCTTATCTTACCAGCGAAACAGTGTGGAGGCTGAGGTTCGCCTACGGCCACCATAACCTCTCTACCAGCGGCCTCCGAGTCGAATATAATAGACTCCTCCGCCCCGGCACCCTCGGGAGGGGATGCGACGAGATCGGCGTTGCCTTGCTGAAATTCAGCAATCTCAGAGACAAGCCCGAGGAAAACTTTGTCACCCTGGACCGAGGCCTCAGCAACTTGGGAGTCCTCAGCCGCCGCTGAGAGAGCCCCCGCAGAAAGAACCGCGGCACACATGCCACTAATCAAAGTAGCAAGGGCCGGATCAACTCCAGGGGCAGCAGACGGTTCATGAGAACCTGGTTCGTCAGACGCCTACAAAGAAAAAATGATTAGGTCATATCTCCAAGAAAAAGAAAGCCACAACAAGGAGATAGCTCCAACATAGTCTTACCTCCGGAGCACCGTCAGCATCCTCACCCCTCTCCGTAGTAAGTAGCCTATGAGGCCTGACCGCAGCTCTCTTTACGGAAAAGGCTACTCCTCCATCAGTAGACTCATGCCTGCCTCGCTTACGTGAGGGACCAGGCACGACAGGCGGTGGTTCTACCCTCACTACCTCTAATACAAGTGGCAACTGATCTACCACCTCATCTAATACGACCGACGGTTGATCCGTCATCATCTCATCAGCCATGATGGGCGGTTGATCTGTCGCTGCTCCGCTACCAGAAGAGAGAGAGTCCTCGTCGTCCCGTTCGTTGCTTCTTTCAACTGTGTCAAAGGACTCAGAATCGGGCACGGGAACCCTATTCGCCCCTTTCTTCTTTGCCTTCGACACCGTAGCCCTCTCCGCCAAACGAGTGCCCACGATGAAGCTAGTCCTCGGGTCAAAGTCAACATGAGGCTGGTTTACCGTAACATGGTATAAGGCCGCCATATGCAAGATTTCCCCCAGCACGTTTGCTGTAATAACTGAGAAACTAGTTCGAGTATGACAAGTGTCATAGTAGCTCCATGCCCTAATTCCATCAAGGATGCTACCCTCAAATCCTAGACAGGAACTAGGACGCCCAAGGAATAGTTGACTGTACCCAAATTGACGGGCAAACCTACTGGGCAAGTAGGGCTCCAGGTACACAGTGTTGCGGTTGCGATAAATTAAATACCCCGGGCGAATGTTACGCAACCAGAAACGCATCTTCTCAGGTAAGAAATGAGGAGATCCAACACCATCAACATGGACACTCCTCACTTCCTGGTCGATAAAACGGGGAACGGACACGAAAAAATAATATCCGTCCACCCTCGCCAACATCCTCCGACACGCCGGCATGGTACTATATTCCCAAGGCTGATGGCGATGTCTGAAAAGAAAAGCGTCGTCGTCCGTAACACCGTCTCCCATCCCAGGCCTCATCAAAGACCGATAATGCAACAATAGCCACCACAGCAGGTAATGATAAGGCAGCTCTATACGTTCAAAGTCCATCACCACGACACGAGCAATGACCTTGGACGAGAAGGCACGGAGACCATGATAAATGCTGCACACCATAGCAAAAAGAAGAGCCAGCCTGACCCCAAAGGCTAACTTCACGGCGGGAAAAATAAAGTGACGGTCGATCCTCTCGATGGAACCTGCCCCTCCCGAAACCACACAATTGTGCAGCCACACCATTAAAAAGCCTGCCAAGAGTGCTTTCTCTGACAGCCGCCGAGTACCACAATAAAAATAGCTGAAGGAGTCAATCTGGCTCCCAAACTTGTCACCCTTAGACTTCGACCTCCTAGCAGTCGACATCAAGCCTTCTACTTCATTAGGAGTTTGACGACCTCGGGAAGTAACTCGGCCAGCAGCACTGAATTTAAAAAGATAAGAGACCCAAGAGTTGGTATGGGGAGTGTCCCCTTTCTTTATTTTTCTTGATAGCCGTTTGGTGACAGGTACTATGGTGACATAACAGTTCTTGGTACACAGTGACGAAGCCTGGGAATCGTCGATCTAGATCCTGGAACTCCTCGTTCGTTGGAGTGTACGCTTTGAAGGGCTCGTCTCCCCAGGGAAGCTTGGAGACAGCATACATCTCATGGAGAGTGAGCCCCAACTCCCCTACAAGTGTGAAAAAAGTCCATGTTCGATGATTATACATCTCCAAGAGGGCCATGAACAACGACTTATTAATGGCAATACGTGGCTGGTACCCCGGATAGCATCATAAAGGTTGACTTCTCGCAAAAATGCCTCGTAGTTCCGCAGAATCCACGAGGCCAGGTTAGCCCACAAGGGAATGGGGTATAACCAGTTCGGCAGTACCAATCTGCCAACAGGATAGGACCCTTTTCGAGCAAGCTGACTCAGGAAGGTATCAGCCTGAGAAAATAAGAAGTTAGGACCGGGTGTGTTAATAAAGGTACCCGGAGCTAACCCCATCACAGATCGACTGGCCGGATCCTTGATCGTGCGTACTGATCCAGTAGTTTTATTGTAACGGATGTTACCCACAAATATCCCCAGTCTGGTTGGAGTGATGGAGTCTGTCATCTGCCTGTCCAATAAGATCATGTTGAACCACGCAAGAGGGAAATGACGCTTCATAATGGAAATATGAATCGCATCCCGTCCAGATTAAAATACCAACTCTCGGAGATATCCAGCACTCGGAAGTTTTTTATGATCAATGCATCCCCAAAGAGGAAGACCGGCCTCAGATACTTCCCATTTGGCTCCCCGGAGCTCATCATGTCAGTAAGGAATTAGAAAGATTGAACCCTGATAACATTCCGTCGCTCCAAAGGCTCATTAACAAGGAGCTGCACTGACACTTGACGAACTAAATCGTCCCATCGCACATCCGAGGCAAGTTGATTCGAGCCAACCAGAAGTTTCCCCGCATAATTTACTGGCAGATTCACTGAAGAAGAGACGAAAGAAATAAGATTAGAGGATAGTCAAAACAAAGTAGCGTTTGAAGGATCATTTGAGTCTATGCGGCTCGGGTCGTCACAGTCTTATGCGGATCAGAACCAGATGAGTCCATGCGGTACGGTTCATCATAGCCTTATACGACTTCGAGTCAGACGAGTCCATACAAATCAAGTTCAGATGAGCTTATGAAGCTTCTGCGGTTTGGGTTCAGAAGGGCCTATGCGGTTCAATGTTCACATGGACTCAACAGACAACTAAGCGCTGATACGGCTCGGATTCAGGTGAGACTATGCGGTTCAAAGTTCACACAGACTCATGCGGCCCTGAACAGATAGACTCATGCGGCTACAAGCAGATAAGCTTATGCGGTTCAAAAGTGAACTACGCTCATGCGGCCCAAACCGAAAATATATATGCGGTTTAGATCGAGTATGACAAACCCGTGCGGCCCCCTGGGCGAAGTGCTTATGCGGTCATATCGACGAACCTTGTACATGCGGCTTGTGCATAAATTATGCAGCAGAGCCATGACAGTTAGGGTTCTAAGGTAACGCCCTTACCAGCAATAGGTGGATGAACGTCGGGATGAACAGAGTGAACAGCGGCCGGCGGAGGAGTGGCCACGTTCGTCGCCATAGTCGCCGCAGAAGCGACCGCCTTGCCCTTCGCAGCCTTCGACGCAGCAACCTTCTTGGGAGCCATAGGTGCTTGGGAGAGGAAGGAGTTAGAAAGATCGAAGAGAGAAAGTGAGACTGTTCCTATTTATAGACAAGGAAGGAATGCCTCGATCCGCGTGCAATATGATGACCGACTCTTTGGTCATCGAGGCAAAACGGCTTAATAATAGCCTGATTCTTGGGATCCTGGCACAAAAAGTGGCTCTTAAAATCTGACAGCAAATCAAGAGCATTAAATGCAAAAGATTTATAAAAGATTTGTACACGTGGCAGGAAGACGTGGCAAGAAGCTCATGCGGCCAAAATAGCCCAAGCTGCTCAGAGAGTCATGCGGTTGAGGTAATCATACGGCTGGTCAAACCCATGCAGCTAGGACAGAATACATCCATGCGGCTCTGGCATAATCATGCTTCTTATTCAAAGTATTTTAATTTTGTAAATTAAAAACTTTGAAGGGGGTCTTGTAGAAGCATGAAAAAGAAGAGAAAAATGATCCATGCAGCCAAGGAGCCGCATGCGGCTCAGGAGTCCCATGTGGCTCAAACACATAGGCAGCACGAGTGGATTCTATGCGGCAAGCCACGTGTCTTTTCAGAACAGCTGTACCCGGCGTCATTCAAACACAATTAATGCTCTGATGGCTGACAGCTGACAGTTGACAGGCCTGACGAAAAGTAGTCATAATGACTGACACAAAGCACTATCTTCCTAGGGAACAGGAGAAAATCTTCACAGCTTCGAGGCAAGTTTATGCGGCCAGATTAGACAAGTTCACACGGCCAGTACAGAGAAGCCTATACGGTTCAATCATGATGGTCCCCCACGTGACTCGGCCATGAAGAAATCCATGCGGCTCGGCCATGAAGACTCTCATACAGCTCGGCCATGAAGACCCCCATACGGCTCGGTCATGAACATATTCATGCGGCTAGGTCATGACAACCTTCATGCGGTTCGAGTATAGAGACTATTCATACGGCTCGGTCATGAAATCTTTCATACGGCTCGGTCATGACGACCTTCATGCGGCCCAAACATGAACGCTCCCCATGTGGCTCAACAATGATGACAGGACAGGACACGTGTCCTAAAGATAATCAAATTTTGGGTCAGATCCTAATAATTTGGGACACGTGGCAAGAGAATGAATTAAATTGATTCATTTAGATTTGCGGACATCAGCAAATCATCATAATGGGGATTTATTGCAATCAACATTAATGACTGACATAATTTGGCATAATCCTCATTAATGGCCCAGATCCTTCACGCTCAAGATGAATGGCCCAGATTGATCACTTACCAGGCCGCCGCCACTTTGAGAATGGACAATCATTACAAACCCTAATGATGCCCCCCACTATTATAAATAGCAAGGTGCCATTCCCTTGTAAAAGGACACTCCCCCAATAATCAGAGAGAAAAATACACAGAGATCAATCCAGAGAGAGAGAGGAGCCAGAAGAGAAATACGAGGAGAGCAAGAAGAGTATTTCTTCGTCAATGCCAAGCATCTTGTTACAGGAGCCAAGGCTACGTCCGATCGTCTAAGGAGTAAGGCAGAGCTGCCGTCGCCCGAGCCTCTACTGTCACCCCCAGAATCAAAAATAAACAATTATACTTAGATTGTTGTACCTAGGTTTTCGTTCCTAGGCTTTCTTTGTACAAGCGAGTTTGTAACGTGAAGTAAAAGTCCAGTTCTCCGATAAAACTGTTCTGCTCTTTTATATTTTATGGCAAACAATTCTGAGTTCTTCAATCATCTTGTACAGGATCTCCAACTCTGATGGTGCCATTCTGTAGACTCTCTCTGACACTGGTGCAGTCTTCAGAATCAAGTCGATAGTGAACTCTATCTATCTCTCCGGTGGCATACCTCAAAGCTTTTTGGAAAACACATCAGGAAACCCTTATACTACTCTGGGAAATTAAACTGCTTCTGCTACTGCCATCCATAATACTGGTAGAGAAGGTTCTACTTTACCTCCGTAAAATAAAAACTCTGGTTCGCCTGGAATACCAAAAATAATCCTGCCAATATGGAAGTCTATTTTTGCGTATTGGTCTTTCAACCCCAATCCATTCCTAGGACCACATCATAGTCGACCATCAGAAATTCTAATGACTCAGGCTCCAGTCCTATCCGTGTTGCGAATCGTGCAAACATAAATGAATGCGATGGACCCGAATCAAATAATACTGATGTTGGAAAAGAGTTGACGAGAATGGTACCTGCCACCACCTTACCTGATGCTAATTTTTCTGCCATGGTCAGAGCCATCGCTTGATCTTGTCCTCTTGGTGCTGGTCCCCTATGCTGGTGACCCCTCTACCTGTTCTAAATCTGAACTTGGGCATACTGTTGAGCCTGAGGCAGCAACAGCCTCGGAGGCTGGTACTGCTGCTGCTGTACTGATATTGGACCTCTAACCGATGGACTGGTTAGGTTTGACGATGATGAACTGGCCCTATTCGGATAGGAACCTATCTTGTGGTCCGGTGCCCCACAAGTCAAGCATAATCCCTGTGCTTTACGATATTCTGATACTACATGTCCTGGCTTCCCACAAAAAGGTAGCCCATTGCAGAAGACTACTTCTGCTTCTGCTGCTGAGGATACGTCGGTGTCGAGTGTTGAACCGACGAAACTGTGGTCGCCCGCCTAGAAGCTCCAATTGTTAAAGCCCTAGCTGCCGGGGCTGGTACTGATGACCGGGACATCTGCCCATGAGACCTCTTCCGTCCTCCGCTTCTATCTATAAACCTCTGTGAATTATACTCATGCCTCTTCGCTGCTCGTAAGACGGCATCAAACTTCTGGTGCTCAAACTGCTCCACTGATATAATGATCTCTAGGTGGAGTTCCTGCTGGAATCGCTGGGCTCGATCTAATTCGGTCGCCACCAATGTAGGAGCAAACTGACTAAGTCTAGAAAACTCGGTCGTATATCCATCGACCGTTCTCCCCATCTGCTTAAGATTAGTGAATCTCGTCTGCAGATCATACCGAGCTACTGTATCGAAGTACCTGGTATGGAACTTATTGTTGAACACCGCCCATGAGACAGGTGTCAGTAATCCAACTGCTAGCATTGCCCACCAGCTGCGGGCTAAGTCCAATAACTGTAGCGCACAACGGCCACCTTCTCTTCCTCAGAAATCCTAGCTGCCTCCATGATAACTTCTATGTCTTAAAGCCATGCATCAGCAGCGATAGCAACTTCACTACCGTCAAAGAAGGGAGGGTTCAGACGCTTGAAGTAGTTGGCTGCGTTGTTCCTTAGGTAACCAACTTTGCCCATAGCATCTTGTACTGTCTGGTGCAGGGCATCGCCCCAACAATCTTGAGATCCAAGCAATTCCCTAATAAGCCCCACCACGGTTCCATTATCATGCTCTGCAGGCTGGACTGGCTGAACTGGAAGCTTTAGATCCCCGAAATGCATGACTCGGGAGGCCACTCCAGAGTGCTGGGCTTGGTCTCCAGGTTGCTGCTTGTCACGACCCGTACCCTAGA
>JANAVB010037623.1:0-37244 GCA_029216955.1 Iris pallida
GCTTGATCAAATCATCTAGTGAGGATAATATACACCCCGACTTTGCCATCACCCAAATGTTCCCACGACTGTTGCACACAGCCGAAGTAAAACCAAGCTTGAGTTTATACATATTTAATTGAGAGTTTGACACTTTCGGCTCAATCACAGCAAGCAACTGAACCTTGTTCACCCGACAAAGGTTCTTCAATCTTTTAAAAGCCATTTTATTCGCAACCCCTCTAATGTTCCAACAAAGATTGTTAAGCATTTGAGATGGGTTATGGTTTACCAGATTTAATGGCGGAAGTTTTTGAACGGAGCACACGATCCGTCGGCTCCGGGGGTTTCTTCCTCCTTGCCTGAGATGGAGTTAGGACAGAAGGAGGTTGTCCAGCTGTCGACCTCCTTTCCTCTTGGGCCGCATCAGCTTCATCAGCCCAGCAACGTATCTCCCCTTCCTCTTCACCATCGTCGGCCGCCCCATCGCTATCGACTTCACCCCCTTCACAAACAGCGGCTTTTCCTTCCGGCGCACTAGGTTCGTCATGCTCTTCTTCTGCAGGAAGTTTTTCCCCATCCTCATTAGGGAGGACCAAACCCTTTATTCGGAGCAGTCCCATCAGGGTTAGACCCTAATGTGACATCCACACTTGAGCTTATGGGTTGACGGTCGCCCTCTTGAGGTCGTGGATCCACTGGAGTTGGGGAAGGGTTCACCTGAGTGTGTGATGGAACAATAACCTCACGTTGGAGAATGTGAGTCACTGTGGGATTCTTTTGAGTACGAGGAGCAGGATCTTCATGTAGTGGTTCTTTCTCTTTGTCTTTTTGTTTAATCTTGCAATTTTCGACTGCATGGCCTTGATGACGGCAGTGGAAGTAATAAAGAGGCAAGTATTCATATTCGATCAACTGCCAAAAACTACCACTTGGCAGATTAATCCTGATACGACGTTGAAGTGGCTTAGAAGCATCAATTTCCATGAATAACCTAGCCATACTAGGTCGAGATAACTCCGCCGTTGCCTTATCAATTTTAAGGGGGATCCCAAACACTGATGCAATAGCAAATAACGCCTCCTTCGCATATAGATGGTGAGGAAGATTTGGGAGCGTAACCCAAACTGGAACTTTTGGTGATTCATGATTCGGAGAGAAATCGGGATCCCACTTGAAGACTCGCATGGGAGCACGAGCGATATACCATACTTCCTTTGATCGGAGTCGGAGAAAATCTACCTCAGAAGATGGCCGGATGAGGACTATTTCTCATCGATAACGTCCGCCTTAATGGAGCCAGAGAACTCGAATCCAGAGAGTGCCTTCCAGATCAACTCGATCGGAGGCCGAGCGTGTGAGAACTTCCCCACTAACGCAAAGTGCAGTGGATCGGAGAGAGCAGTTTCTTCCTCCACAGAAAATGAGATAGCAGGAACACCTTTGAAGGTAGTGATTGTTCGCAGAGGAAGGGCGGAAGCCACCACAGGAGGCCCCATCACCGCCTTCGCAAAGGATTTGGTCGCCATAACCCTAGGCAAGGTCAAAGCAGGGAGGACCACCAACCAAGCGGTTCAGGTGGCCCGGGTGGACGCCGGCTGGCCAACGGCCACGCCGGTGTCGGTGGACAAAGGATTAGGGTTTGATGGACGACAGCGGCCGCCAAGAGCAGAATATCCTTATATATATATATATATATAATATATATATTATATAATAAGTGGATACGATTGAGTATCATAATTGTGCTTATGTATCAAGGATACTATTTGGTGGTGGTCTCATGGCTTTGAGATATCATATTGATGACTTAGATACAATGTGTCTTGAGTCTATCATGATACCAGTGTTATGCATAGGGGGATACTTGTGTATCATCGATACCTATGGGAAGTGGTATTATAATTCGTGCATTACATTATTTTCATTACATAATATTGCTTTGAATCGACTTTATAATTCTTGCGTTGCACTATTTTCATTATAATGTCTCACTGCTTTACGTTTTTGCCACCAGGATTCAAGAAGGCGGCAAGGAGCGGTGACAACAACAACAACGAAGACTTGCTTAAAAAGGTTCATCCTTTATGTTGGACTATTTTATTGATCTTTCAAATTGGTAGATAAATTGGATTTGACATAGTACACCCGTTAATATCAATATTTGAAAGGATTTGACTTTTCATAGTTTGATCAATTCACTATGACATAGTATAGTTTATCCTTCTTCTTCCAATTATCATGCTATGCTAATGGACCAAAAGGAGCCTCTACAAACTACGTGCTAGCCTCTACAAACTACATGCTGCAAGTTACCTGTTGCATTTTTTTGTTGGAAATCTCCTATTTTGCCACTGGGGAGATTCAAAACAAATAGCATTGCTCTTGTGCTTTCATACATTAACCACTTGATCTAATGCACTTGGGCTGCTAAATATCTATATTTTAGTCAATTTGTTCGATTCAAGTTGCTATTATTTGGGATATATCCAACAGACTTTGGACTAGGCCCAGCCAACTTGACCTCAACCATTGTTCAAAGTATCCTTATCAGAATCGGTATTGGGCCCTTCTTAGTTGGCAATTTCAGTGAAGTTTCGGGGAGTTTCTTAGGGTTTCGGTGGTTTTTTTGAATGGGATGGTTTACGTACTTTTGGTTTCGGTATATATGCCTCTGCACTACCATCCCAAACCTAGTCAAGTATCTTTACTACATCTGCAAAAATAATTACTTATACAAAAAAATAAAGTTTAAACAAAAATTAACCCAAGTATAAATTTCTCTTTGACAAGGCTTTGTTGTTCTTGTTCTCATCGTCGTTGTTGTTGTAGTGGCCTTTTTCAAATGAAACATTTCTTGCAAGCTTGAACTCTAAGATGAAATGCTAAATTCTTGACATAAAGATCAGTGCACTCAAGAGATACCCCGGTGCATTGCATTATATAGCTAACTGCACCCTCAATTAAGGATAGGCTGACAAATTGACTACACCGTGTACACTGTTTAGGGTTTATGTACTTCAACCAGATAAAGTGAACTTAATATGAACATGAAGTATTAGGTGCAAGGACACTTTAATATAGGTGTTGTGGTCATGTTGGATAATAGACACTTCGACACCAGTATTTGGGGATACGCTGTTGGGTCGGGTAAACCTTATATAATAAATTTTATAATACTACTTATTGTATCCCAGGCATAAATGATGTATCTGAAACTTGTAACTTTCATGTTTATCGATGATTATAAGATACTATGATAATAGTTTTAGCACATAATGGGGCTTAACTAATATTAAGAATTCATCTTTACATGTTCTATTTTTTAATAGATAGATCCAACTATGGGATCGTTATAAATTTATATGATTTGTTTATCATATATGTCCATACAATTTCCCGTATGCATGTACCATTCTATTCTCAAAATTGCTTTGTTCCTTAAATTATACCATCTTGCCAGACTGCATCAGTGCAACATAAACTGAATATGGACCAAGGTTCATATTAACATTTTTGAACCTTCTAAAGAGTATTAGAATCGATAGTTTCAGCGGATTTGGATCAAAAATTTGGAGTTTTTATTTCAGAAAGCCGCAAAAAGAAATTATTGGAAAACTATAAATGTATTTATACATTTAGGCATAATCTTATGTATTATTTATCTTTTTTCACTAGTTTTAAATAGAATAATATTTAACATTGTTGAATTATTTAACCTACAATGCACATTGCTAATTATGTAACCCACAATGCATTTTTAGTTAATTAATTAGGACAATGATATATATATTAAGTCTTTTATCTAATATCCTGATTTTAACTTAAACTTGTTTTATTGTTGCATGCAGGTGTTGCCAGTTGCTGCTAGCGTTGTTCAAATTTCTAACATTTTGTTGGATAAAAACTTTTGGAATTATCTAAATTTTGTAAACAGATATCTTTTAACATCGAGCTA
This sequence comes from Iris pallida, assembly GCA_029216955.1. Lineage (NCBI taxonomy): Eukaryota > Viridiplantae > Streptophyta > Magnoliopsida > Asparagales > Iridaceae > Iris > Iris pallida. The sequence continues at coordinate 3,938 of JANAVB010037623.1, forward strand.
GATTTATGTAGTATTTGTAATATACATTGTATATACTCTTGATGATGTTCTATAAAGATTTAACTTTTGGGATATGTTATTGATTGTTTAATTTATATTAAGTTGATATCTTTGGTTAATTTAATGGCTCTCTTGGATGTTGATTGAAGCAATGTATAAAAATATTGCATAATTTATTATGTGTTTTTTGTATAGTTTATGAATTATATTTGTGGTTCAAAACAAAAATTGGCAGCAAAATTGAAATTAGAAAAACACTGGAATTAATAAAGCATTTCAAATTTAGCCACATGAATAATTTAAAATTGTTGTAAATTATATTATTGGAACGGATGCAAAATGTTTCAGAATGACATTTAGAAACGTTTCAAAGACGTCCCAAAAAATACTTTAGGAACGTGTTGTATGTGTTTCAAAAGTGAATGTTAGAAACACTTTATAGACGTTCCAAATATATTATAGGAACACATTATGTGTGTTCCAAAATCTAATTTAGGAACGCCTTCTAACCGTTCCAAACTAATATTTGCCACACTTTATATAGTTCCAAAAATTGCAACGCCACTTTTAGGAACGGTTTTGATATGTTCCTAAAAATTAGGTACATTAAAAAACTGTTCCTAAATGTCTATTTTGGTGTAGTACGACCCTAAGAGTGAGGATGAGAACATGTTGGACACATGCTTATGCAGTCGACTAGCTATCGATGCAAGGAGCACATGTGACAGTAAAGGGCATAGTATAGTTAGTTCTATCTTAGATATGACTTAGCATATAGTTACAAGATGTTAAGGTCATAGACACGACTTGTGTATTGGCATTGGGACAGGGAGGATCATTAGTAGGCGTATGGGATAACCAAATTGGTCCGCCGTGGTATTCGAATGAAACTACAGAGTTATGATTCACTACACCAAAATGACAAATGAGAAACATTAGTCAATTCTCAATCTGGAACGCTTATTTTCTGTACCTAGGTTCTGGAACAGAAAACAAGTATTCCAGATTAAAAAAATAGTGTTCCTAATATGTTTTATTTTAATTTTTTTAAATATTTTGGTACACCTTTATGATGTTCTAAGGCCTCGTTTGGTTCACGGATTCAAGGAATCCGGAAAGGAAACTTGTTTCTTTCCTTTGTTTGGTAGTCACAAATTTGGGAAACACTTTCCTGACATGGGGGAAAATAGGAGGGAAAATGGTTCCTCTCATGACCCATGGGATTCATTTTTTCTCTTCCTTTCCAATATTAATTACCAAACATTATGACAAAAGTAGCCTTGATTTATTACCTATTTTAAATTAACTCTTCATTATAATTATGTTGACATTGGATATTATTGGAACAATGATTTATTTTTTCTTTCCTTTCCTACACCAACCAAACATAGGAAAGGAAATTTGATATAAATTCTACTTTTCCATCCCCATGGAAAATACATGGGAATTGATTTCCTTTTCGTGAACCAAACGAGGCCTAAATGTATTCCAACTTTCGATCATTTATCCCTCCTTTACTGGCACCCATCGCCAATCATCTGTTCCCACTTTTCTTCTTCTTCTTCAATCTACCACTCCTCTCGAAAACCTAACCTTAGGAATTAGCCAGAGCTCTCCACGGTGGGAAGAGGGAAGGCGGTTGGGGGCAGCGACATGGAAGAATTTGTCGTCTAGGAGTAGCAAGGCCAGGTTGCAGTTTCCAGTCGGGAGGGTTGCTCGGTTCCTAAAGGCAGACAAGTATTTCGGGAGTCGACGTCCAAGCGCTAGCCTACCTCATCGCCGTCCTTGAGTACCTAGCCGGCGAGGTGAATCGTATAGATCCATTTGTTCTAGAAAAAGTTTTAACTTAGAAAAATTTAGTATATTTTGTACAATTATTGGTTCAATTAGTTTTTTAATTCAGTCAAACGACCTAGATTGATATTGCTTTTTCAAATTTTCTTGTTAATATGTGCATTTAGGGGCATTTTGGGATGTAATTTGATATTGGGAAATTCTTAATTAAATTGGCTGATGACGAGGAGCTGTCAGTTTGAAATGACGAGGAGTTGTCGAAGTTTATGGGCACTGTCACCATTGCCAATGGAAGAGTGAAGTCGAAAATCCACAACCTTCTTCTTCTACGAATGAAAGGGTGAATGCAACAAAGAAAATTGTTTGGAAAGAAGTTTGTAATATTGTTTAGGGGCTTCTTGATTAGTGTTTTCTTTAGAAGTTCCTTTTTAGTCGGTCTGAATTTTGTTCTTATGCCTAGGCTAAAGCTAGATTAAAACTTTTGGTGTGACGAGTGACATATATATGGAGACCGATACCTGAAGTAGAAAAAGTAGGTGAGGTGATCCAAGAGTTCTTTGTTCCTTTGTCGAGGGAAGCAGAGATAATAAAGCACAATTAATCAATGGTTGAATAGTTAATACAATCTTATCCAAGAGCTGCATATATACTTAGTTTCTAGTAGTATGTGTTGTAGTTGAGGAAAAGAGTAAAAAAAACAAAAAAGGCATCATCCCTTATGGATTCTCTAACATTGATGTTATGGTCCTTACAATTTTGTGTGTATGTGTTCAGTTCATTTGGACTATCAAGATATATATATGGAGTGAAAACATGATGGGGGTGCTAGTTCATTGGCATTGTCATTCTTTGCTACCTACCTTCTTGTTTGATTTATTTAACATGTTTCTGATTTTTTTGACAGTTGTCGCATCATAATGTATGATGCTTATTGCTGCAGTGATAGTCCATTGCATTTGCATCATGACTATATGGTATGACATTCATCTTATATTGTTATTTAAATTTACTTCTATTTAGAATACATGCATGTCTAAATTTTGGAGCCGTCTTTGGAACTATGGATATAATACTTCTACGAGTATAGAAATTTCCATTGTTTATGTATATTTGCTAGGATACACATTTTTGTTTCTACATTATCATAGATATAAAGTCTGTGTTCTATTTTTAGATTTTATAGCTATTTCCATCAACATTGCTACTTATATTCCCCTTCTTATGTTTTTGACGACCAGACTGTATCCCGAGCCCATGCCGACCTCGTCGTCGACGGGATGGACATCGTGGGAGGGGGGGGACCCCCTTACAAAGTTCGTGTCGTAAATATATCCAAACTCGGAACATCTATAAAGAAGGCATCTGGTTCTCGTTCTGGTTCGAGTTCTAGGGCAGTTAAATTGTCGTCTAAAGGTAGCAGCAACGAAGCCGAACTTGATGAGGGCGACTTGCTCACTTTCGGAAATGTAACTCTTAGGTGAATGAAGGAAATGAAATGAATCCTCCTTACATTATAATGGGCTTTGTTGTTGTTTTGACCAATGGCCTTTTGTGCAGGTTTCTTTCTGTTCCGGTTGTAATCTTCGTCCATTCGAACATGGATCAACAGATTAAAGACTATATTTCATCTATTTGTTTGTACTCACTCCTACACTTTATTTAGTAGTCTGCTAGTGTAACTTTTGAATAAACATCTTGTTGTTCCATCTACCTATATGTACATTATGTATCATATACGCTTCTGTTGGAAATTATTGTTTTTTTACGGATTAAAAGGGCAAAAATAGTAGATAATAAGGAAGGGTGGAAATTATCATAACGGACTTCTTTCCTATGATGGTGATGATAATGAAGAAGTTCCATTTTTAGATTTTATAGCTATTTCCATCAACATTGCTACTTATATTCCCCTTCCTATGTTTCACTTGATATTCTCATAATTATATCTACATACATAAGACCTTCTATCTAACCGTTTTCAAATATTGACTGAATTTTAGGCCAGAATTATATTTTGCATTTATTTGATACTATATGTTTGCTTTTTATCAGGTTTTTATAAGAACTTCATATTGCAGCTGGTAGGTAAAGATGATTTAGCAAACAGTGACAAAATTATCCTAGAGACTGCTAAGCTCCTAAGGGAGGAGTACCTTGCACAAAATGCCTTTACTTCATAAGTCATTGCTTTTCTTCTATGAAGTTTTCTCTCTGCATATCCAAGTCACTTGTTTTCTATATGCCGCTACAGTTTGCTGCAGTTTTATAATGCATCCCTTTTGATGACTGACAGTTACGACAAATTTTGCCCATTCCACAAGTCAGTTTGGATGATGCACAATATTATTCACTTTAATAATTTGGTAAACCAAATAACTTATACTCTTTTTCCATGTTTTACACTACACTGTCTCCATCTAGACTAAGAACACTTTACTGAAGTAGAAGAAATTTTACTCAAATCATATCTATCTACGTTTCTCTATGAAGGATTCCTGCCAGTTGGTGGCCTTAGTCCTTGAAGCAAGCTGGTAAACCACATGGATTTCTTAACTAATGTCTGTGAGAGAACCTCTTACACAAGCCTCGCTTTTATAGCAATACATATTACTGACTACCCTTCGATAATGGATCTTGTAACTATTTTCCGAAACACATCATCCATCAAACCCATATCTGACTCATTTCTTATGATCATAAGCATAACTTCACAATTCTGTTTCAATTGTAAAATTTATTTAGGGATCATACGCCTGTTGCCTCCTCTTTTTCTTTTTATATTAATTGGGTAGGTACATGACCAGGATGAAACCAAAGTAGCTCCCAACCAAAATATATTTATCAAAGTTTAACTATTACAAAACTAATAGTAAACTTTCCAGGAACAAGATGTCCTGCGAACATCCAACAACAAGATACAACTGTCGTTTGCACATTACCTCATCATTGATGCTTTAGAAAATTTCTTCTGATGTGTCAGTTGTGTATTTCAGGGACTGGAGGCTGGTTTGGTAAATGAGAGCAACTGCCATTACATGGTAGTATTCCAGTATGGTTCGATTGCCTTGTTTAATGTTTCTGATCATGAAGCTGATGGACATCTGAAGATTGTAGAAAGGCATGCATCAGGTTTGCTGACAGATGAGAAAAGATGGTAAGAATTCCAATATTGGTTGTCTACTATTTTTAACCTATTGAAGCTCTACGGATAAGCTACGTACGAGAGTACATTATATGATATAATGCACCATCCAAATTTCTATGATGTTATCCCTGAAGAAAAACTTGCGTATTTCCTTAGTAAAGGTTTATCTTTGAATTACTCCGATGTCTATCAATCTGTAAACCCTTACATAGATACAATATACGCCCTAGAGAACGATATAGGACCACACCTCTGCATGCCGGTCACGACAGCTCACCTACGGGAAAAAGTTTACCCAGAAGATATCCACTACTTCATTATTCCAGCCAGAAAGAAAGATGAAGAGCTAATCATCTTCGGTCGCATAATTGGCGAGAGAAAGTTCATTCCAGACTCTACTCCTTCCAAGTACAACACAGAAGCTGACTATGACTCGGGAAAAATGCAACTTTTCTGGTATAGTTGGCAGGCCAAGAATATCATCCAGAATATGGGATATGACATCAAAAGCGACGAAGGGCTAAATTACGGCCGAGGACGACGGTTGCCAATACGACACTTTGTTCCTCCCGGCAAACCGAGAACTAATACCAACGAAGCGGTGTTGGTTTGGACTATGTCTCTCCTCCAACAACTCCCGAAAATCAGATGATGAAGCAGATTATTGTTCTCATTCTTCTGATTCCTCCCTCTGGGACAGACTCTAGCATCAGCGATATGTTCAAAGCAACTCTGTCCGTCAACATGGTTTTCGCCGACCAAATTACAGACGACGTCCAATCAATCGAACTCGAGCAATAGCCTCAAAAGATGGACACCAGGGGGAGCTGTGCTTTGAATAACGTGAACCACCTACTGAAGACGAAGTCATCCAAGTCAACCTAGGAGATGAAGCATCTTGAAATCAATCTTCATCAGCAAAAGCTTATCTGACGATGAACGCCAGTATCTTATACAGCTTATAAGAGATACATCGATGTCTTCGCATGGAGCTATGAAGACATGCCAGGCTTGGACCCTGAAGTCGTGTACCGCCTGAACATTTCATCTAAAGCTAAACCAGTAAATCACAACAACGACGATTCCGACCAGACGTCCTGGAAGCCATCGAGAATGAAGTCAAGAGGCTCATTGCCATTGGATTCATTCACGAGGAACAATACCCAGACTGGGTTGCCAACATCGTTCTAGTCATAAAAAAGAAAAAACGTTCGAGTCTGTATCGACTACCGTAATTGAACTCTGCATGCCCGAAAGACGAGTTCCTCCTACCGATCACTAACGTAATGATCGACAATACCTGCGGCTTCGAACGGATGTCCTTCATGGATAGGTTCTCAGGCTACAACCAAATCAAGATGTTCCCCGACGATGAGAAGCACACATCTTTTCAAACACGTTGGGGGTATACTGCTATACGGTGATGCCCTTCGGATTGAAGAATGCAGGGGCAACATGCCAGTGAGCCATGAACACAATTTTTTGCGATCATTTGCACAAAACTATGGAGTGCTACGTAGACGATATCGCAGTCAAAAGTCGTTTCAAGGGCACCACCTCCAAGACTTGAGAACGGTGTTCGAACTAATGCGTGCACACCAACTCAAGATGAATCCAACCAAGTCTTCTTGGGAGTCTCCAGCGGCATGTTTCTTGGTTTCGTCATCACTTCAAAGGGTATACATCTGGACCCGGAGAAAGTGAACGCTATTCTCGATATGCATCCCCCAGAAACCTCAAAGAGTTACGCGGACTACAAGGAATGATAGACTACATCAGACGATTCACTTCGAACCTCTCTGGAAGGTGTCAACCATTCACTCATCTCATGAAGAAAGGCGTATCTTTCGTCTGGACTGAACAATATCAACGCACATTCGACGACATCAAGGCATATCTTACAAGCCCTCCAGTATTGGTTGCTCCAATAATGGGAAAGCCTTTTTTTACTATATGTCTGCACTATGGATCATTCCCTGGGCGCCCTGTTAGCTCAAAAGAACGAAGGCGGCCATGAACAGGCAATCTACTACCTCAGCCGCACAGTGGTGGGCGCCGAGCACATATACACACCGGTGGAGAAGGAATACCTCGCACTAGTATTTTCCATCCAAAAGACACGCCACTACGTGTTTGGGCAGACTATTCACATTATATCTAAAGTCAACCCTCTCAGAATACTCATGACTAAACCGGGCTCTCTTAATTCCCGTTTAGCTACGGGCAATGCTATTGACCCAATATGATATGATCTTCGTCCCTCAGAAGGCAGTAAAAGGTCAAGCATTAGCCATTTTTCTAGCAGCTCACCGGTGCCGGAGTCATCCAAACTCTACGACGAAATCTCCGACGAAGTGGTTGTTGGCCCATTCTATGGTCACACCCGATTTCGATAATCAACATGCACTTAAGTCAATACACAAAATATACAAACTGCTGCTAATCATTTCAGGATATATGAAATCAATTTCAACGGACGTTGTACTGCATCAACGAAGCATCAACATCATCAAATCTGAAGATGACTCATTTTATATTTTATTCTGTATTTTACATTTTATTGAGTCTAGGATTTATTTTGTAAAATCAGTTTTGGTAATACTGGCTTAGGGTTATCTCAGTCCACATTCTAAAAAGCCTACCCATTACCACTCATATATTTTACAAAATATTCCAAAATATCTTTGAAAACAATTTTTGATAAAATATTTCGAAAATCTCCTAACAGAACTCATAACCGAGTTCGGCCCGAGTTCGGACCGAACTCTGTCCGAGTTCGGTCAGTTTGTATTCAAACTTCTGTTGCCTCCAAATCTGCGAGCAACGTCTTTACGAGATATCTGCATCCGAACTCTGCCCGAACTCTGTCCGAGTTCGGTCCCAGAAAACACCTATAAATAGAGAAGAACTTTTCATTTCAAATCATTCATTCACTCTTCATCTTCTCTTCTCTACTATTCAAGTGTTTTCAAACGATCCAAGATTTTCAAATCATACCTATACACCTCTTAGCCAAAAGCCAGTAATATCAGAGTTGATTTAGAGTCTTTTGGTATTCCAAGAGTTGTAAAGAGGTCGTTCCAAGTTCAGCAACTTTTCTTGTTGTGGAGCTGGTCGTGCTCGTCACCAAGCACGGTGTTGTGAAGTCGGTCGTGCACTTGTCACCAAGCACGGTGTTGTAAGAGACTGCAAGCTCTCAGTTAAAGCTTGTGCCATAGTGGATTAACATCGAGCAAGAGTACTCGAGACTGGATTAGTCCTCTCAGAGGGATACCAGTATATATCGCTGTGTCGCTGAGTTTGAATTCTCTATCTCTTGCTGCATTATATTTACTGTCTCTTATTTCACTGCCATAGTTTAAAGTTTTAATTGATTATTTTCTGCACACACACACTCTATTCCCCCCTCTAGAGGTGCTCAACGGTCCTACAATTGGTATCAGAGCAGGTTATATTTTTATATAACAAACCTCAGAGAGTATATATGGCAGCCGTGAAATCAATATTCAACGGTGAAGGGCAATCCACAAATAGACCTCCCCTATTTGATGGAACAAATTATACCTATTGGAAAACACGAATGACTTTCTTCTTAAAATCTCTTGACTTTGATCTTTGGTCTATAGTCATTGATGGTTATAAGAAACCAGCACCCACAGTGGTTGAAGGCCAGCTTGTAGACAAGCCTCATGACAAATACACTGAAGCTGAAAAAGCTAAGGCTAGTCTAGATGCTCGTGCCATCAATGCACTATTCTGTGCAATTGACAAAACGGAGTTCAACAGAGTTTCAACCTGTAAGACGTCTCACGAAATTTGGAAACTTCTTGAGGTAACTCATGAAGGTACTTCCCAAGTGAAGGAATCCAAAATTAGTAGACTGACACAGGAATATGAATCTTTCAAGATGAAACCCGGTGAGTCAATTACACAGATGTTTACTCGTTTCCTTGATATAACTAATCCTTGCAATCTCTTGGTAAGGATTACAGCAATCATGAGAAGATCAAAAAGTGCTGCGGGCTCTAACCAAGAACTGGAATCCAAAAGCCACAGCAATTATTGAAGGAAACGATCTCACCACTATGTCCTTGGAAACACTGATGGGGAAGCTGATGACCCATGAACTTGATTTGCAAGAGTTTGAAGAAGCAACACCAAAAGAAAAATCTATTGCTTTCAAAGCTCAAGCAAGAAAATCAACATGCAATGACTCTGATGAAGAATCATCAAGTGGTGATGAACAGGCCCTACTTGTGAAGAACTTCCGAAATTCCTAAAGTTTGAGAAATCAAGCAGAAGGAAGAGAGATGTCCAAGAAAGCAATGAAGATGAAACCATTTGCTTTGGATGCAAGAAGACAGGGCACATGAAGAAGGACTGTCCAACTTCAAAGAAAAGCAGTCCATATGACAGATCAAGATCAAGCAGAAAAGCAACATCGGTCGAAAGTATGCCAACACAAGTATCTGGCATGAAAGTGATGCCAGTGATACAGAAGAAGAGGATAGACCCTGCGGCAATGCAAATGTCTGTCTTATGGCATTTGATAAGGTATCTTCAAACCCTCTATATGATGATTTTACTTTCGATGAATTAGAAAATGCCTTTAGCGAATTACTTGAAGATCACAAAACTGTGCTCGACAAGTATAAGCAATCTCGAAAAGAGATTAAGGCATACACAACCGAGTTAGCTAGACTGTCCAATCTTATTGAAGATATAGAGAGACGTCTACTACCGGTAACACGGAAGAGATAGCCAAACTCAAGGTAGACTATCATGAGGCTATCCTCAAAATTGAAAAGAAAGAAAGAGACTATGTCAAGATGCAAGAACTATATGACATATAGAGAAGAAGAAGCACCTAGTAACAGAACAAAGACTCTCAGATATGACTGCTAGATATGAAGAGTCTATTGCGATTTCTAAAAAGTTAGAAATCAAGTTAGGCAAACAGGCAATACCTGTGACACAGCCTAAATTTAGTCCTAATGCTAAGCATACACCTAAGAGGACTAAAAATAAGAAAGCACAGAAGAAACACGAATATCATCATGCTTTCACTTATAGGTTCTCCAAACCAAACAAGCATGTAAACACAGTTGTGACCACATCTGGTTCTAAACTTGACTTATTGTGGCACGCATGGACACATATCACAGTATTGTTTGGCAAGAAAGCTTGTTGACAATCACACTTTAATCTGGAGACCTAAAGCTAATCAGAATGGACCCTTCAGAAAATGGGTACCAAAGGATTCATCTACTTGTCTTGTAGGTGGACCCTCAACCCTCTCATGCTAGAAGCAAATGGATCCTCGATAGCGGATGTTCGCGACATGACTGGTGATGCATTTGTTCGCTACGCTATCGATGAAGAAAGAAGGATATGTCTCCTTCGGAAATAATTTGAGAGGTGATATAATTGGTAATGGTACTGTAGGTATTTCTCCCTATCCAGTAATAAAGGATGTTTGTCTAGTAACAGAATTGAAACATAACCTATTAAGCATAAGTCATTTGGCAGATAATGGTTATGGTATCAATTTTGTGAAAGATAAATGTACCATATATGATATGTCATCTGGTGATCCCATATATAAAGGGATTAGAGAAGACAATATTTATGTTTTCTTTTGGAGAATACTAATAATGCAGGTAGGTGCCTAGTAGCCAATCAAGATGAAAGCTGGCTATGGCACATGAGACTAGGACATGCAAACATGGATACTATCTCACGACTAAGTACAAAGAAGTTGGTAAGAGGACTCCCTGAGATTCCATTCAAGAGAGATATGGTATGTGACTGTGAAAAGAACAAAGCACATAGGTCTACTTTTAAATCCATCAACGCTGTAAGTACTTCTAGACCTTTGCAGTTAATTCACATGGATTTATTTGGTCCTAGTAGAGTCGCTAGTCTTGGCGGTAAGCTCTACGCTTTTGTTCTTGTTGATGATTTCTCTCGTTTTACTTGGGTTTATTTCTTATCAAACAAAAGTGACAATTTTTGAATTTCAGATATTTTGCAAAAAGGTACAAAACGAAAAAGGCTTCATGATTACTCGTATCCGAAGTGATCATGGTGGCGAATTCGAAAATTCTGATTTCAAAAAGTTTTGTGATGATAGTGGATATTACCACGAATTTTTTGTCCTAGAACTCCCCAACAGAATGGTGTTGTGGAGCGGAAGAATCGTACTCTAAGCGAAATGGCTAGAGTCATGCTGAATCAGTATAATCTTCCTAAATATTTTTGGGCAGAAGCTGTTAGTACAGCCTGTCATGTTTTGAATAGGGTGTTAATTCGACCAATCTCGAAGAAAACACCATATGAGCTTTGGTTTGGAAGAATTCCAAACATTTCTTACTTTAAAGTTTTTGGATGTCGCTGTTTTATCCTGAACACCAAGGATAACTTGGAAAGTTCGACTCCAAAGCAGATGACGGGATATTTCTCGGATATGCTGCTAAGAGTAAGGGATATAGAATTTTCAATAAAAGATCTATGATTGTTGAAGAAACTATTAATGTTACTTTTGATGAGTTAAATAGTCACAGATCTAGCGACAGTGATGATGAAGATACACATGCAAGGACTGAGAAGAGTTCTGTGAAAGATCTGACCCAAAATGCAAGGACTGAGAAGAGTTTTGTGAAAGATCTGACCCAAAAGTTTGAATCATTAAAATTCATGCCAGATCATCCAGAAACACTCATCATAGGTGATGTATCTAAAGGTGTAAGTACACGTTCATCTCTTAAAGATTCTGATATAGCAGCAAATGTAGCATTCATTTCTCAAATAGAACCTAAGAATGTAGATGATGCTTTTACTGATGAGTTTTGGATTCATGCCATGCAAGAGGAACTAAATCAATTTGAGAGAAACCAAGTTTGGGAACTCGTTCCTAAACCTATTGGTCAATCGATAATTGGTACCAAATGGGTGTTCCGAAATAAACTCAGTGAAGATGGACAAGTTCTACGCAACAAAGCACGTCTAGTGGCACAAGGTTATAATCAAGAAGAAGGAATTGATTATGATGAGACCTATGCTCCTGTTGCTAGACTAGAAGCCATCCGCATGTTTTGTGCATTTGCATTTTAATGATTTTAAATTATTTCAAATGGACGTGAAAAGCGCATTTTTAAATGGATTTTTAAAAGAGGAAGTTTTTGTGAAACAACCCCTGGTTTTGAAGATTTTCAAAAACCTGATCACGTCTTCAAGCTTAAGAAAGCCCTTTATGGACTCAAACAAGCACCTCGTGCTTGGTATGAACGCCTAAGTGCCTTCTTACTTGATAATGGATTTTCAAAAGGAAAGGTTGATACTACTTTGTTTATAAAATCCTTGAATGATGATATCCTCCTTGTGCAAATTTATGTAGATGACATAATATTCGGTTCTACTAACGAAAAACTCTGTCAAGATTTTGCTAAGTGTATGCAGAGTGAATTTGAGATGAGTATGATGGGAGAGCTAAACTTCTTCCTAGGACTTCAAATCAAACAGCACTCAAAAGGAACATTCATCAACCAAGCTAAGTACACGAAGGACATACTGAAAAAGTACGACTTCGAGAATGTAAAGCCAATCGGGACTCCTATGGCTACATCTACAAAGCTTGATGCTGATGAAAGTGGCAAACCTGTCGATCAGCGTAAGTATCGAGGTATGATTGGTAGTTTATTATATTTAACTGCTAGTCGTCCTGATATTATGTTTAGTGTTTGCATTTGTGCACGTTATCAGGCAAATCCTAAGGAATCACATCTTAGTGCCGTTAAGCGTATCTTCCGATACCTTAAAGGAACTTCTACAGTCGGCTTATGGTATCCTAAAACCAAATCCTTTGACCTGATAGGTTACTCGGATGCGGATTTTGCAGGACAAAGTGGACCGTAAAAGTACCAGCGGCACATGTCATTTCCTAGGAAAGGCCTTAGTCTCTTGGTTTAGCAAGAAACAAAATTCAGTAGCATTATCAACAACTGAGGCTGAGTATATCGCCGCAGGACGTTGTTGTGCTCAGATTTGTGGATGAAGCAAACCTTAGAAGACTACAATCTGCACTACACTAAAGTTCCTATTTATTGTGACAACACTAGCACTATTAATCTGACTAAGAACCCTATCTGTCATTCACGCACAAAGCACATAGAGATAAGACATCATTTTCTTCGTGATCATCAACAACACGGGGATATCTGCTTAGAATTTATTGACACAGATCATCAACTAGCAGACATATTCACAAAACCATTGGCTGAAGACCGTTTTAACATAATGAGGCGTGAGCTCGGTATACTTGAATTTTCAGATTCATAATGTAATATGGTAATTAAAATTAATTTTATGACTTGCAACTTTGAAATTTATTTAACGAAATATTTTTGGGTACAAACCTAAAAAGGGTATGTCTATCACCACGACTACGGTCGACGAAGCGGTACTTAAGTTCCCCGTGAACCTCCGTAGCTGGGACAACCCCTACAGTTAACCCATAAATAGAGTACGTTATTAAATACTATAGTCAAAAGTCAAGTTACTTTTAAACCAACCAGAACTGCATTTACTGTCTCGGGAATACAAGTTACCGAATTCGGGCAGAACCTGACCGAGTTCGGACCGAATTCGGACCGAGTTCTCGGCGCTGTATTATTTCCAGAACCGAACAGCCGGCCCTAAACCCTATAAATTCACCTCTTTCAACCATCTTTTCTACACACCAACTCGTGGAAACATCTTCTTCCTCCCTAAAATTTCTTCCTCCTCATAGCACGGAATCTAAGATCTGGTGGGCGTGTCAATATTCTCATCTTCCTCCTTTCTCAAAAAGGTATTCTTTCTCTATGGCTCCTAAACGTCATAGAGGATCATCTTTCCAAGGTGTCTCCTCCTCTTCTGATTATACACCTGCTAGTCTATTCAGTCCAGCACGACCAATAGATGCAGAAGACTATGATTCTACTTTTTTAAGGACAAAGAGTTTTCTGATCTTTGGTTCGATTCTTTTTCTGGCCGTAAGATTTGCAATTGAGCTTTTGTTAACTTCCATATTTTTTAATATGCTCCTACTTTTGATCACTTAGGCTATCGAGATTTTTTCGAGGTAGCAGAAAATATTTTTGATAATGCTGTCCGAATGTTTTACTGCAACTTGCAAGTAAAACCTAACGAAAACTTCTATTCTTGCGTTGCTGGGCAAGAATTAGAATTTAGTGCTACCGATATCAGTAAATTTTTCCATGTTCCTGATCTTGGTGAAGCATTGGTTGACATTACCCATGTCCAATTTCCTGCTGATGTTACCCTTGCCTCTTTTAGGGAACTCATTTATCATCCAAACCCTATTCCTCGTAGGGTTTATTCAAAGCATTTGAACCAATCTTTTTATGAACTTCATCGCATGATTTTCTCTGTACTTCTTCCAAAGAAAGGATCCACAGATGAAGTGACCTTCTTGGAACTCTCTACTTTATACCACATTTATTTTGGTATTCCATTCTCTATCCCAAAGACCATGATGTCCTGGATGCTGAACTGCAGAAATGCAGGAAGGAATCTGGTATATCCTATGCACTTGGCGTATATCTTTCGTCGTTTTGAGATTGATCTTCAAACTTGTGCATTCTCCTCCACTCCTATCGAGCTTACCAGATCCCGCCGATTTCCTGCTCCACCTCTGCCTCCTAGAGCTCAGCCTGCTTCAGCTGCTGACGCTGAGGTTCCTGATGCTGCTCCTGCTCAGCCCCTGCCCCGGGATTTGATCCGGCTTTCTAGCGCTTTGATGATTTTGTTGTTATATCTGTGCAACGTCATCAAGGTTATCTTGATTCGGAGTTCCGATGCATCACTCAGGCTCAGGTGCTGAGGAATGGGATTGTTGACCTTCACTACAGCCTAGCCCATGGTCCAGTCCATCCGATCACCATCCTGCCTCACCCAGGCTTTCCGGGTCCTCGGTTCACAGATGAGGCTTCCTTCCAGCACTTCGACCCCACTGCAGCCTACTTTCCTCCAGAGGCTCCTGGTGCTGACGACTCCACTATGTGACGCGGGTTCAGCTTTTGGATAGTGGATACTTGTTAGATGATGATCTTTATGCTTTGATGTAGTTTTTCTTTCTAAACTCATTAGTTAGACATTTTCTGATGATTGTACTCAGCACTTTTTAGTATGACATTTTTAGTACTTTATTTCCAGCATTTTCTTTCCATAGTAGTTGTTTTATGCTGTGATCGTGTCTCTTTTACTTCACTTTGTCTTTTGTTTTCTATTGTTGGCTTCACACATTACGGGGGAGCCAAGTCATTTTACTATTTGACAAAAAGGGGAGAAAAAGAGTACACATACCAAAAAGCATATCCAAAAACAAAAACAAAAATCAACCATCTCTTTTTCAGGTACTTGTATTTTGTTCTATTTTATAAAGAATATTTTGGTATAGACTCAAGTTTGTCAATTATCAAAATGGGGGAGATTGTTGGCCCATTCCATGGTCACACCCGATTTCGATAATCAACATGCACTTAAGTCAATACACAAATATACAAACTGCTGCTAATCATTTCAGGATATATGAAATCAATTTCAACGGACGTTGTACTACATCAACGAAGCATCAACATCATCAAATCTGAAGATGACTCATTTTATATTTTATTCTATATTTTACATTTTATTGAGTCTAGGATTTATTTTGTAAAATCAGTTTTGGTAATACTGGCTTAGGGTTATCTCAGTCCACATTCTAAAAAGCCTACCCATTACCACTCATATATCATTTTACAAAATATTCTAAAATATCTTTGAAAACAATTTTTTGATAAAATATTTCGAAAATCTCCTGACAGAACTCATAACCGAGTTCGGCCCGAGTTCGGACCGAACTCTGTCCGAGTTCGGTCAGTTTGTATTCAAACTTCTGTTGCCTCCAAATCTGCGAGCAACGTCTCTTTACGAGATATCTGCATCTGAACCCTGCCCGAACTCTGTCCGAGTTCGGTCCCAGAAACACCTATAAATAGAGAAGAACTTTTCATTTCAAATCATTCATTCACTCTTCATCTTCTCTTCTCTACTATTCAAGTGTTTTCAAACGATCCAAGATTTTTAAATCATACCTATACACCTCTTAGCCAAAAGCCAGTAATATCAGAGTTGATTTAGAGTCTTTGGTATTCCAAGAGTTGTAAAGAGGTCGTTCCAAGTTCAGCAACTTTTTTTGTTGTGGAGCTGGTCGTGCGCTCGTCACCAAGCACGGTGTTGTGAAGTCGGTCGTGTACTTGTCACCAAGCACGGTGTTGTAAGAGACTGCAAGCTCTCAGTTAAATCTTGTGCCATAGTGGATTAACATCGAGCAAGAGTACTCGAGACTGGATTAGTCCTCTCAGAGGGATACCAGTATATATCGTTGTGTCGCTGAGTTTGAATTCTCTATCTCTTGCGGCATTATATTTACTGTCTCTTATTTCACTGCCATAGTTTAAAGTTTTAATTGGTGATTATTTTCAGCTGCACACACACACTCTATTCACCCCCCTCTAGAGGTGCTCAACGGTCCTACAGTGGTGGAGTCTAACATTGAAATCGAAGAAATCCCCATTTGGCGAATGTTCTTCGATGGTGCATCAAGAACAGGACCCAAAGGGAACATCGTGGCTGGAGTAGGTGTCGTTCTCGTGTCACCTGACCATCTGGTTATACATCGCACATATTCTCTCGTGGAATCATACACCAACAACGTGGCTAAATATAATGCCCTATTAATCAGCCTGCAACTGGCAAAGCAACTAGGAGTTGACTATCTAGAGGCTTACGACGATTCTAAGCTAATATTTAGTCAAGTCTGAGGGGATTACGAAGTTTGCCATGAAGATCTCATCCCCTACCACAGAGCAACAATCGAATTGGCATCTACTTTTGCTGGATTCTTTATCGAACACGTGCCTCAACTACAGAATATAGAAGCAGATGCTCTAGCCGATCTTGTTGCTTCCTTGGCCGTTCCCACCAATACTCAGCAGTCGATCACAGTATCTGGTCGAGAATTATTCTGTGTGAAAGATGCCTTGCATATTCATCACAGTTACGCAGCAAAAACAAACGTCGATGCTAAAGACTGGAGATTTCCCTTCATAGACTATGCTGTCTATGGAATCCTCCCCGAGGACCCGAAGGAAGCACTATCCATCCAAAGGCGATCCTTCAGATTCTACTATGACACAGCTACCAAGATGTTGTACCGACGCTCGTATGACAGGCTACTGTTACGAAGCTTATCAGACACAGAAGCCAAGCATGCACTCCGGGAGGCTCATGATGGAGTTTGTGGTGCACATCAACCAGGCCCCAAATTACAAGATCGTCTCAAACGAATGGGTTATTACTGGCCCACAATGATAGTGAATATTGTTGAATATGCAAAGAAGTGTAGTGCTTTCCAGTTCTACACCGATTTCATTCATCAACCTTCGGAGTTTCTATACCCGACGGCAGCATCTTGGCCATTTGAAGCCTGGAGCATGGACGTCATCGGACCAATCAGCCCACCATCCTCCAAAGGACATCGGTTCATCCTAGCTATAACCAATTACTTCTCCAAATAGGCGAAAGCTATACCGCTCACGGAAGTGAAGATGTCAAACATGATCAGTTTTGTCAACATGACGTCATCTACCGCTTCGGTCTACCTCGTAGGATCATCCATAATAATGGTCCACAGTTTGCAAGCCATGCATTCTATCGATTCTGCGAAAAGAATCGAATCCAGAATGTAGCCTCTACTGCCTACAATCCAGCAGCTAATGGGCTAGTAGAAGCCTTCAACAAAAACATCATAAAACTTCTCAAGAAGTTCGTGTCTTCAAATAGGCGCAATTGGAACGAGAAGCTCGGTGAATGTCTATGGGCTTATCGTACAACGGTCCGGACTCCAACAGGTAGTACGCCATTCTCTCTGGTTTATGGAAGCGAAGCAGTTCTTCCCCTAGAAATCCAGATTCCTTCCCTTCGGGTAGCCTTAGCCAGTGAGCTGACTACTAAAGAAAGCTACCGTCTGCGACTCCAGGAGCTCGAAGCGCTAGACGAAAAACGCTTGTTAGCTCAGCAGCGTATTGAGTTATACCAAGCACGCCTTTCCAGAGCTTTCAACAAAAAAGTGAAGGAAAGGATCTTCCAGGTCGGCGATCTGGTCATAACAGTGAGAAGACCGATGGTCATGACCCACAAAACAAAAGGGAAATTCCATCCTAAATGGGAAGGCCCCTTCGTCATAGAATCAGTATATTCTAACGGTACGTACCGGCTGACCAAGCCTGAAGGTGACTTGCTCATGATGCCTATCAACGGTAAGTTCCTGAAGAAATATTATGTGTAACCTCTTTTACATAATATTCACATATGTCCAGTCATGTAAATGTACAGCGCGATGTTTATATGATTAAAAAAACTATCTAACTATTATCCGTATTTCAAGAGTCTTGAATACGCCCTAGATAATAGGTCCTCTAAATATTTCTCCAGTGGAATCATTTTCATTTTTGACTCTGTCCAAACTCGGTTAGACGAAAATAAATCACGTCCCTATTACCTCTGAGTTATTTTTCGATAATTATTCCTCCAACGGAATGATCAAATGTTTTGCCACGTCCACATAACCTATGAGCAAAGCATTCATCAAAGATAGTCATGTCCATACTACCTCTGAACTATCCACTCCTTTCTAATGTTATATATCTTTCCACGTCCATATTACCTCTGGTCAGATATAGAACATCCTCTGCTATTACGTCCATATTACCTCTACTAGTAGCTTCATTCAACTTATTATTTGTATTCGAATCATTCGGATATAAAATGGATAATAGGTCCACATAAAATTTCCCTAGTGGAATACCCATCAGAAATGTCCTTGTTACGTCCACATTACCTATAGCATCGATATTTCACAAAACCACATTCACTTCCGAAAAGATTCTTTATTCAGTACCTAAACGTCTATCGAAAGACGGAAAAGAGGTACAAGAGCCGGGACGGCCAAAAAACAAAAAGAAGATCACAAAAATCTACGGAATATACAGGCAGTTTATGCTATCCCTCAGAGCAACCATCTCGGCTTCCGATTTTACAGTTGCTCGGCGCCGTGCCTCTTCTTGGCGAGCGACTTCATCTTCAAAGAGGATCAGACTCTGATGCTCCCCCTCCAACCTCGACCGCTGTTCTTCTAAACGGGTAGAAGCAATAATAGTCAGGGCAGCTTGAGACAGATAATCCTCTTATTCAGATGATGCCATCCTCAAGTCAGCTTCCAACTGGACGATCTCGTTCCTGATCTGTGCAATATAGTTGTACTTCTCAGTGATCTGTATAGCCAGCCTATTCTTCGAGGCAGCACGTGCCTCACTTGTGGCATTGAACTGGCTATACTTATCAGCCATCTCGCCAATCTCCTGAACGAGGGCATCCTTTCTTACCTGAAAGGTAGCCTTCTCTACCGCAAGAGCTGTCATTAGAGCCTCGTCCTCTGTACGGAACAGTAACGTCGGACTCCGCTACTTGGTTTCTCGAAACCTGGCCACCTGACCCACCAGGTCATTTAAAACCTTCCTCAGAGTGTTGGCCCGTTCCTTATACCCGGCTATGCTCTCGAGGGCAAAAATGCTCCTAATTATCATGTGTCATGTCCATATTACCTCTGATACCGATATTCTTCCGACTTGATACCTATACCCAATCCGGGATAAAAGACATGGTGTCAAGATCACAAAACCTATCACGACCATGTTACCTCTGTTGGGTTTCGTTTCAAACCTATTACCCACACCATCGGTGTGTCAAAGGACAATAGGTCCACGAAAGTATTATTCCAATCTATTTGCTCGCACTTTCGGATGCACAAACGGGCAATAGGTCCAAACAAAAAAAAGGAGAGAGGGGGGTTCCCTAGCGGGATACCTTTACATAAATGTGACATTTGGCTCTCTAATACAAGCACCACAGATACCACAAACAAAGAATAGAGCGAATGTATCTGTTTATTCAAAATCAGTTACATTCACAGGACTACATCTCACGAGCAAAATAAAAAGTTCTCCATCCCTTTATCTGAGTAGGAGGATTACATTTGATGTCCAAAAGAAGGAAGAATCCGCTACTCATCAGCATCACATAGCTTGATCAGCTTGGCAGCACCACGCTTCCGTCGAAAGATGGTTTTGTGGCCCATGAAGGAGGTTATGTTTTACTGCTGAGCAAGCAAACAATGCTGTTGAACCTTCGAAAAGCTACACGGAGGAGGGCAAATATAGCATGCTAAAACAACTACAAATGATGATCTTCTCTCCTCCATATGGCAGACATCGTGGGCCTATTTTTTCAAGAGACCATACCTTCAAAACAACATCTCTAATGTTGCTTCTGCCTACTTGAAGAACCGTGAAAGCGGAACTTTTACGGTAATGCCCAACTACCATCCGACTCTTCGATTTATAAAGGTTCTTCCTACCATCTGAGAAAAACCCTTCCAAAATAAGAAGGGTCCTGAGCTCTCTGATGTGGGTGTCAAGTGTCGCATCTCCACCATGCCCAGAATTACTGATACCGGTCCTGGAGAAATTTGGTAGCCAGATCCCTACAGAATATGAAAAGGGGACAGAAAGACAAGTCAGACTTAGAAAACCCTCAGGAAAAACTATGTTCTGAATGGTTTCTATGCGCCCGAAAGGCAATGCGCCCAAAGGGATATACGCCCAAAACAAGACATGTGGGCGCATATACATATTAATAGTGCGTGGGCGCATAACGTGCCACAGCTTAAAAGGGCGCATAACATGGCAATGCGTGGGCACATAACGCACCACAGTATTGGCGCATGTAGAGGTATGTTGCCCTAGGCGCAAGCGCCCAGGCAGAAGAAAAGTCCGATTGTCAAAAATTAATGCTCGAGACTTTGTTTTTTGAAGCATGCCCTCACCCAGAATCAGGTCCTGGACAACCGAAGACTCTGCCGCAGGAGGAGAGCTATCCGACGCAGCCCCCTTGCCCTTCACGGATCTCTTGGCAGCCTTGGGAGACATGATTCTCAAAGGAAGAAGACGAAGAGTTTTTATGAAAAATTCAAAGAGAAAGGAATAATGAATTTTCTCTCTCCCCAGGGTCTATTTATAGGCACGGGCCACTTCCTATGCGTCCACATACTCTATGCGCCCATTGTGGTGTATGCTAGGGGTGAGTATTTGGTTTATTCGGTTCCAACCGAACCGAATAACCGAAAACCGAATTCGACCGAAACCGAATAAGCAAAACCGAAACCGAAACTGAACCGAATTGGTCAATAACCGAACCGAACCGAACCAAATTAAATCGGTTCGATTTTCGGTTTATTCGGTTTTTGGGTTTATTTGTGTTTTTTGTTAATATATATAATAACTAAATATACCTAGATATATTTATTGTATACCTATAGTATTACCTCTATATATATATATATATATATATTTTTTCTCTATATATATATATATTTTTTTTTTTCTATATATATATATATTATATATATTATATATATATATCTATATATATATAATATATAAAAAAATAAATATATATAATATATATATATATATATATATATTTTTTTTATTTATATAATATATATAATTATATATATATATTATATATATATAATAATATATTATATATAATATATATATATATAATATATAATATATATATAAAAAATATTATATATATATTATATATATATATATATATATATTTATTTATTTTTTTATTTATATATATATATTTTTTTATATATATATATAAATAAAAAAATAATATATATATATATATATATATTTTTTTTAAATATATATATATATATATATATATATATATATATATAAACTAAATATTCTTATTCGGTTTTGGACCGAAACCCAAAACCGAAACCGAAACCGAATAAGAAATTTAGTATTTTCAAAACCGAAACCGAACCGATTTTTTCCAAAACCGAACCGAATCTCTTATTCGGTTCGGTTTTGGTTCAAAACCGAATAATGCTCACCCCTAGTGTAGGCGCCCACTGCAGCCTATGCGCCAACGTGAAGGATCGGCTCCCTGCATATTATGCGACTGTCTCCTGCTGATGTGGACGACGTATAAAGGATGGACCGCTTCAAATTCTGTTCCGATGAATCTGTCAGTTCGAATTTCGAAGAAAATCTCAACAGTCGTATCTTCCGGACAGGCTGGCCAAATACTATGCATCCAAAAGAGAGGGTTGTGCTATGCGCCCATTGCCTCGCGAGAAGATGATCCATACTTCTTTCAAAGTATTTTGAACTTGTTCAAAGTGTCGAAAACTTTAAAGGGGTCCTGTAGAAGCATGGGAAATTTTCAGCAAATAGCTCCATGTGCCCAAGTCAAGAGCAGCTCCATGCGCCCAGTCAGTATGATTCCATGCACCCCTGGATGAAGCTCCATGCACCCAGTCAGAGTAACTCCATGCGCCCAGTCAAATGTGAGCTCCATGCACCAAAGACTAGATCCTTCGAAAGGAGGGCGCATAGCCTGAGACTGGCTATGCGCCCAAGATGACTCAGTCAAAGCTACGATCAAAACGTGTACCGAAGCGCATGGCCACATCAGTCTCCAAGAGCAGTCGTGCACCGAAGCATGTGGCAACGTCAACACCATGACCAACCCATAATCTCATAGCCTGTATACGCCTACACCCTATGCGCCAAAAGCAAGACTATGCGCCCACATAAGAACCAGCGTGTTCCCTTACATGGGCGCATAACACCATTCCAACTCAAGAATGACTATAAAAGGGGGACTTCTTTCCTCTTCAAACACAGAGAACGGAGAGAATTTTCAAGAGCCAAATTGCTGCACTTCTTGCCAGTGAGCCGAGAGTTAGCAATTTTCTTTGATTTTCTCCCACTTTTGTAATTGGAGTATCAACGGAGTAAAGGAGCAAATAATGCTCGATCTCTATCGCCCATTCCCCAGAATTTTTTTTTCTGTACTCGAGGATCCTCAGCGCAGGATCTCTCAGGCATACTCGATTTGTGGTACCTTGCGCCAATAGAAAAAAAGACAGCTTTTTTTCTTTTTTTTGTGTGTGTCCACACAGGTGATACCCTTGGTTCGCGTCGCATGGAGATATCATTCTCCAAGAGAGTCTACCTGGGAGTGGGAGGATGAGATACGCGAGCGATACCCATATCTTTTGGACCTTGAGGTATGATTGTCTATCCTTCTCATCAGTTTAGTTTTGTCTTTTAATTTCGAGGACAAAATTATTTAAGGAGGGTAGATTTTTCACTACCACTTTTAGCTTGAGGATATTTTGGTCATTTGTGAATTTTTAAAATTATTTTGATTTATTGAATTGGTGATTTCTATTTTTGACTTTGGCTAATTGAGACTTGTAGACTAACCTAGAAGTTGACCCTAGCTATGGTGACTTGGTTAGCATGGTGAGACCCTAGTCTAACTTAAGTTAACCCCATTTTAGTCATTTAGAAACTAGTTTGAAATAGGAGAAATAATGATAGGTGCAATGACTTAAGACTTAAGGATTTAATTCCATGACTTATGAAACTTGGCCCATGGCCCATGACTTGAACCCTAACCCTAACCAAGCCTTAAGTAGCCAGCCACACCTATGTTTTTCCCTGTATAATCCTCTTTCCTTTGTTCTTGCCTTTTTGTGTTCAACCAACTTCTTGAAAGGAAAGGTAAATCCCCATCTTCTTAAAATTCATATTAATTCTATTTTAATTCCTTTTGATCCAAATCTTTTGCAATAGTTTCTAATCACCCTTTATTTGATGTTCATGGAGAGTGATTTCAGTTTTTGAGACAATTTGGAGCGATTTGGCTAGCAACGGTAACCATTTGATTTGGACTTTTCTTGATCATTTCAACATATAGGTAAACCTTCAAATTTTATTTTAATCCTGTTTTCTTTGCATGGTAGCCTAGATCTAGTGTCCCCTAGCTGTAGTAAAGGTTTGGTGTCATTTGCATTTGGTTTCGTGTCCATATCGAGTATGTATCAATTTCCTAGTCTAGGTGTTCGATGAAATGCCACACCCAATATTTTGTGCTATTTTTGGAAATGTTTTGAATGGATTTATAGATCTAGGGTTTGTCTTTGAATTTGTGTCTTGGTCTGTGGTTTTGTGTCATGTCGTATCACACACGAGGATACGAACTTGCTGTCAGGCCAGCACGCATGTCCTGCTGCTCGGGCTCGTGCTCAATGCACAGGGCACGTGGCGGCCTGGGATTTGGCATCGAGGAGGGGACAATGACTGACATGTCAGTCCCCAAGCCTCGTATCGAGTGGTTGTGTTGGACACGATATTGGGCCCGTATTGGCCACTACCTACAGTGTACACGTATACAGGCACTACTGACACGGGTCTCATATTGTGTCCTGGAGTCTTATGGACACAGTACAGGGTGTTAGTGTCGTAGCCCTAGTCGTGGCAAACACTGGGGCACACACACATGTTGTGTCGTGTCGTACGTCGTATCCCAGACGTGAGTGCACGCGTGCACGAGACACGTGTCTGTGTGTGCACGAGAGCTTCGTGATATATGGACACGCCATATCCGGCTCTAGGTTACACAACGTATCGAGGACACGTGCACATGTAAGGTTTTGATTATCAACCATTAATTTGTCATATTAACATGTTTTCATTAATCGATTTGCATTTCCCCAATTTTTCTGATACATTCACTGTTATGTAATTTCTGAGATTTTAATTATACTTTTAAACTGTTTTAATGATGTTTAACTACCATGATTAGTTCATTTATGTATATCAGGTTTGATGATCATGTTAGCTTCGTGGTTAGGGTTGATTCCTTAGTTTCGATTAATGGACTGATATTATACAACCTGCGAACTGTTCTTCCTGAGAACAGTTTGCACCACTGTTATAGGCTACTGATTTCCTGAGAATCACTTGACACAGCACCTATCTAAATCCCTGAGTTTGTACACACATGCTAAACTAAAATATCCTAAGTTAATACACTGTTAGCTACACTTATTTCTCTACTGTTTCACATTGTACACTATTTCAATCATCACCCGCACACATTGACACATTGCACTGCCATTTCCTGAGATTAGCCACATAATGTCTATTAATATGAGAACATTGTGCAATCCTAACCTGTCATTGACACTCACACACACTCCTTAATAATCTGAACACAACACCCTATAGCCCATGTCACATTACACATATTGTTTTCACACACACACATGTAACCTAGTACACTGTTAGCTCACTCACCACACATACACATTTCCTATCTAAAATTCTGAGAACATAGGAATACCCTAGCCCAATATCCCCACACACACACCCAACATGGCTAAGTGTGTACACTGTCTTCTCATGTACACACACACATGTCTATCTCTCTATGTGTATATGTATATATATATATGTATAAACTTTATTCTTATGTAATATATATATATATGCATGCTACTTATATAATTTATATATATATAATATGTGTGGGATATATGTATGGCATATAGCCTAGGGCACATAGCCTACGTGTTGGCATGAATGCACATGTGGATTGGTGTTGGTAGACTAGTATGGCCTTGTGATGTTGTGTGCTTGCTAGAATAGGCTGGCTAGGCTTAGTGAGATTTGTTTGGGTTAGGCTTGACCTAGTTGACCTAGTTTGACTAGTGTAGCTGACTAGAGTTGACCAAGGGTTGACTTTAGCCTAGATTGACCCCAAAACATCATGTAGATGCATTGTAGCAGTCTATTTTACTATTTTAGACATGTAGTGACTTGTACTATTCTATAGGAGCCAGACACCACTCCTCGGACTGTATATCCTTTCAGATATTCAGGATATCAGGCGAGTACATTCTCTGATCATTTTATATCTTGCTTAGGATATATTCCTAATTTAGATTACTTTACTTGATGCTGACATGTTGGTAACATGGATTAGTACTATATGGATCCTTTCATGAGATGTTATCCCTCTCGGGAGCATCAGATACTCATGTCTCGTGTGTTTCACTTACATCATGTATCTCATGCTTCTATTATCATGAATGTTTCATGTATCAGCTTGTGATTCCTGTACTCTCATGAATCATAGAGCCTTCATGAATCTATTCATGAATCACTCTTTATGAGCCAGTAGTATAGTCATGAATCTTAACGTAACTTGACTGGATCCTTGTGTATTGATTGGGGATGGGGGAGTAGAACTGAACATGTGAATAATTTCAAAGTAGTATAGTCATGAATTACCTCTTTAGTATAGTCATGAATCACATCCAGCTGTTCACATGTTCATATTGTACTCTGAATCACTAGTCACTGATTAGTTCTCTCTATATATATTGTAGATATTTACTTACAGTCTCTCTTTTATATCATGTTGTTCTTTCAGTTTCATGTATCTTACTCTCTAGCATGTTTATATTTTCTAACCCGTTATGATTTGCATGAGATGTATTGTGCTCGTTTCTGTCCTGACTGGACCTGTTGAAAATATTATAGAGGATGAGGATGAGGCGCTCTATACCACCTATTATGGGACTACCCTAGAGGATTGCTGTGACTTGGATCAGCAGTAGGACCCCTTAACAGTAGATGACACACCATTAGTTTAGATTAGTGATTTCAGTTGTACTTATTTACACTCTGGAATACTGTACTTGAGATGGGATGTTTTCTGGATTTGTTATGTTATCTTAGACACTTAGACTTCTATCTATTTATATCTATGTGGATCCATTTCATATCTATCTATCTTATCGTTTTCTGCCTTAGATGTGATTGAGACTGTATTCTGCTATGTCACCTCCATTCGGAGTGTATATACTGTACAGGTACCTTATATTGTTAGATGATTAACCTAGTACTAGCGTTCTACCGCCGACACTGCGGCGTAGGCTGGACGTACCCACTTCTCGTGCCCTTACTCTAGGGTACGGGTCGTGACACATTTTTAGTGGTGGCACATGCAGGTCTAGTTTTATGTAGTGGTATTCGAACTAGAGTATCACTATAGCCTGCAGTAGGATTAGGATATTTTGAAGGTACTCAATCACACTAGGAAAAACTCCTTATCAGATTCCGTATATCTATATTTTGCTACTTATTGTCTTTCTTTGAATATAAACTGTCATCCTTTGATATTTTGACTCATTCTCAGAAATTGTTTCTTGTTTGATCTGTGTCTCCAGGATGGTTGAGACGAGATCACATCGCCCAGGACCGGGGGACGCTGATGAGAGGTCTGCCACCTCTCGTCCCCAGCGGCCAGCTCCCGGTACCGCAGCCCCAGTTATACCGGACACTCGAAGTTCACCAGAGTAAGCTAGGAAGCAGTCTAGGTTAGGGGCGGCAGCTAGCCACCGGAGATGGCCCCGGCCATGGAAGAAATCACAGAACACCGAAGGGAGCTGGCAGGGGGGACCCAGAGAAGACGAAGGCAAGGAACGGGAGAAAGAAAAGAAGAAGAAAGATGCCCATATATATATATATATATATATGGAAAATGGTATTTGTGTTAATAAACCGTCATCTCAGAAATTACATATGGCTAGTAGAAGACCCCTAGTTATCCCTTCCGTATCCTATTTCTTTTACATCAGCCTCGATATTATGTTGTATCCCAAAGGGTCCCATATTTTTTTTAAAAACAACCCCCCATTTTATTCATGTATAAGGTGCAAAATGCCGATGCGTATACCAAAAATGCTTAAACACCGACGAAAAAGAAACTAGAGGCAAAAACTGTTTCAAAACGGTCAGAAGAACAAGGAGCTCCAGAAATCCTCCCTGACGTGCTTGCAGAAATGTCTGATTTTGAGAATCTGTCTGAGGACCTCTCTGAACAGTTGGTTGGAGTTCTATATCAGACCCTCATATCTGAATTTGTTACGATTCTTCCAAATGACCCATATGATGGCGGCAACGACGATCTGGTGGCCGTACGAGGCATTCCCTTCGGTGGGTAGAAGATCGTTGAGGCCCACAACGGTCTGGTCTAGATTACATCTGCTGGAGAAGATGGACCAAACATGCGCCACTTGATCTCCGAAATACAGGATGTGATCTGCATTCTCTTTATGTCACTCCGAACAACAATGGCACGCTTAGGCTAAACTGAAACCAATGGTGGTGAGCGCATCGTCAGTAGGTAACTTCTTGCGCATATATATATATATATATATATATATATATATATATATATATATATATATATATATATATATATATATATATAGGGCTCACTTGGAGGAGGTCCAAGTTTGAGCCCCCTCCCCCCCGTGGGCATGGGATGGCTGGGTGGTCGCGGGGCGGCCACGGTCCCAAGCTGGCGGCCTCAAGAAATGGACACTAATATATATATATATATATATATATATATATATATATATATATATATATATATATATATATATATAAAATATATATATATATATATTATATATATATATATATATATATATATATATATATATATATATTTTATATATATATATATATATATATATATATATATATATATACCTCTATCCTAGTGGTTAAGAGAGATGCATGCGGCCCGAGTGGTCATGAGTTCGATTCCTGAACGCCACAATCATGCATCTCTCTTAACCACTAGGATAGAGGTATATATATATATATATATATATATATATATATATATATATTTTTATATATATATATATATATATATATATATATATATATATATATATATTCTTTTTTTCTTTTTTTTTGGAAATGGCTGAAGCCTTCATTAAAAGGGGAACGAGGGATTGGAGCTGGAACAGGCCCAGGCTCCTACAAGATGAAGGACAAGACCCTGATAAGAGTGCTAAACAAAGGCACCTAACCTACACTAAATACTAATACTAGTACAAAAAGGAATTCTTAGGAGGGTTAGGGGGCTTTTTGGCTAATCGCCTATTGTTGGATCGCAGCAGCCGCGGGCCTGAGGGCTCCAGCTTCTCAGCATCGTTTGGGGTTATACGTGTTCCCACCATAACTTCTTTAGATGTGATAACATCATGAACATCCTGTATTCTAGTCCTGAATAACTTGCTTGAGTTGGGTTGAAGGGCCAGAGTTTTTAGGAATGCAAGCTCCTTGTCGGCCGCCTACTGAGATCGGAACTCAGCAATCCGGGCAAGGTGTTCCTTAATATTGGCTTTCTCAAAGGTGGTATCCGCTGTGACTTCCTTCATTCTGACCATGCAATTATGACTGAAGTTCGGTTGTTTCTCCAAAAGTATCATGTGTTCCAGTTCCTTGTATGCCTCATTTTGAGATCGATTTTCTGCTATTCAAGTCAAAAAGTCCTTCATTAATGGAGCGGTTCTGAACAAGGCAATGTTCTCTCGACGTTCACTTCCATTTTTCAAAGAGATTTTCACGATCGTTCCATTGCCTTGGCTAGGCGAGTACTTGTCGACGTATAACGGCGGTTGTGTTACTTCTTTTTCGACGCTGTTCTCCATAAGGGCCGCCTGAGAAGAGGTAATACCATCATCTTCTGTGCCTTCATCAGAAGCTGGGCCTACGACCTCAGTGACAAAACTTGAGTGGGGCCTTTGTTGTGTCACTTGTTCTTCGTCTACTTCTTCTTCTACTTGTTTTGTATCTTCCGTATCCTCAGGCGTGCCAACTCCGGTCTCCATGTTGAGCGCCGCAAATTTGTTGGATGACTGCATGTCTGTCTTGTGAATGGCTGGATCTTTAAGAACCTCACAACTTGCCTCGCAGTGGGAAAGACTGTTCTATTAGGGAGAAATATGAGGCCTCAATTCACAGTTCGAGGGACTAGCCGTAGGGACCCCTGTTTGAGGTCTTTTCTTGAGCTCCAGATGAGCCCTAAAGCAGAGTTTTGAGGAGTGTCCCCTCATATGGCAATGGCTACAGTACGAGATGTTACTCTCGTAAATAATTTGTTGTGTGTGAACCCTGTTCCCCAGCAGTATTTGGATGTTGTTAGGAAGGTCCTTGGAGATGTCCAACTCCATACGGATCTTGGCGTAGTTCGCCTTAGTTAGCTTGCGGGTTTCTTCAGCAGCTGCGATGAACTTTCCAAACGAGTTTGCTATTCTTTAATTTTAAAGCTGATGGAATAAAGCAGATCAATGGTGGATTAGGGAGCGTCACCCAAACTGTATTGATCGTGGGTTCCTCTTTGGGGCTGAAGTCTGGAGACCATTTAAGGATTTTCATGGGGCAGGCATCAATTCTGAAGATGTTCTTCATCCAAACCTTAGTTTGGACATCTTCACTTGCCAGGTGAAGCAGCAAGTGTTTGGGGTCAAGAGGAGCAACGTAGTAGGCGTTGGAAATGCCCCAACCCGCTACCACTTCCTGCACCCTTCCAAGTTTTAGGCATCTTTAAGAAAACTTAAGGACAAAGGAATGTGAGAATTGCTCGACCAGGGAGGAGAGCTCCTCGGGGGAGAAGGGGACCTTAATGTTGGCATCTTCTACTTGGGGGGGTTGCACCAGCGAGACGTCCAAGATGGTTGGGAGCTTGCGCTCATCTCGAGTATGGCAGATTAAATCTGTATAGGACATACCAGGGCACATAACAGAGGGAGTAACAGTTGAGATGGGGGCGCCGAAGGAGGCCGCGACCGCTAACGAAGTGCTCTCGGAGAGGGTGGCGAAGGGCGAACCACGCACAGCGAAGGACGCGCTGGGAACTCGGTGCCTACAAAGATAGAGGTCGGGTTGGGGGACAGTGAGGGGCACCCGGGATCCGACGCGCCCAAAGGTTGCTCGCCTAAGGCAAGCACGGAGGCCGTGAAGGCGCTGACAAAACACACAGGGGACGCGCCAACTGAAAGAGCATCCGGGGGGGCGCCAGAGGGCGGATCAGGCAGAGGTGCTTAATGGAAAGGCGCCTGAATCCCTAGCCTCAAGGTAGATAGCGCCAATAAGGGTGACGCGATAGGGATCGACAAGAGGGAGTTGCCAGAATGGTGCACTGCGTCAAAAGGCGCAGGCTCACATGGCTCCAACTGAGTTGTGCCATTATACGAATGGCACAGAAAAATAGGATTAAATTCAAATAAGGATTTGAATTTGAAAAATGAATGGGAGGACGAGAGCCTGCAAGCTCAGTTCCCAAGGACGAAGGGTCATGGTAGGAGCAGCAGCGACTGCAAGGATGGCCGACTCCCGACTCTCTAGCGGGAAGCGCGACGGAGAGCCAGGCAAGTCCAGCCATCGACGGCCCGAGCAAGGCTGGGGTGGGAGAAGCCGGTGGCGCAGAGACCAACATCGGAGCGCAAACGGCGGTGGGGCCATCGCGCCAGCAAGGACGGAGGCAAGAAGCTGCGGACAAGTCTCGCAACCGGGGGAGGCGTCGGCCGAGAACGCAACGTCAGCCGATGGCGCAAACCAGGGTGGGGGGGCGACACAGGAAGGTGTGGAATCCGAAGGAGGGTCGGGGAGAAAAGGGGGCCGAGGGGGGCGCTCACGGCGCACGCCTGACCGGCGGAGAAGGCCCCCACGCGACGGGGGAAGGCCGGAATGGCCAACCCGAAGGGGGTAACCCGAGCATACTCACCATTGGGGGGGAGGAAGTTATATATATATATATATATATATATATATATGGTGGATAAAGGGTGCGGGCTGTTAGGAGCTCCACCGTGCAGGGCTCCGGTTGGGAGCGCCGCCGCTCGCCGGAGTTTTCCTTGTGATTGGCTGGCCCGCGTGGCCGGTCGGGTCCTTCTCCGGCAGCCCGGGCCTCTCGTGCCGCTCCCGCTAGACCCTCCCTCTTCCAGGCGGGGCTCCCCGACCTCCTCCCCTTCCCTCCTAGGCGCTCTTGGCGACGTCGCCCCCGGCGTACCCGTGCCAGACGCCGGAAGCCGGTCCACCACCCTCCGGACCCCACCCCCCTGGGCGTCGCTCCGACCCTTCTCCCTCCCACTCTCGCCGCACCAGCCACCGCGTAGCCCCCTTCTTCGGCCGCGACACTCATCCTGGCGTCCCTCGCCCTTAGGTGGCCTCCAGCTTCCCTGGCCGCGTCGTCCTCGTGGACTCCTCCCCCCGGTGATCCTGACAAGGCCCCCCATCGTCTCCTCCCAGCTACCGCCTTGATCCCCCTGGAGTTCCCTCCCCCTCCTCCAGCTCCGGCCCCCTCCCCGGCTCCCCCGAGTGCCCCGCCCTTCCTCCGGCGCTTTCTCCCCCTCCTCCAGCGTCATTTTACCCTTCGGCGGCCCCTGCTGTAGCCGCCGCCCCGCCCCCTCATTTGCTGCTGACGGAGCTGGCCGCCCCTCTTTCCGTCGCCGACTGCCGTCCCACTCCTATTCTCTCAGTACGCTTGGGCCGCACCTCACCGGTGACAGTATGTTAACCCCCTCCTCCTCTCGGCTTCTCCCCAGGCTTACCGCCTCTCCCGGCGGTCCCCCTCCCCCGGCTCCCTGTCCCTCCCCCCCTCTTCGCTTCGGGCAGTGTGTGCACGGGTCCCGAGCTCTCCACGGGCGGGGAGTTCGCGGATCCTGATCCCCGCTATGGCCCCTTCGCCCCCCCCCCCCGGCTGAGCCCCCCCCCCGACTCCCCTCGCCACTGGCCTCCCCCCTCCCCTTCCCCCTCGCCGCGACACCCTGTGTCGTCCCCCTCCCCCCCTCTCGCTGGCATACAATTGGGAGACCCGAGGCGCCTCGAGCTGCGCCCCCGACCCTCGGGCCACGCGTCCCCCTCGGGCAGCATGCGTTGTCTTTTTCTTTGTGTTTTGAATTTTGATTCTGGGTTTCCCGCCTGTGGGACCCGGTTCTAGTCCTGTGTCCGGTCGCTTCATTCAATAAAATGTCCTTTTCAATTAATATATATATATATATATATATATATATATATATATATATATATATATAATATATATATATATATATTTATATTTATATTTATATATTATTTTTTCTTTTCTCTCTCTCTCTATAAATATATATATATATATATATATATATATATATATATATATATATATATAAATATATAGCAGACAAATTTTTGACTCCGAAGTTGCCCAGCGAATCGCGGTAGGTGCAACCTAGGCCGGCAGCTTCGCAGTTTGCAGCGGTGTCTGTCAAACCTAGGGTCCTTTGCTCCTCCAGCTCGGGGAAGAAACAGATCCCACCCTTTAAGTATCCTCCTTAGTTTGGGGTGGGCGGGTCCTCCCCGTCCTCTTTTCCCCGTTACCCCCTCTTCTTTTGTCCTCCCCCCCCCCCCCCACGGGTTCTCCCGGACGATTTGCCTCCTCGTTTTGGCTTTGTAGGTAGGCGTCCTCCCGAGTGGAGGT
>JANAVB010037624.1:0-57915 GCA_029216955.1 Iris pallida
ACCAAACAAGAGAAAATAAGTCTTTCCCTCCAATTTTTTCTCCTCTATTTTTCCCTTCCACTTTTCCTTCCTAACAAACGCACCCTTAGGAAATAGGGAAGAGATGAGCAATTGACTTGACCCATTGATTTTAGCATCATATTAATAATTATTTATTTATTAATATATATTATTTTTACATATCAAACTAAGCATAACCATTGATATTTCGCGGAATGGAGTAAGAGTACGAAAAAGTTTGCCAAAAGTAAACGTAGCAAAAGCTTTAAAAATTTGCCATAAACAAATGGCATGTAATGCAACAGTGTCACAAAAGAATCAGCTCCACGAAATGGTTCAACTTTCGCGAACTAGAGCAATTTCAACAAAATAGAACATCTTTCACATAATAGAGCAACTCCTAATAGAGTAGCCCCGCGAAATAGAGCACTTAGGACGAATGGAGATGTCCAGTAGAAATTAGCAGCTCCGCAAAATCTAACCCTCGCGAAACTCCACAATTTAGCAGTTAACTGGACTCCCGTGCTTCCCCTTGACCCCCATTAACAAACCCCAAATATCGTGGGGGGGGGGGGGGGGGGGGGGGGGGGGGGGGAAGGGGTACAAAATGCAGCCATGTTGTCAGGTGTCACGTCTCAGTCTCAAATTATATGGGACCATCCTACATTACATGACAATGTCCAGCTAATACGATTACGGATAAATCCAACCATATTAGATCCATCGAAGTGTACTTTTTTTGTATAAAAGTGAACTCTAGTCCGTAGTGCTATATAATGATCATATAGCTAAACTCATCAACAAATATCTGAAACATAAATTCTGAAAAATAACTAGATCTGAGTATTTGCTGTCTAGATAGGATACACGAATCCCAAAGATAAAATCTTACCGATGATTCAGGGACAGTATAATGCCTGTTATTCGTATTACGTATTTTTGGAATACGTGTACGTATTTTATTCTGTATTGCATGATTTTTGTTTTCTTCATGGCTTGGCTTGGTTATTTCTTGGTCCGGGTTGGCTTGGTTCGGTTTGGGATTGCTATTGGTTCATCATGAACAAAGGGGTGAACCCCCTACCTACCACCACCACTACCATTTATTAACCCTTCTCCTTTCTCTCTCTTCATTTATCATCTTCTCCACCATTACTTCCTTACCTACCAGAGAGAGGGAGAGAGAGGTCTAGGCAAGTGCAACTTGCTTCATGAATGAACTCCAATTTTATTGCTTTATTCTCTTCCTTACAGCATTTTAACTAACTTTAGAACTTGGCATTTTTACTTTCCATGGCTAGATTCTTGTAGATCTATATTTATATTATTTTCGAATTTCTTGGATTTTGATCTACATAATCTTATTATTTTCGAGTTTTGATGGTTCTATGTTGTAGAGAATTTCGTTCTACCCCATTTTGACCTATGGAAGTTCGGATTTGGACTCCGGATGAAGGTTTCATGGAGCTTGGAAGCATGGATTCTTGGCATTCTTCTTCTCGGAAGCTTGGAGAAGAAGAACAGTGCTAGACTTGACCGCATGAATACTTCATGCGTCAAGTGATTCCGAGCCGCATGAGCCTTCATACGACAGTTCTGGCCGCATGGGCTTGACTTGGCCGTATGACAATTCATGCGGCAAGTGACTCTGCCGCATGGGACTCTCAGCCGCATAGGCTGGATCCCATTCCTGGCCGCATGGACTTCTCTCATAATTGAGCCGCATATGCGCCCATCATTCCCTAGCCGCATGAACTTGCTTCCTCCGCTGGCCGCATAGACCCACTTCTTTCCAGCCGCATAAGGCTCCTGCCCCTTCAAGCCGCATGCACCCTTGAGTGAACCTAGCCGCATGCACCCTTGAGTGAACCTAGCCGCATGCACCCTTGAGTGAACCTAGCCACATGCGCCCCCTTGCTTATGCAGCCGCATGTGCGCCCACTTTATTGAGCCGCATGAACCCGGGCCCGTTTTCAGCCGCATGAGAAACCCTTTCCCGCCAACCGCATGCGCCTCCTTCTATACCCAGCCGCATAGGCTTCTACTAAACCGCATGCGCCTGACCCTATTAGCCGCATGAGCTGTTCTCTTTTCTGCCGCATGAGATCATTCCTGGCCGCATATGTCTTAGTCGCATGGCTCTTCTATAACCCTGAATATTGATATTTTATTAGATATTTTACGTCCATTTTATATCCTTACGCCTTTTGTTATGAACTTGAAGATCATGAATTCATTTGATATGTTTGGAATTGATAATTGAGCATGACATGCCAGTGATCCGTAGTGGTGCACTTTTGACAAGTAACCTGACCTGACCTGATAGTGGCCCGTCATGGCGCACTCCTGACAAGTGAACTTGATATGATAACCTGACATGATTATATCTTGATTAGCTGTTGCGACGGCTACCTGACATGACATGACCTGTATAATAACATGAATACCGTGGGCGATTGTGCTTGTACAAATAAACTAGTTCAGTCTTGCATCATGTCTAGGACAGGGACTCCTGAGTACCACGGTCAGGAGTACCTACTAAAATGGACTAAGGCTAATAACTAGATTAATACATTAGTCATGACGAGATTTTTCAACTACAGGCAATCCCGTTACCTGGGTACGCCTTGGGATCTGTAGCCTGCCGTCGAGTAGGGCACATTTCCAGCACACTTTCATATGTTGCACCCTTCAAGCTACCTAAGGGTACATTCGTTTCCTAGACGATGTACCCACCTGAATTCAACTCTAAATCTCTTAACCCGGGTAACCTGGATGGTCTACAGGACTTGTGGCTGTGGAATAATCTCACTGCATCTTGTTAGTAATTAGGCTTGTGACAACCCTAGTTAGTTAAAGTATCAAGCCGTAATTCTTGCTTGGCCGTGAAATGATTGGATGGAGTCTAACCAGTCTAGTCTTGCCCAGATCCCGTTCCAGATTACTGCATGACCAGAATGCTTTTATTTATTTTACCGATAAATGGTGAGAATTTCAAGTTCTGTTCAGACGAAGGGTTACAACCCCGGTCCTTGTTTGGTTTACGGGTTGTAACCTGGTTATCTGAATAGTTCTATGGTTATCTCGTCGTATATCACCTGTTATGCCTTTCCTTAATTCCTGTTTTTATTATTAATTTTATTGTGCTAATTGCTGGTTTTAGTTCCTAAGTGAAGCTTCCTTTGTGGCACTTGCTCTTTCTGGGGTTTGACCCAGCTGGTTTTGTGTGGCCAGATTTTGGAGCAGCTCCAGAGGATCTACCGACCTTCCAGCCAGATGGTGGCCACTAGACGGAACCCTGGCAACGAGTGAATTATTTTTGGCTCTCCCACTCTATTGTAAAAATATTCTTTTGAGGCGTTTA
The DNA here is from genome assembly GCA_029216955.1 of Iris pallida. Taxonomy (NCBI): domain Eukaryota; kingdom Viridiplantae; phylum Streptophyta; class Magnoliopsida; order Asparagales; family Iridaceae; genus Iris; species Iris pallida. The sequence continues at coordinate 3,365 of JANAVB010037624.1, forward strand.
GCCGACAAGCACCTGTTTAGCTCGATTTCACTTTACTTACTGTCTGCCTACGGGTTGTGAACATGATTAACAAATCCTAGGGTTGATCATGTACGACTAAACTCTTGCTAGTCCTGACATTTTGTAACGACTAGCTTCATGATCAGCTGAATATGTAATGTTTGGGACGCCTTACTATTGTATATTTAATGATCATACTTCTTGTAACCTTTTACTTACTTGCTTGTGATTGAGACACTAGGCTTGTTCATGACCTTAAGAGACTGTTGGCTTGTAGATAAATGTAGCACCCAGTTTCCCAAATGAGGGTAATTTGAAATTTTGTGTTTATAATTATTTTAATAATGATATTTAATTCATGATATGATTTTTTGGTAATTTTAAATTATTTTTAAATTATTTAAATCAATGACTTGTGGTTTTGACGTTTTGCTAGTGAAACTCTAGAGACTGTTTGACCTAGAGCCTAACCATGTGATTATGATATTTTAGTGTCATTTTTGGCCTAAGGATATTTTTGCATTTGACCTCTTTGAATTATTTTGATATTATTTTATTATTTATGATATTGTTTTGGGGTTATCTGAGTCGGGTTCAAATTTCAACTCAATCCGACTTGAAACGGGGACCCGGGGGTAGTTTGACTCTAGTGGGACCCACACACTAGTTAGGCATGGCCCACATGATATTAATTTTAGTCCACATGATAGAAATATTTTAGTTAGAGGTTAGACTAATTATTATGGATAAGGTTAGTGTGATTAGAGACTTTAGAATGACTAATTTAGCCCCAACCAATTAGCCCTTTCCTAATACTCATAGAATAGGTTAGTAGGGGCTTTTGGACTTTTTCTAATAGGACAAAACCACCTTTATGGCCAGCCACAATAAAGATAGGGTTGAGCCTCCCATTTGTCATTATCCATCTATTTTTCTCTCTCTTGTTCTTTCCCAAATTCCTAGAGAGCAATCCCTAGCAATTTCTCCACCAAATCCTTCCATTTCACTACCAAATCTTCTTCTTTCCTTCTCCATTCTAGCCAAGGAGGAAGCTACCCAAGTTTGGGAGGATTCAGAGCTCGTTCGTGTGCTTTTGGAATCTCTACGTGTCGGTGTCGCTCCGGAAAGTTTTTTTTCGATTCGATCTACCGAGAGGTATAAATCCCTTCTCCTTTTCATTTCCTCATGCATATAGGTCTATTTTGAACCCATAGGAATGACCCCTATGGTTGTATCTCCATTTATGTCCATTTTGTGTCCATTTGGAGGTCATAGGAGTGTCCTTTGTGTTGTGGATGTGTTCATGTTACATATATAGATTTATATATATATATATATATATATATATATATATATATATATATATATATATATATATATTGTAATGAGAGTGTATCTATATTTATATATGTAATAAATGGTTCATGATGATTATATAATCAAGTTTGTGAGTGTGGTTCCTCATATTATTATTGCTATTATTGTTGTGGATAATTAGGATATATATTGTGTATTCTTTTGGCTCAAACTATCTAAATCCGTCATAATTTTTATCCACGTTTTTAATTTCAGCCCTAATTTAGAAATGTCATAACTTCTTGCTCAAAGCTCGGTTTAATCTCCCGTTTTTTTTAAAAGAAGCATATTGAAGTTAGCTTTCCAAAAACATATATTAGGCCTAATTCTTTCTGTAACTTTCTGGAGAATTATTTGAGTGTCAGCTGTACGAAAGACAAACGCGTTCTCGATGTTTTTGCGATTCCGGGAGTTTTCGGAAACGAAAATGCGATCCGTTTGAAGTTTCGGAAAGCTAACACATAGATCTATAACATACTTTAATCCTAAATTTTAATTCATGCTGAGAATGGTACAGTATTGATTATTAGTAGGAGGTACTATTCGGCATATGCATTTTGTGCGCCCTTGTGTGTAATATAATGTTCTATTTAATTTTAACCCATGTTAATGTATATACATTATGTAATTAAATAGAGAATACAAGCATGAGTAAATGGTTAAATAAATGATGTACGAGGTGTAAGTATTCTATCTAATGTAAGCATGCATAAGTATGGCTTGTAATGAATATGTAGGTTCCATAGTATGTAATATATGGTACATATAGTAGTGCAAGAGAATAAATGAATGATGAATGAATGCAAGCATAAATGTAATGTAATAATAGATGTAATGTATGCAATATACAAGTTAATGAGATGTAATGTTCTATGTTAACACAAATCCTATATTACCTCATGTACCCCCTTACACTATGTTGACACTATCACACTTGACACATTGTTCACTTACACTTTGACACTCTTTGATATGTATACACTATGTATGTCCATTTAACCCTCACTTGCTCCTTTGCCATGTTCACATACACACACATAGCCTCTTAAATAAGTATTTATGAATATAGTTAACTTAGCTATGTATGTATATTATATATATGTTAGCATATTGTGTTGTAATATATAAGTTTATATAACCATTTGAAATGTCATGATTATAGACCTAATGTTGAATACCAATATATGCATGTGTATATATGTGTAGACATATATAGTTTAAAGTAATAGATTACCTAGTGTATATCCAATGTGAATTCTTGCCTATTTGAGTATTGAATAATTGCATGCTATATAGAGTTGGGTGTATGTTGGCTTGTATAGCCTTGTATTGATGTGTGCTTGCTAGGATAGTCTTGGTTAGGCCTAGTAAGACTTACTGGGTTAGGACATGACCTAGTTTGACCTAGTTTGACTAGTGCAGTTGACCAGAGTTGACCAAGGGTTGACTTTGGCCTAGTTTGACCTAGATTCATGTAGAATGTATTGTAGTGCTTTATATTACCCTTCTGGACATGTTGTGACTTGTGCTGTTCTAATTAGGAGCCAGACACCTCTCCTCGGACAGTATCTTTACCTTGGACATTCAGATATCAGGCGAGTACATTCTCTGATCATTTCATATCCTGCTTAGAATTATATTCCTGCTTTAGATTACTATAATTGATGCTGTCATGACATTATCACGGATTAGTACTATACGGATCTCTTCATGCGATGTTATCCCCCTCGGGAGCATTGGGTACATTGTGTCATGTGCGTTTCACTTTCATCATGTACTCCTGTGCTTTCACCATACATGTACACTCTTGTGAATCTTGTACTCTCATGTTCACAGAGCTTTCATGTATACTATCATGTGCACCCTTTTAAGGGCCCCATGTGATATCATGTACAATAACATAACCTGTTTAGATCCTTGTGTATTGATTGGGGAAACGGGGGAGTGCTAGTAGTCATGTGAACAATTCCATAGTAGTGTAGATCATGTACAACTCTTTAGTGTAGATCATGTACAAATCTGTCCCGTTCACATGTGCTATCTTGTACTCTACATCACTAGCCACTGTTAGTTCTCTATTTATAGTAGATATTTCTATTACAGTTCTCTCTCTGTTTACATACTGTATTTCTTCAGATCATGTATCTTACTTTACTGTATGATTATATTTTCTAACCTGCTATGAACTGTTGAGATGTAATGTGCTCGCTCCTGTCCTGACTGGACCTGTTGATAAATTTTACAGATAGCCTGGAGGTTGCCTGCTAGCCTAGAGGAGACAGTAGAGGTTGCATAGATAGCTAGGATTTTTTTCTTATAGTTTATTTCAGTCATCTTGAGTTGTATTTATGGATTACTGTATTTGGGTTTTGAGATGTATTCTGAGTTTGTATCTTAGACACTTAGACTTCTATCTGTTGTATCTATCTTTTCGATTTCATGTTTTATCTATCTTCCTTTATGCTCTTCCTTAGATGTGATTGAGTTTACATTCTGCTATGTCACCCCCATTCGGGGAGTATAAACTGTTTAGTCTTATACTGTTAGATGCATTGAGACCTAGGACAGCGTTCTACCGCCGACACTGCGGCGTAGGCTGGGCGTTGTTACGTTCTCGTGCCCTAACTCTAGGGGGCGGGTCGTGACACGTTTTTAGTGGTGGCCCATGCAGGTCGAGTTTGTGTAGTTGTATTCAAACTAGAGTACCACTACAGCCTGCAGTAGGATTAGGATATATTTTTGAAGATACTCAATCACAATTAGGATCCCTTGAGAGATTCCTTGGACGACCCTTGAGAATCTTGTTTAACTCCGATTTGAAAACCCTTTTCTTTTTTCTTGATTTAATTTATCTTTACTTTCTGCTATTGAATTTGATTTTGATGGATTATTATTGAATTTGAGTTTGTATTTATTGATTTTGATGAAGATTGTTGAAATTTGAATCTTGATGTTAGCTATAGCATCCGAGTTTGTAGTTATATGATTTGAAGGATTTTGTTCATTTCTGAATTTTGATGTTCGTTGATAAATTTGATTTTTTTTTGTATTCATTGTTGATTTAATTTAATTTTTGGTAAGATGAAATTATATGGGCTAGGTCATCTAAGTTATAGAAATCTTGTCTTCTATAGTCACATTAGCCAGCATGGTGAGGACATATAGTCTGATTTTGGATATATTTCTCGGGTGTGAAAATTTAAGGTTTTCGCAGCCAAGCTAGCGGCATCGCGAAAATGTTAAATACCATGATTCTAGAGGTATGTGCATAAGTCAAGGACTCTGTGATTATCGTAGTCTTGCTCACTAGTATGACGAGGATTTAGAGTACCATAATTTTGGATAGACGCATATGATTATCATATTGTACCTTAAATATTTTCGAAAATGTTTTTGCTACTTTTGTTTCAGTCATTCAAAAAAAAAGAAGAAGGAATTATTGTTGTTTTGTTTTGTTTTGTTTCTCATTGTTTACTTAGGATGTAGCTTTAGCTATTTTTATAAACCTTGTGTAACTTTTTACAAAAATTTATTTCTTCTTAATACAATAAACCAATGATTTTGCTAGGCCTTATTTTGGATTTGGTATTATAATTCTTGTTTCAAAAAAAATGGGTCCCTCTTTTAAATAGATAAGCAGAACAGATTCTATTATCATTCTTTTCCTGCCAATATTTTTACTACCATCATTCCCTGTCTTATATACCTGTCCTGATTATATCAATTCCCTATCTCGTATATAATTCTGTCAGCTATACCTTGACAACTCTTGAATCTTTATATCATTTTGCCTGAGAAATGTTAAGGAAGTGACGTAAATTATGTAGCTCGGAGAAGACGTAACTGGTTATTTTATGATGATCTAAAGGAAATCAAATGTGGAGTGTTCCATATGGAAACTTGAGATAGAAATGTGGTAAAGGTCTCGAATAGAATAAAGAGATGTATACTGCCAATCTGGAAACAATTACATTTAGAGAAATTTTGGGGTTATGAGATAGTTTATAGGTGTATTCAAAACTAATGAGGATATCAGAGGTCAACCTAGTTTTGAGAACTTAGAAAATCTTGGTTATTGATTCTGGGGAAAACTTTTACTCTGAGGCTATGTAGAAGGTTAGTAATGGAAAAGAGAAGTTAATTGTGTTTAATAAGGATATTAAACAAGATGTTACGAGGAAATGACTAGGGATAGAGAGAGCACAAAGTTATGGAAGTTTAGAGATTGTTGTGAAATATTTTTAGGAGAATAATATTCAAGGGTGTATGTCGAAGAAAATACGGAAGTTGATTCTATGATGAAAGATAAGTTTTGTAAGGCCTAGAGATTTAAATTAAATAATACGAGGAGAACAATTTGAACAAGTTCAAGGAATTCGTAAACGGGATTTAGAGGTTTTGGGTCAAATTTAAGACAAGGTGAAAGAACTTGGAAATTTAAATAAATGGTTAATGTTGATTCCTAAATGTGAGGGTTGTGCTTCAAGAGTGATGTTTGAAAATTGGGAATTGCCTACGGTAGTCATGGTAAGGATTTAAGTAAAGGTTAAATTTTTATATGGAGACTGGTGAGGTAAAGATATGATTGGCAAGTTATGACCAGATGAACTTAAGAGTATCAGAAGCAGATGACTAACTCGATCTTCATTATTTTTGTGCATTAATTACCACCTCTTGAACTCCCACTTTCTAATTGAGATCCTTGACGTTCCTTATCGTGACTTTGATATTCGGAATGTAATACTAGCTGTTACCCTCCAACAAATCTTATATGCAAGACCTAGACGAGCTCACCTTCGTGTAGGTATATCATGTCCCACTAAAACCCGTCTTCTTGTACTCTATTTTCTTGATATGATTTTCTGGTCAACTGGCTAAACTATAACCTCTACCATTATACTAAATTTCTTCTTATTTCAATTAGAAATCCAGCCTTGACTCAATTCTTTCGACCCGACATGTGATGGTGTTCTGCTTGTTTCCTTAGATGCTTAACCTTGTACCTTATCTGATTACTTGACCCGTTGGTTAAGAAACTTGGACTATGTAATTCCTTTCATCATTACCACCCTTATATCTTGTGCTGCTAAATTAGCCTTAGTTTTGCAAGCTTATCTATTTTCGAGCTTGGTCATGACATATTTTATTGGGTGGCCACCCACTAACATATTGTCTAATCAGAACCGGTACATGATGGTCTGATCAACCTATTGCACTTTGGTTCGCTTTTTTCATGTATCAATCTACGAGAATGGAGACATAGTTAAACTTGACCCTAGAGTCTCATTCGCGACAGCCTTGACAATTCTCCTTGAAATCTTTTCATCGCCTATGAACCTCGTATTCGTACTCAGTCGAACTAAATTTAATCATGACCTGAACCTCCATCATTGGATGCTCGTGCTCATACTTTGATTTCATTGATTTTCCTTCTTGTCCAAATCTAGTTTTATCCCGAAATTGATCAACTTAGATCGTGTCAAGACAAAATCTATTTGTGATTTGTTGTGCCTAAATTTTCAATTTTTGCCATTTTTATGGAATAGTAACCTTTTAATAATTTCTTAGTTGCTTGTTAATGACCAATTTTCATATAGGATGGTAGACAGTCCTACAACCTTGATGATTGTTGTTCCCTTACCTTCCCAATTAGGACACCCTAGATTGTTTGTGTGTTGATACCATAGTACTGTTTTGACCTAGAATGATTAGTGTACCTAGGTGAGACTTCCAACTGCTACGGTATGCCATGACCTTGTATACTATTCCTTCAAATTGCATGATTTAGATAAAAAAAATTTAGACCTTGATTGTTGGGAGATAGGGACGTCACTCTATTAGTATTAGTTGTAGATATATATGGATTAGTCCTTGATGTGGGGATGTGTGTCTATAAACTTGTAGCTTAGGAGATTTAGGAGAGATTATAGTATCAGCCTTGATAGGATGTACTAGTCTTTTGGTGAGTATAAATGTGTTATGAGAGATAGGGGCCTATATGTCTTAGTAATGCATCGTTCCTATGGTAATAGAATGTATTAATAGATGGTTAATAGGAAGATAATAGTTTGAGCATACCTATAGCCTATGATCAGTTCCTTTTCATCCTTAGTTAAGACCACTTTAAAATAGGTCCAGTCCCTTGGATATAGGTTCCAGTCCATATTTTATTGAAGTTCCATTACCGCCGTACAGCAGAGCAGTATTGGAGGTATTCCTAGATTGACACTTTTTAGATGTCCGTTTATTATTCCAGTGTTAGGAAGTGTTACCTTAGATATTGGGTAGGTTAGAGGCTCTAGAAGGAGTACTATCGATCTTAAATTTCGGGGACAAAATTTTTCTAAGGTGGATAGAGTTATAGCACCCAGTTTCCCAAATGAGGGTAATTTTGAAATTTTGTGTTTATAATTATTTTAATAATGATATTTAATTTATGATATAATTTTTTGGTAATTTTAAATCATTTTTAAATTATTTAAATCAATGACTTGTGGTTTTGACGTTTTGCTAGTGAAACCCTAGAGACTGTTTGACCTACAGCCTAACCATGTGATTATGATATTTTAATGTCATTTTTGGCCTAAAGATATTTTTGCATTTGACCTCTTTGAATTATTTTGATATTATTTTATTATTTATGATATTGTTTTGGGATTATTTGAGTCGGGTTCAAATTTTAACTCAATCCGACTTGAAACGGGGACCCGGGGGTAGTTTGACTCTAGTGGGACCCACACACTAGTTAGGCATGGCCCACATGATATTAATTTTAGTCCACATGATAGAAATATTTTAGTTAGAGGTTAGACTAATTATTATGTATAAGGTTAGTGTGATTAGAGACTTTAGAATGACCAATTTAGCCCCAACCAATTAGCCCTTTCCTAATACTCATAGAATAGGTTAGTAGGGGCTTTTGGACTTTTCCTAATAGGACAAAACCACCTTTATGGCTAGCCACAATAAGGATAGGGTTGAGCCTCCCATTTGTCATTATCCATCTATTTTTCTCTCTCTTGTTCTTTTCCAAATTCCTAGAGAGCAATCCCTAGCAATTTTTCTACCAAATCCTTCCATTTTACCACCAAATCTTCTTCTTTCCTTCTCCATTCTAGCCAAGGAGGAAGCTACCCAAGTTTGGGAGGATTCGGAGCTCGTTCGTGTCCTTTTGGAATCTCTACGTGTCGGTGTCGCTCCGGGAAGATTTTTCTTCGATTCGATCTACCGGGAGGTATAAATCCCTTCTCTTTTTCATTTTCTCATGCATATAGGTCTATTTTGAACCCATAGGAATGACCCCCATGGTTGTATCTCCATTTGTGTCCATTTTGTGTCCATTTGGAGGTCATAGGAGTGTCCTTTGTGTTGTGGATGTGTTCATGTTACATATATAGATTTATATATATATATATATATATATTGTAATGAGAGTGTATCTATATTGGGAAAATTTATGAAATGCCCAAAAATTTAAAAAGTTTTATGAAAAACCCACCCAAAATAAACTTTCATCGCGTGCCCAGCAATAACTTAAAAATATATAAAAGGGCACGGCATGACCCTTTTGCCCTTCTAATTTAGTAAGAATATCAACAAACCCAGCAACTCTTCAGAAAAACGGTTCGATTCCAGAAGATACAAAACCAAGAGACTCTTCAAAAAAGTGTTTCTATCGCTCCCTCCTCTTCCATACTCTGTTCGCTTGCGATTTTAGGTCATCTCCTCCAAAAATCTTAGAAATTTCTTACAAGAAATCGCCAGCGAATCTCCATCACAATGTCGCAATCATCAGCAATGGATGTAGACCGAGTTAGAGAAGAAGGAGAAGAAGTAGTTGTTGGAAAACAAGAGAAATGAGGGAAGAAATTTAAGAAGGTTGCTCGTAGACGAAATGCTCCAAAAGAAAAAGAAATACAAGAAGCAGTAGAAGAACAAGAACACGGAGAACAACAAGAACAAGAAGTAGCAGGGGGAGAAGAAGAAGATCATGAAGAAGGGAAGAAAAAAGGTAAAACTTTGAGTCTTGTTCATTCTCCGTTTATATTGAGGCGGCAAATGAAAATGATCATTCTCCGTCTATAAAATACACGGAGGATGCCCTTTCTGTGTCATTTGAACTAGAAATGCGATTATCCGTCTATTTTTAAAACGAGAATGGCATTCTCCGTGTTAATACAAAACGAAGAATGGCATTTTCTGTGTTTTTGACCTATAGAATGAACATTCTCCGTCTTACTGACGCGGAGAATGTCATTCTCCGGGTCAAAATAGACGGAGAATGGCATTCTCCCTCGTATTAACCTAGAGAAATGAACATTCTCCGGGTCAAAATAGACGGAGAATGCCATTCTCTTTGTATTTTGACTAGAGAATGAGCATTCTCCGTCTTACTGACACGGAGAATGTCATTCTCCGTTTTAAAACATGCGGAGAATGCCATTTTCCCTTGTATGTTGACCTAGAGATGATCATTCCCCGTGTTAATACAAAACGGAGAACGCCATTCTCCATTTTAATACAAAACGGAGAATGACATTCTCCGTCTATTTTGACACGGAGAATGACGTTCTCTCTTGTATTTTGATCTAAAGAACGAGCATTCTCCGTCTAATATGAGACGGAGAATATCATTCTCCGTGTCAAAATAGACGGAGAATGCCATTCTCCTTGTATTTTGACCTAGAGAATGTCATTTTCTGTCTTACTGACGCGGAGAATGGCATTCTCCGTTTTAAAATAGAAGGGAGAATGGCGTTCTCCCTTGTATTTTGACCTAAAGAACGATCATTCTCCGTGTTAATACAAAATGGAGAATGGCATTTTCTGTGTTTTTGACCTATAGAATGAACATTCTCCGTTTTACTGACGCGGAGAATGTCATTCTCCGGGTCAAAATAGACGGAGAATGGCATTCTCCCTTGCATTAACCTAGAGAAATGAACATTCTCCGGGTCAAAATAGACGGAGAATGCCATTCTCTTTATATTTTGACCTAGAGAATGAGCATTCTCCGTCTTACTGACACGGAGAATGTCAATCTCCGTTTTAAAACACGTGGAGAATGCCATTTTCCCTTGTATGTTGACCTAGAGATGATCATTCCCCGTGTTAATACAAAACGGAGAACGCCATTCTCCGTCTACTTTGACACAGAGAACTCCATTCTCCGTGTCAAAATACAAGGAGAATGACATTCTCCGTCTATTTTGACACGGAGAATGACGTTCTCTCTTGTATTTTGATCTAAAGAACGAGCATTCTCCGTCTAATATGAGACGGAGAATATCATTCTCCGTGTCAAAATAGACGGAGAATGTCATTCTCCTTGTATTTTGACCTAGAGAATGTCATTTTCCGTCTTACTGATGCGGAGAATGGCATTCTCCGTTTTAAAATAGAAGGGAGAATGGCGTTCTCCCTTGTATTTTGACCTAAAGAACGATCATTCTCTGTGTTAATACAAAACGGAGAATGGCATTTTCTGTGTTTTTGACCTATAGAATGAACATTCTCCGTCTTACTGACGCAGAGAATGTCATTCTCCGGGTCAAAATAGACGGAGAATGGCATTCTTCTTGTATTTTGACCTAGAGAAATGAACATTCTCCGGGTCAAAATAGACGGAAAATGCCATTCTCTTTGTATTTTGACCTAGAGAATGAGCATTCTCCGTCTTACTGACACGGAGAATGTCAATCTCCGTTTTAAAACACGCAGAGAATGCCATTTTCCCTTGTATGTTGACCTAGAGATGATCATTCCCCGTGTTAATACAAAACGGAGAACGCCATTCTCCGTTTTAATACAAAACGGAGAATGACATTATCCGTCTATTTTGACATGGAGAATGGCATTCTCCGTATTAATACAAAACGGAGAATGCCATTCTCCGTCTATTTTGACACGGAGAATTACATTCTCCGTCTCATATAAAACGGAGAATGGCTTTCTCCTTATTATAATAAAGAAGAATGTTGACGTAAACCTAATTATTGTTTTTTTAGGAAAAAAAACTGTCAGGAACAAAGAAGAAAGACTTTTTCGTGCAACATTCACCCCAATACTCTCTCTTATGGATGAGGCGAAGGAAAAGTTTGGCCATTTGCCTGAAGCAGTTGTTGAAAGCTTGAAGAATAGTGGATTCTACAATTTCGTAGATGTATTCTACAGATCCAAGGTGAAAAAGACAGAACTATCTAAAGTCACACAAGGTCTGGAGAACTTGATGGGGACTTATTTGGAAGAAGATGGCATTGGATATTTCCAATTGAGCAGTAGTGTCAAGGTAGCACCAACTGCTGATGAGATGGCAACCATTTTCGGTCTGCCAATGAATAATGACAATGAAGTTGATGAGAAGTATTTAAAGATCATCACTGAAAAACAGAAGACCCCCTACAAGCAGACTCATTCAGCATGTGTACAGAACACTTCAAAAGATTACTGAAAAATTCCAAGGGAAAAAATGCTGAAGTCTCAAACGCAGAAGTTAAGAAAAGGATCTTAGATCTGTTGGGGGACAGAAATGCAAGTCCTGATAAATTGGCCAAGTTAATAGTATTCAACTTGTGCCAAACAGCATTCTTCACCAGAATGGTGGGTCGAACTTGCCGTACAAGTTCTTCGCTCTGGTGGAGAGCACAGATGTTATAAAAAGCATCTGTTGGCCACGGATAATTCTGGGGTACGTCATGGACAGCATAAAGAGGGCTGTTACAAAAGATGAAGATGGTGATGTTGAGATATTGTACAAGAAGATTGAAAGTTGTACGATATACTTCTTGTATTAGTTTGCAGAGCACAGTCAACTGATAGAGAGGAAGTGCAAACCAACAATCGCATCTCCGAGATTCGATACATGGGATGGGAATAGAATCTCGATCTTCCTCAAAAATGAATATCAAGGTGCTCAAATGAATTCGGATTTGATATTCAAAGATCTTGTTGCATTGAATGTTGAAGAAGTAGAAGTCCCAGCAGAGCAGCACTGTATAGAAGATGTAGATAATTCTGTTGATCAAGAAGAACAACAAAATGAAGCCCAAGCACCAGCAACAAATACAGCTGATAATGTAGATATGTTGCGTGTCTTGCAGGAGAAATCTCAGCTTATCGCTGAGAATGAGCAACTCCAAGAAAGAGCCCAGCAACTAGAGGCAGATGTAGCCCAACAACGTGCTGTGGGGCTCGTTACTGATGGCTTGGAAAAGGAGTTAGACTCTTTAAGGAACGAGAAATCGCTCCTTATTGATGATAATGAGAAACTCCGTAAGAGAGTTGAAGAACTGGAGGCACAGGGGTCGGAACAGGAACTAGACTCCCTGAGAAAGCAGAATCTGAGCTTACTGCTGATAATGAGAAGCTTCGTCAACGTATTGAAGAGCTACTTCTAAAAGGTAAAATTTTCTATTTTTTGTCTATTTTAATCTGTAATTATCTGTATCTAACAAGGAGAATGACCATTCTCCGTGTCAAAGTATACGGAGAATGACGTTTTCTGTGTGTTTTGACCTAGAAAATGCCATTCTCCGTGTGTTTCTAACACGGAGAATGTCATTCTCCATGTTAGAAACACACTTAGAATGACATTCTCCGTGTATTTTAATATGGAGAATGACATTCTCCGCTAGTATTTTAACACGGAGAATGACATTTTCTGTATTTTGACATAGAAATGGCCATTCTCCGTTTAGCTTAACACGAAGAATGACATTCTCCGTCTATTTTGACGCGGAGAATGACATTCTCTGTCTTTTTTGACACGGAGAATGACATTCTCCGTCTGTTTTGATGCGGAGAATGACGTTCTCCGTTTATTTTGACACGGAGAATGACATTCTTCGTCTATTTTGACCCGGAGAATGACCTTTCTCCTTGTAAGTCTAACAGAGAATGGTCATTCTCCGTTTAATTTGACATTCTCCGTGTTAGAAACACACTTAGAATGACATTCTCCATGTATTTTAATACGGAGAATGACATTCTCCGCTAGTATTTTAACACGGAGAATGACATTTTCTGTATTTTGACATAGAAATGGCCATTCTCCGTTTAGCTTAACACGAAGAATGACATTCTCCGTCTATTTTGACGCGGAGAATGACATTCTCCGTCTTTTTTGACACGGAGAATGACATTCTCCGTCTGTTTTGACGCGGAGAATGACGTTCTCCGTCTATTTTGACACGGAGAATGACATTCTCCGTCTATTTTGACCCGGAGAATGACCTTTCTCCTTGTAAGTCTAACAGAGAATGGTCATTCTCCGTTTAATTTGACACGAAGAATGGACATTCTCCGGATTAAAGTAAACGGATAATAATATTTTTCATTGTTTTTAAAAAGAAGATTATATAATATTGACATCATACCTCTTGTTGTTGTTTGTTTTTTATATCAGTGAAAATGACAGAGGATCTAAAAAAAGAGAATAAAAAGCTCAATAATGATAACAACAAACTTCTAGAGAAAGTTGCATCGTTGAATGACGAAATCAAACAGAAGAATGATACAATTGTTAACCTCGAAGCAATGGCTAAAGCATTGCAAAGTGGGGAGACTCAAGCAGTTCCCCAAAAGCATTACACAAGAGCAAGAGAACCTGCTGGGACTAAAAAACAATCAAATGCTGCAGCGGATGATGATTTTACTATATTGGAAAAGAAGAAAACATCTGATGCTACAACAAGTAAGAAGGCAGCTCCTGGTCGGAAAAGAAAAGCTCCTTCCAGTCCCAGTAAGAAAGTAGCTCCTGGTGGAAAAAAAACTCCTTCCAGTCCCGAGAAGGTAGACAATAAAAAGGAGATGTCAGCTCCTGAAGAACTTGAAGAAGAATCTCCTCAAACAGCCAAGCTAGTTAAAGAGGGAAAAATGCTGATGCAATGTCCAAAACTCAGACTTTGGAACCTTGCAGACGATCAGCTGAAGCAACTATACAGGAGCATCGTATACCCAAGAAGGATGTCTCCAACGTAAGTATTCTAAACTTGAATCAATTTCTGTATAATTCACAAGGGAGAATGATCATTCTCCGTCTCATTTAAAACGGAGAATGACATTCTCCGTCCAATTCATAACGGAGAATGACATTCTCCGTCCAATTCATAACGGAGAATGATATTCTCCGTCCCATTTAAAACGGAGAATGACATTCTCCGTCCAATTCATAACGGAGAATGATCATTCTCTGTCCCATTTAAAACGGAGAATATACATTCTCCGTCCAATTCATAACGGAGAATGATCATTCTCTATTGGAGTTATTTTCTATGCAATTATATCATTAGCCTATATTATTAACATAATCGAAACTAAATTTATGTGCAGTGATAATGTATACCTGTATATTCTAAATGCTCCAGAAAATTGTAAAATAAGAAGAAGAAACAATGATGTCAGCATGTTGTTAAATGCTAAAGATTTTTAAGACATACTAAAAGAGGATGAAATAGAAGCCGGTGTTATGAACTACTTAATAAAGCTTATGAACGAATTTCAAGCCGAATTAAGGTAGAACATTCAGTCAAGCTCGCAGGGTGCACAATGTAAATGGTCTGCAATCATGATGCCCCATTCATTGGTAAGAATCAAAACTGAAAAATAAATATTAATGTGTACAGCTACTAATAGTGTTGTAAAAAACTAACTCATGATATTATTATTTTTTTCTTCTGGAAAACAGCGTACTGTCCAGTATGTCGATGAAGAAAATCCAACATCTGGAGCAATGTACAATTTCAAAACTGATATAGAAGATTTTATCATGGAGCTGGAGGATGACATTGAATGGCTATTCGTGCCACTCTTCCGTGTGGATAATAAACACTATACACTGCTGGCATTCAACTTCAGCTCCTATGTTTGGACGCACTACAACTCATTGCGAAAAACACGGACGCTAAGGGAATCGAGGATGCAAAATACGTGAAGAATAAAATTGAGCCAATTATAATAAATAAGATTGCATTGATGAGGAATAAAATCCCAGCAATCCAGGAATATGAAACATCAGAGCTCAAGGTTTGCAAAGATTGCCCACAGCAACTATCACCCAGCTGCCTGCTGTATGTTGCATATTATATTGAAAAGTTGTCGAAAGCTCCATTTGATTTACAAAAGAGAACAAACAAAGTAGTTCACGATATTATTGTAAAGAGAAGGTTAAATTTGGTTAAGCTTTTGCTTATGAGTGACTGTGTAGTTCCTTTTGTACCATAAAAGAAAATGACAATGTAAATTGGCTAACAAATTCCTTATATATATTCTGTTTGTCAGGTTTCTTTTGTAATGTATTTGTTGTCCTTTGTAATGAAATTCAATTTTTCGACTAATTTACATTGTTCTATATATGTAAATCTGTTTTGTTAAAGTTCTGTTGTTTGATTCAAACCTATAATGTCATTATCTGTGTTAATGCAAACCTATAATGTCATTCTCTGTGTATTTGGAACTAGAAATGGACATTCTCCGTTTAATATGAGACGAAGAATGCTCATTCTCCGTGTCAAAACACACGGAGAATAGCATTTTCTGTGTATTTTATCCTGAGAATGAACATTCTCCGTCTTACTAACGCGGAGAATGCCATTCTCCGTGTTAAAATACACGGAGTATGACATTTTCTGTATTTTTTGACCTAGAAATGAACATTGTCCGTGTCAAAATAGACGGAGAATGTCATTCTCCGTGTCAAAATAGACGGATAATGCCATTCTCCGTCTTAAAATACACGGAGAATTACATTATCTTTGTATTTTGACTTATAAATAACCATTCTCCGTGTATATAAAACGGAGAATGTCATTCTCCGTGTCAAAATAGACGGAGAATATCATTCTCCGTATATTTTAAAACGGAGAATGCCCTTTCTGTGTATTTCGACCTTAAAATGGCCATTCTCCGTGTATCTAAGACGGAGAATGATTATTCTCCGTGTTAAAACACACGGAGAATGGTCATTCAATACATTATAAAGTCAGAGAGTATAAAGGATAATAAGTTCTTATGCTGTTAATATATATGTGAAACATCAAATACACAGAGTTCAAACTATTACCATTGATATCAAAAAATGTAAGATATGTATTCAAAAAACAATTTCCAGTTATATAAAAGAAGGAATATATGTGTATGTATTAACGAGGGGGCGCTGCCCCCTCGACCACCGTAGCAGCACGTGGAGGCAGAGGACAAGTGCTGCGATTGTGATTGCATAATTCAAAACAATTCTGGCACCTTATCTTTCTCTTCTCTTTTCCCTTGTTCTCATATTTGCTCTTGTAACGGTCCGCTTTTGGTCGTCCAGGACCACGTTTCGGAACAGGGGGTAGAACAACATCAGTGGGATTATTTTCAAACTGTTTTTCACAATCTGGAACTGGACGAATAGCACATGAATATAACTTCCGGTAATAATCTGATGTCCAATACTGCTCCACAAAGTCATAAACAGATTTATCTGAACCAACTCTGATGCATTGTATTGCATGGCTGTATGGGAATCCATATACCTTCCATCTACGACAACTACAATGACAATCAAGAAGATTCACCATATGGGAGGAAGTATCTGCGATCACCTCAAATTCGAAATCACCGGACCGATATACCCTATAACACATGCCATCATCTGTAAGCTGCTTCAGCATATCCTCAGCGTATGGTGTCAATTTGCTATTCAAACCAATTGCATCCTTGTGGCGATCCGAAATTATCTTCATCATCTTCACACGGATGACATTTACAATTGCTGATATAGGCAATTTCTTCTCAGCCTTTATCCATGCATTGAATGACTCTGCACAACTAGAAGCAACCTCACCGTATCTACATCCCGGGAAGAATGCGTTTGACCAGTGTTCAGGTTTTTGTTTATTCATCCAATTCACAACATGACCACAATTCAGATCAATCTTCTTGATTGCTTGTCTATACCCATCTTTATACAGAAAAATAAATAATTAATAAAGAATTAGGTCAATTCACAAAATTATTAAAATAAGTGCATTCTCATAAGGATAATAGTCATTCTCCGTTCAAAAGCTAACGGAGAATGATATTCTCCGTTCTATGCAAGACGGATAATACCATTCTCCGTTCAAAAGCTAACGGAGAATGCTATTCTCCATTCTATGCAGGACGGAGAATGGACATTCTCCGTGTTAAAACACACGGAGAATGACTATTCTCCGTCTTTCTGACACGGAGAATGGTCATTTTCCTTGTTAAATTAATGGTAAATGCATAGAAAATGTGCATATATCTGTCTCATTAACACACCTGGAGTTAGAGCATATACTGCTTGCCTCCAAGCTTCAAGTACATGCGGATACACTCTTTCATTTCCTTTCTCTTTCAGCGGTATGTTATTCTTCATGTGATAATAGCAATAGCTATGATAATCATTAGAAAACACATTAGGGACTTCAGAAACTAGACCGGTGCCTTGATCCGAAAGAAAAACAATACGCCTACTACATCCAACAACATTCTTTAGATTTCTAAGGAACCATTCCCAATTATCGCCATCTTCGCCTGAGACTATACCGTATGCAATAGGGTAGAACTGTTGGTTACCATTCTTCGCTGTAGCAGACATCAAACATCCTCTAAACCTACCTGTAAGGAAAGTAGCATCCAAATATAGCATCGGACGACAATATTGAAAGCCTTCTACGCAAGCCCCATATGAAAGAAAAAGCCGCTCAAACCTCATTGATGAATCATCTTTCTGGAAGTCGATAACGGAACCATTATTGGTTTCCTTTACCTTGTTGACATACCAACACAAGTCACTGTAAGATCTAACATCATCTCCGTACATTTTTTGGTGCACCAGCCTAATTCCGTGGTATGCCTGTCCATATGTAACAGATAAGCCGTAGTCGACCTTGAAATCATCGACAACAGATTTTGCGGACTTTTTAGGATGCATCCGAACAATGTCACTAACCAAACTTTTCACAAACTTTGCTGGAACAACCAGATTACATTTATCCATATAGCCAGCTCCACAATTATGTTCTCCCACATACCTCTTCACCTCAAAAATTTGATTATCTTTCGAAATAGATATAGCATGGAAGCTCCACAAACAAGCATGTGTCTTGTAATTCTTGCAGCAAACAGTATACCTCCCCGGCTCAGATTTCAAAATGTGGAATGGATGACGAGATTCAAAACATACCTTTCTAACAGCATTCCTAACTTCTTTAACACCATTTAGAAAAATCTGACCAACACCAGTAATTGATGCAGGCCACATATCCGATTTCCTCTTCTTCACTGTCTCAGTTGAGCCCTCATAAAATTATTCTACTCGTTTTTCCTTTACATTAGGAGAACATCTACTCAAAGAACTAGAAGAGGAAGACGAAGGTCCCATGTAAAAGCTTTGACAAGGAAAAGATGTTGATGAAGAACATTGAGAGTATATTTGCTCCACATATAGATCAAAACTCACATCGTGAGTACCGTTAAAACCACCAACCAATGAGCGAAGCCAAAAATCACTTTCAACATACAGTTCAGTCCCATCAGAGTGCAAAAACCTGAAACGGAAGGAAAGTGGATCCAAAGAAGTCCATCGATCGCACACTTTATTCTTTAAAAAATCCACGGTACTTTCATGTGTGACACGGCAGGAAACTATGTCTCCCTTGAAACAAATGTTAACTAAACAACTTGATTCCATATCTTTCCCCCTGATAACATAAAAACATAAGTGGTCACAAATAGAACAATAAAATTCTCGTCTAATAATGATTATTCTCCGTCTAAAAATAACGGAGAATAAATATCCTCCGTTTGGAACCAACTTATAATGACATTCTCCGTCTAAAGTAAAACGGAGAATGACATTCTCCGTCTAAAGTAAAACGGAGAATGACATTCTCCGTCTAAATATAACGGAGAATGATTATTATCTGTCTGTAACTTATGGTTAATGTTCATTTCCGTATAAAAACATACGGATAATGATCTTTATAAGAAGTAATTGTCATTCTCCGTTTAAATATAACGGAGAATGCTATTCGCACAAAATAACAAGATTAAATATCTCACTAACATTTTCTAAGTTAATAATCTTCATAACAAATTCAAATTCAGCATAAATTTGAGATATACAAGCTGATGGATGAATTTCTACAGATGAACTCTCACCTATTTTAAGATCTATAAAAAGAAAAGAAGAAGATCTTCTATCCACAATTGACCTAATCGCATGAAACCACGAGATGATGATGATGATGAAGGATGATCGACGTTCGACTGAAAAACCACAGTGAACTACGAACGATTTTGTGATCTCTAATAAAGATTATATCAATTAATTTCAAATTTCTCGTGAAGAAGAAGAAGAATACGAATTTCTCAATCCAAATCTGAGATTACGAATTCATAATTATATAGATGTCCAAATTTGTGCGAAGGGGTATTTTTGGAACTATGATAATGACAAATTTTGTAAATACATAGCAACTAGAGAGAATCTTGAAATATTTAACGTGGAAAAACTTAATTCTGGGCATTTCATAAAAATAATCCAGCGGGTGGGCATTTCATAAAAGCCCACCCCGAAATTGGGCTTCTCAGCAATTTCCAGATCTATATTTATATATGTAATAAATGGTTCATGATGATTATATAATCAAGTTTGTGAGTGTGGTTCCTCATATTATTATTGCTATTATTGTTGTGGATAATTAGGATAATATTGTGTATTCTTTTGGCTCAAACTATCTAAATCCGTCATGATTTTTATCCACGTTTTTAATTTCAGCCCTAACTTAGAAATGTCATAACTTTTAGCTCAAAACTCGGTTTAATCTCCCGTTTTTTTAAAGAAACGTATTGAAGTTAGATTTCCAAAAACATGTTATAATAGACCTAATTCTTTCTGTAACTTTCTGGAGAATTATTTGAGTGTCAGCTGTACGAAAGACAAATGCGTTCTCGGTGTTTTCGTGATTTCGGGAGTTTCCAGAAACGAAAATGCGATCCGTTTGAAGTTTCGGAAAGCTAACACATAGATCTATAACATACTTTAATTCTAAATTTTAATTCATGCTGAGATGGTACAGTTTTGATTATTAGTAGGAGTTACTATTCGGCATATGTATTTTGTGCGCCCTTGTGTGTAATATAATATTCTATTTAATTTTAACCCATGTTAATGTATATACATTATGTAATTAAATAGAAAATGCAAGCATGAGTAAATGGTTAAATAAATGATGTACGAGGTGTAAGTATTCTATCTAATGTAAGCATGTATAAGTATGGCTTGTAATGAATATGTAGGTTCTATAGTATGTAATGTATGGTACATATAGTAGTGCAAGAGAAAAATGAATGAATGAATGTAATGTAATAATAGATGTAATGTATACAATATACAAGTTAATGAGATGTAATGTTCTATGTTAACACAAATCCTATATTACCTCATGTACCCCCTTACACTATGTTGACACTATCACACTTGACACATTGTTCACTTACACTTTGACACTCTTTAATATGTTTACACTATGTATACCCATTTAACCCTCACTTGCCCCTTTTTCATGTTCACATACACACACATAGCCTCTTAAATAAGTATTTATGAATATAGTTAACTTAGCTATGTATGTATATTATATTATGTTAGCATATTGTGTTGTAATATATAAGTTTATATAACTATTTGAAATACCATGATTATAGACCTAATATTGAATACCAATATATGCATGTGTATATATGTGTAGACATATATAGTTTAAAGTAATAGATTACCTAGTGTATATCCAATGTAAATTCTTGCCTATTTGAGTATTAAATAATTGCATGCTATATAGAGTTGGGTGTATGTTGGCTTGTATAGCCTTGTATTGATGTGTGCTTGCTAGGATAGTCTTGGTTAGGCCTAGTAAGACTTACTGGGTTAGGATATGACCTAGTTTGACCTAGTTTGACTAGTACAGTTGACCAGAGTTGACCAAGGGTTGACTTTGACCTAGTTTGACCTAGATTCATGTAGAATATATTGTAGTGCTTTATATTACCCTTCTGGATATGTTGTGACTTGTGCTGTTCTAATTAGGAGCCAGACACCTCTCCTCGGATAGTATCTTTACCTTGGACATTCAGATATCAGGCGAGTACATTCTCTGATCATTTCATATCCTGCTTAGAATTATATTTCTGCTTTAGATTACTATACTTGATGCTGTCATGACATTATCACGGATTAGTACTATACGGATCTCTTCTTGCGATGTTATCCCCCTCGGGAGCATCGGGTACATTGTGTCATGTGCGTTTCACTTTCATCATGTACTCCTGTGCTTTCACCATACATGTACACTCTTGTGAATCTTGTACTCTCATGTTCACAGAGCTTTCATGTATACTATCATGTGCACCCTTTTAAGGGCCCCATGTGATATCATATACAATAACATAACCTGTTTAGATCCTTGTGTATTGATTGGGGAAACGGGGAGTGCTAGTAGTCATGTGAACAATTCCATAGTAGTGTAGATCATGTACAACTTTTTAGTGTAGATCATGTACAAGTCTGTCCCGTTCACATGTGCTATCTTGTACTCTACATCACTAGCCACTGTTAGTTCTCTATTTATAGTAGATATTTCTATTACAGTTCTCTCTCTGTTTACATACTGTATTTTTTCAGATCATGTATATTATTTTACTGTATGATTATATTTTCTAACCTGCTATGAACTGTTGAGATATAATGTGCTCGCTCCTGTCCTGACTGGACATGTTGATAAATTTTACAGATAGCCTGGAGGTTGCCTGCTAGCCTAGAGAAGACAGTAGAGGTTGCATAGATAGCTAGGGTTTTTTTTCTTATAGTTTATTTTCAGTCATCTTGAGTTGTATTTATGGATTACTGTATTTGGGTTTTGAGATGTATTCTGAGTTTGTATCTTAGATACTTAGACTTCTATCTGTTGTATCTCTTTTCGATTTTATGTTTTATCTATCTTCCTTTATGCTCTACCTTAGATGTGATTGAGTTTACATTCTGCTATGTCACCCCCATTCGGGGAGTATAAACTGTTTAGTCTTATACTGTTAGATGTATTGAGACCTAGGACAGCGTTCTACCGCCGACACTACGGCGTAGGTTGGGCGTTGTTACGTTCTCGTGCCCTAACTCTAGGGTGCGGGTCGTGATAATAAACCTCATATATCTAGACAGCCGTGACCGTATATCGAGGTGGTTTCTATTTTAATATACGTAGCTAGCTATGTCTGCCCCCGCTCTCCAGTATTCTGGTTCTGGGGCATGACAGACAGTTATCTATATAGTCATTTACGTCCTTGACTGATGTAGCTCATGGATAAACTCCAGTCCACGCTCCTCTGATGTGTTTGCCTAAGCCTGGAAGGAAACCAGGCACTCAGAGAGACGTAACAAAATACAAAATATCATGTCAAAAGTAAGACGATATTAAATATATACATATATACTATACCCTCCGAGATCACGGGGGTACAACAAAGACTAACTAGCTAAGTGAAATATAAGTTGATGACAATATTCGCACGTGAGCTGTTAGACTAAGGGAGTACTACCAGCTATGTGCCCTTCGTTGAGGCATTAGCTTATCAGGCATAGAACATTGCATAAAGCATACATGCACGAAACTATAAAGGTGTGCAAAGGAGCTAATGTGCCTAGTAACTGTCCTTTCCATCCAATGAGACTGCACGGATTGCATCCACAATACGTACAATTAGGGTATACTATCTAACACGAGTCAACGAGGGAACAAATTAGACTATAATCGTGGGTAGATTGTGGTTCACATGATTTGGAACTGTTGTACCGTCGAAGGACACGATGAGCTACTACAAGCAAGATATTTTGTACATATTGTCATATTGTTTGTAGTTGACTATATATGCTAGTTCGTGTTTCCTTATCATATCGTACACGCACATATATATATGGGAGAGAGTTCTTGTAACTTACCTCGTAATTTACATGTTATCATGGTCATATTAGTGTTATTCATATTCTTGGCGTGAGATGTAGGTTGGAGAAAGGTACAATCACTAGGCACGTGGACCTCCTCGTGTGGCGTTCTTAGGAACTTGAGATTGTGTTATATATATATAATATATATAATTCGTGTGACGTGACAGTGTGTTCGAGTGACATTCTAAAGTATTAGTATGTTACCCTTTACCCATAGCATGTCCACGTGTTGAAAGTTGTGCTTCTGTATACACTTGTGCACTAGATATTATAGATTCTCATATCCTCTTCTTAATTCATGTTGATATACCTTATCGTGTATCACTGCTTTCATTGCTACATGTTTTAGCGCTTCATATGTTAGATATTGTATGTTGTATTATGTCAAGTTTTAGTTATACTTGCTCAAATCATGACTGGATAATTTTGACAATTTTATGTGTATTTTACTTTGCAATCAACTTGGCGATCATTCTTTCCTCCGGAGATTCATAGTCTGAAGTTGTAGTTTTCTTTGGTATACCTTTAGGCCTCGTTTGGTTACCGGAATTTGAGCTTGGGAAATGAAAGTGATTCCTTTCCTATGTTTGGGAGCCAAAGGAAAGTTGTTGGAAAGGGAAAATGATTTCCAAGAGGTAGGAAAATAGGGGGGAAAGTGGTTCCTCCCATTTATCTAAGGAATCACTTTTCCTCCAACTTTCCCGTATTTATTACAAAAAGTTTTGACCAAAATATCCATGTTCATAATATTATTTACCATTTTTATCCATAATATCTTTTAGACAAAATATTTCTAAGTAATAATTATTTTTATTAGCATGAGGGTATTTTTAGAAAATTGACTTGATTTTGTTTCCTTTTCTTACAAACACCAAACACTATAATGGAAATTGAAGATATATTCCGGCTATAATCTCGATCTTTCCAAACACCGGAAAGGAAAGTTTATAGGAATTATAATTTCCTAAAGGAAAGGAAATACCAAAGAATCAGTTTCCTTTCCTTTCCATTTCGCGAACCAAACGAGGCCTTAGTCTACACTCCTAGTTAGTTATATGGTGTTACATAGTGAGTATTTAGGCCTATTGTCTACTCCTCTTTATAGTCGTTGTGGATGTTATGATATGGTATTGTTGATTTTATTATACTTAAGATTATAGACAATACACTACCGTCGATATTGCAGTGTATGCTTGACTTGGGTGCATGCTCATAACCAAAAACTGAGATCAGGTGATCACGACAATACCATTTGGGATACATAGCTAGATATATTGTAAGTCTACAAAGCAGACCATGGTCGTTACTTTTTTAAATCATACCTTGCCCATCGGCCTTCATGATGTCATCCGAACGTGCATAAGATTGCAAGCCATCATTAAGCATATTCGGACTATGCGTATTTTTTAAGCAATGATGTCAAGATAATAATATATTAAAACAACATCGTATGTTGAATGTATATAAAGAAGGATTCCGTCAAAGGAAACAATACCAAGCACATTGCACCAAAAAAAATTCTTGCATCAACAAAAAAAAGAAGTGAAGAAGAGATGATTCCATAACAACTTGGCTGACATGTTCACAATCTACTTTTCAGAAGATCGTTCATGGTATCGTTTTGCGGATGCTCTATACATTGTAATGCTCGTAGTTTGGATAATGTAGACATCAATGAGAGTATCCAGAAGTATACTCATTTTTAATGTACTTTTTTTCTAACTTAGAGACATTTTTTTCACTGGATCTTTGGCACCCTATAAAGGTCTCCTAACGAGGCGTCCACATCAGATTGGTGATACCTCTAGATATTTCTACGTCCTAAAGAAGTATCACATTGACTCATTTTTTCTTAGATTGCAGTTTTTTCTACTGTGTTTTCTGAATCAATATTTTGATGAAGTCTATTTATATATGAACATACCTGTAAATTGGCATTAATATGTTACCAAAAGACATGATGTTGATCATTCCTGAAGATTGATACTAATAGTCCTTGAAGATTGATGTTGATCATTCCTTAATACTGGTACACATTGCTTATTGAGTTGTGTACACTCAAGGGGGAGTATTTGTCACTAT
This sequence comes from Iris pallida, assembly GCA_029216955.1. Classification (NCBI taxonomy): domain Eukaryota; kingdom Viridiplantae; phylum Streptophyta; class Magnoliopsida; order Asparagales; family Iridaceae; genus Iris; species Iris pallida. The sequence continues at coordinate 28,806 of JANAVB010037624.1, forward strand.
GTAGTTGATTGTGACAACTACAACTAAATAGATATATCATTCTATCTTAAAGATCTGATTCTTAACTGCCTCTTTGTAACAGCCCAAAGACTTGTGAATATATTGTAAAGAAGAAAAAAAATCCTTTGGAGGGTAACGTACCGAATACAAGCAAAGATTCTTTTTTTTCCTTGTTTTATTCCACAAAATTTTTGTATAAGATATATTATAAGTAAGATAAATAGTTTATGAAAATACAAAAGAAGAAATGAGTCGGCTCCATTAGCAATGGCGACATGAGTGCATGCACTCATGTCATCCGTAGAAAAGGCGACATGAGTATTTTTTTCATATAAGAGCATGCACTATTGTCGCAAATAACAATGACGACATGAATGCAGTTACAATTTTTTCTGCTACTAAGTCGCCAATTGTACTGGCGTTTTGGAAGTAACGAGAGGAAAAAAAAAAGAAAAAAAACCTACACACCATTAACAATGACGAGTTGCTTACATGCTTTATTTGCTACATGTTTGCTACATGCTTACATGTTTGTTTGTGTTGCTAAATGTTTGCTTACATGCCGCACTATTAACTCTTTTTTCAAGCACTCACTGCTACATACTTTGCTACATGTTGCTGTATAAATACACTTAGAACGCCAAAGCCATCAGCGACATGAGAGTATGCACTCATGTCGCCAATGCTAACGACGACTTAGGCATTTTTGTTGTTAAAAAATCGTCTGTAAGGCCAGAAAATATTCCACTTCTTTGAGAAAAAAATAAATACTCAAATCGTCATTGCTACTTGCGACATGAGTGTATGCACTCGTATTGCCATTACTAATGGCGACTTATTTCTTCTTCATATTTCCCCAAGCTTTTTTCTTATTTATAATATATCGTATACGAAAATTTCTGTTTCTTCCAACAGAGTTCCTGAACAACCACCAAGTATTTTAGGATACAACATAATATACCTAGTAATAGTGTTGGCCGCCTAATATGTAAACATAGGTTTTTGTGCTTGGGATATTTTCTCCATGCTCCTTTTATTCCCACATTGTCTGGCTAACTAACCTAACATGTATCTATATTTAGATGGCCATGAGCTTAATGAATACAATTAGGACCCCAAAAAATTTTAAATTGGTCGGAGCTATTTTTGGAAAGGAGAAACGACAGATTAGTTGAGTCCGACACTCCAAGTGTTTCTTGTTGGAGCTTTTCCTTGACATGCAGAGAGCTTGTTCTCAATATGTCTAGTGAATTTTAGTCCCACATTGAAAAAGCAACATAAGATATCTCAATATAATACTTGCTATGTGTTGTTGAGATATACATGAGGTGGTGACACTAAGGAGGGAACCATGTGGATGATTTTATTGGAAGGTAAGGTTAAGTCTCCATAGTAAAGCTTAAGCATTTTGCTCTTGAAAATTTATTTCCATTGGATCTAAGCGACTCGGACTCGGACTCGGGCTCATGAGACGTAATGTGGCATTTTGTTGGCGCACTTAGCACGTCAGCATCGTCGCTAGGTGCATAGTGCGCATAAGTTGCGCTCGTTGCACGAGCCTCTTGAGTAGCCATTCGTGCGCCAGTTCGGGCTGTCCGATTGTGCGGCCAGATGGCGCGCCAGTTGGCGCTGCCAGATGGTGTAGCAGGTGGCGCGGCGGTTGGCGCAGTGCGCAGGTGCGCAGTTTGCGTTGTGCGCATTCGGCGCGTATGGCGCAAGTTGCGCAGGTGGCGTGCGCTGTGCGCCAGTTGGCTCAGATCGTGTCTGTGTACGATTTGAGCAGTTACAACACGTTCTGAGCAGTTTTTTTCACGTCCCGAATGTTTGCTAACTGGATAGTTATATCGCGGGCCTATATGAGGTTCTCTTTCTCTCTTTCTCAGTACACAAGTGTTCAGAATACATTCCTTACGAATTACATAGAGTTTGAGAGAGAAGAGAAGCAGAGCACCAGCGCCACTTAGCGCAGGAGTCCGTGCGCCATCCGACGAGTCAGAAGAGCGGAGTGTTCCAAAGTTCTCTGTCGAACTTGCTGGTTCCTGAAAGATGTTCGTGTGGGACGAATCAAGCTTTGAGCGTCGGTGATCATTCACCCCAGTAGGCTGTTCTTCCATCCACTTCATCGCCTGTCATCCACTTTAACTCATTTGAACGAGAACAGTTTTGATCTAATCAAAAACTGTTAGTGGTTATTGATGCTGCTAGCAATTTGATTTGTACTTTCTTTTTAGAAGAATTACATTCGTCCACTGCTATTATGAAATCTTTTTAGATTTTCGTCTTTCAGAACCCTCTAAGGATCTCTGTTGTGCACCTTCTTTGAAGTGTTGCGTTGGAACATTATTTTATAATCGTTTTATTTCTTAGTTTTCTATCGAAAATTACGTCCTGGGAATAACAATCTCAAAGCTTGATTGCAAGATGGAAAACTTTCGTGCTTCGCTAATCAATCCTAACTTCACAAAGTTAGAGCAATTTGATAGTAAACACTATCATATCTAAAAAATGAAGGTTAGTCTCAATATTCAATTCTCTGACTGTCACTTCCAGTTTTCATAATTGAGGGTAAAATAGTCATTTTCCATACTCTATTATTTTGTGAATATTTAGTTATTAATATTGTTATTTGGGGATTAGTTTGGTCGGGTTTGAATTTCGTCTAGTTTCGACTTGTGTTAGTGGCCCGGGTAGCTTAGACTATAGTCGAAACCCAAAGATTAGTTAGACATGGCCCACAAACTCCACTAATTAGTCTAGTATAATTAGGCTAATCCCACATGACTAGATAGTTCATTTAGATATTAGATTTGACCCCTTTTGACCCCAAACCATCACATACACCTAATTAACCAAAGGGAGACTAGTTGAGGGCAAAGTAGACTTTTCCCATTGGGCCCATTAGGGTTAGAGGTGGCCGGCCATATAGGGTTGGAATCACGCCTCTTTTATTTCATTAGTTGCCTTTTTTTCCCCAAATTAGTTCTTCCCCAAACCTGAGAGCTTCCATCTTGATTTTGATCCCATAAATTCCTCCATTCTTCCTCTATTCCTCTCAATCCACCAAGAAGGAGTTGCTAGCTAGGAGTGGGAGGAAGGAGCAAGGAAGGGTGTCCAATTTCAAGGAGTTTTCGTGTCGGAACCGTGTCCTTTTGAGTGTATCATTGGGATCCAACTCCCAATAGGTATAACCTCTCTCTAATCTATGTTTCCTTGTTTTAGATAGTTTTGCATTCATAGGAACCACCCCCATGCATGAACCACCATTAGGATTCATTTTGAGGCTCTCTTGAGTCCTCTTTAAGATTTTGTGGTAGATTGGTGTCCTACATGGAGAGTTTCCAAATGGGACACCCCATGTGTTTGATTTTATGTTCGATAGGCTTATTTGTCTTCTAATTTCAGATTTATATGTGTTAGAGAGTAGATTGACCATGGTTAGGATGGTTAGACTTGTTATCATTTGTATACTAATGTTTGAATCTAAGTGGTTTAGCCTACAAGTCATGTTTTAAGTCTCTAAATGTCATTTTGATATATATTAATATAGTAAACTGTTATATATATATATATATATATATATAGATATATATATATATATATATATTATATATATATATATATATAGTGTTAGTATGTAGATAGGGGTAGATTTGTTATGTGTTGTGAGTGTGAAGGGAATGATGAAGTGATATGTGAGAATGTGTGTGTGTGTGTGTGGGTTTAGAAGTGAATGAGGGGGGGGGGGATGTAATGCCCCGCTCCGCACGGCGTATTACGCTGAGATGTTGACTCAAAGAGTCGCGTTGACCGAATAAAATGTATCGATTTGAATCGATACGAGAGTTACGTTGTCTCGAGCAATGCATCGAACTAAGTCAATGCGAAGAGTTGCATTGTCCTAAGGAATGTATCGAGTTAAATCGATGCGAAGCGTTGCATTGCCCCGAAGGATAAGTGCGTTGAATCAGCTTGAAGATTCTAAGAAATCGAATCGATCCAAGGCGCAAGTCCAATTCGATACAAGTAATTTAGTTGGTTTCATGTACACGCTATTTATTTACGTTGAAATATTAGAGGTCGATATTTTGCCTCATTCGCAACGGGTCCGCAAAATCCAAATTACCGCCTCGCAATGGGTTGAGATTTGGACACGGTAGGCCGAAATCGATCGAGTAGTTCAATAAAACAAGAAGTGCTCGAATGGCTAGGAAGTTTTGGCCGTGCAACAAAGTAATGAAATCGAGCCGCATCAGCTCGGCAAACAACAAGCCGTATCGGCTTAAGGTGGGAGGATTGACTCTTATTTTACTCATTCATGCCTAAGTAAGAATGTATCATTGTATGCTAAGTTAACCTATCGACGCCACGGGCGTGGTCCAATCGGAAGATAAATCATAGTGTGTGTTGAACACTAGTTAGAACAATTGAAATGAAACGTGCATCAAATGCACGAATCGCTAGGGAACATTGGATATCGCAAAGGCGAGCACCTCGGTACGCAAGCCACAAGAACATGGGTTAACTGTATTCGGCGAGTGCCTTCGTGCACGAGCCATTCTGTGCCTTCGCACACGAGTTAGAAAGGCTAGCACATTGAAAGATTTTAAAGGCTAGCGCCCTAGCATGCAAGCCACGAACATTGTACATTAAAGCTAAGAACATGGAATTACGGTATCGAGGTATTCATCGCATGCACGACTCAAAGAAATGAGAATAATCGTGTCAAAGTGTGCCTACGTGCACGGGAATCATAAAAGATGGCTTCATTACGAAGAGAACTATTGTGGCATGAAGGTGACGAAACTGTCAGATATGACATGATGCCTCGAAAAGTGTTCGGGACCTTTGGGTCGTTCGGTTGACGAACATTGAGTTAAGGTATAATGCCATTGAACATTGTAACGGAGTATGAAATGTGAGAACATAGAAAGTTAATGGAAGAAATATGAGATGATAAAGTCTGAGTCTCGGACTCAAGACTATGTTTGGTTGTTTGAATAATAGTGTGTTGCATGGTCGAATGGACTTAAAAAAATTGAGATAATCTCCCATGCACGGGAATATTCCCTTCGAATGGGTGCGCCGGGGCACCGGGACCGTTTGACCTAGGAGGGATATAATCTTTGATGGACGCACATCTGTAAGACTACTAGCAACCGGTTATAGATGTGAAAAGCCGTAAAAGATGGTATGCATACGGTATGCCTTCGGTTGTTTGGGATAGCAACCCAACCCGTGAAGCGCCGGGCTACCCAATTTGAGAAAGAAAAGAAAAGAGAAACTTTTAGTCCATTCTGGCGCGGATACGCCAACGAACTTCATATAGTTAAGGAACGATGGGTTGAAAGTACCGGCACGTATGTATCCTGCACACATAGATGTTTGCCATTAAAACTCTTTGATTGATTGATGTTTTAGTTACAAATAGAATAGAGTACAATACAGGACTTAGACATAGTCCTAGGAGTACACTTTTGTTTTTATCTGGGTACGGTGTCGATGGAGCGAGTGGTAATACGTTGACTCCGTTGACGATCTGACGACGATCTCGAACTCTCTAAAGGTCTGGGTTGCTCTGGATATCGGAGCGTTGCGAGGAGAAGTGGACACTGAGTGTCTCTTCTGGCCTCTGTATGTGGATATAACAGTCTATGTATATATCTTCCTCTGTCCGTATATGTCTCTCTGTTGGGTGAAGGAATTATAGTGCCCGTCCCTACATCGTGCCCCGTCCTCCATCTACGAGGTGCACAAGAAAGGAACACTGTCGCTATCGATTCGGTTGGGACCGATAGGTCAGGATCGATCGAGTCGATCGAACGGAAACGGTTGAATTAAGATCCATTCCCCGTTATGGAATGGCCTCTTCGGAACCAAGTCCCATATTCAGCTGGTTGTGCCTCAAGGATTGACTCTGTGACTGAGTCGGGAGAGACCTCCCGTTGCCCTGCTTTTTACGCCGTTTGCGTTGGTTTTGGCTTTGTTTTCTGAATGCATTTTCGAGAATTTTTTGATGGTTTTCATGGCTTGCATTTCAAACTCGCATTTCCTATTAAACTTCTTAAATAATGCAGTGTTCTAATCGGTTGCTTGTGCAATTTTAGGTAATCGCGTAGGCGACGTCTAGCGCGACCAACAAATTCTCTCGTATGAAGTAAACTCAAGGTGAGTGGCTGACCCTTCTCTTCTCGACCCCTTCTTAGTAAATCGACAGTATTGTTGCGAATGAAAGAATGAATGCAAGGGCAAGGGCACGGGCACGGTAAAATGATCAAGTTTTCAAGAGAACGTAGGCTATACCTTAATAACCAAATAATGTCTTAACTCGGTCATTGGACAACTTGTCGACAAGGAGAGAGTTTTCTCGAGCGAAAACTCGGGGCCACGGGACCGACTCGGCCTAGGAGGAAACACAGTATAGCTGTGCTGGATGATAGCACGGGTTAAGCGGGGACTTGCAGCGGGACTTGCTACTTGCGCTGCAAGGGCCCCGACTAACAAAGCTATAGTCCAGGATGGCTTGTGATGTCAGTGACCAAACACACGTAATATTGTACTTGGTGTATAAATGATAACAATTGACAGGAAAAAACATGGTAAGTTTTATAAGGCATGGCGCGGTCCGCCGTAGGTAAGTTCCAACGTATTTTTATATTATGCTTGTTTGAAATTCATTAGGATGGTTAGAAACATTCATACATTAAGTTATATAAACTCTTCAACCAAATGAGAGCTTGGAACTTAAATAGCCACGCACCAGTACAAAGTGTAATGTACTAATCCTCGCTCTCTATGCAGGTACCCCGAACCACGAAGGGCGTGCCACTCAAAGCTTAAGGCGACGTGAACAATTTTGAATTCTAGTCCGTGTGTTGAAGGCTTGTTTCTGAATTCTTTTGAAGACTCCGCACTTAGTACAAAAGAAGAAATGACGACTCGGCTTCCCTCGATCGCAGGTGGAAAGTGTAACTATTTTGCATGTAAAAAAGGATGTAATGTATGGAACGACTATCTCATCAGCGTTCGTTTTGTAAGTTGAGTCATGTTGTAGCCCGTGCGGCAATGATTGTAATGGAGTCAATGTAAATGAAGTTTTATTATCAATGAAAAGCCTACTTCTATTTCAAATGTGTCAATCAATTTCTCTGCATATTCTAACTTGATGTTGTGTTTCGGATAACCTTATGACTACGCCTTGTGCGATCGCAACTTAGGTTCGCACGGCATCATGCCCGAGGGACGACTATCGATTCTACGAAATCGGGGCGTGACATAATGGTATCAGAACACGGCTTTACATCCTTTGGCCTCACGTATAAAGTTTCAAACCTTTGACCTCGCATCGATGAGATAAGTTGTTCTATACAATGAGTCATAATAATTTGAGACTGATGCGTTTGCCTTCGTATTGCAGAAGTGCCGGAACCCACGGCCGGGCAAGAGCAGAGCGCTTCTAGCGGCTCTAGTAGTTCGCATCGTTCGCGGACCGGACCTTCTAGCAATACCATCGAAAGGATGCTGCATGATGGAGGCGCAGTGGAACCAGTCTGAGAACAGACATCAACAGACAGAGGCACGACAGGCCCAGTTCGAAGCTCGCTTCGACGCACAAGCTAAGCTGCAATAAAAGCAACTAGATACTCTGCAGCAGATCATCCAGATAATTGTGGCCAACAGAAATTCTGCGACTGCGTCTACCATCACCGTACCTACTGTCACCGTGCCGTCGGTCTAATCCATTGAAGTCAACACGGAGGATCCCGAGCGTCAACCGGCGGCACCGAAAAGTACAACTTTGAAGTGTTAGAATTTAAGAAAGCTTGCCGCACTTCCTTCAGCGGTACCGAAGGCCCTTCTATGGCAATCGACTGGTTGGAAGAGCTGGAAGATCACTTTGAGCTCCTCGACATTGAAGAATCAAAGCAAGTCGCATGCGCACAACTTTAACTACGGTTGAATGCGCACGACTGGTGGGTCGTGCACAAGCGAGCGATCCGACACGATAACAACTCAGCGTCGATCTCTTGGGCCACGTTCTGCAAAGCTTTTGAAGTCGAGTACCTCCCGTCAACCGCTTATCAAGCAAAGGAAAATGAGTTCATGTAGTTGAGGCAAAGAAATCGGACCGTAGAACAGTATGCCGCAGAATTCAACAAGTTATCCAAATTTGCTGGTACGTTTCTTCTTACAGAGGAGTGCCGTGTGCGACGGTTCAAAGTGGGTCTGCGACGCTTTTTCGGTGCACATGGGGGTCCTGGAGTACCAGACCACGGGTGAGGCTCTGAATCACGCTCTCTGTCTTGAGAGTGAATACCCTTCCGTTGCTGCCGACGTTGTGCACCACTCCAATCACAAACGTCCTAGCTATACGGAAGGCAACAACTACACATCAAAGCATCCAAATCATGGCGGCAACAAGGGACGAACCCCACCGTTACCCTGTGCCAAATATCAAAACTTCGGCCACTATGCCAACGACTGTCATGTTCTCGACGGAGGATGCTTCAACTGTAGAGCAAGGGGCCACCAAATACGAGATTGCCCCCGAAAATAGAATCGTAATGCCCCGCCACAACAACACAGTCAAGAGAACCGAGGACAGGCGCCCCGACCTCCTCAGTCCGCTCAACCTAACAACCTAGATCGGCGTCCTAATGCCCAAGGGCGCATCTTCGCCCTGACTCGAGACGAGGCGTTCGCTTCCGACACTGTTGTGACAGGTATATTGAATTTCAATAATGTACCTGCTCGTGTGTTATTTGATTTAGGCACTTTGCATACTTTTATATCGGCGGACTTTGCCACCGAGCACAAATTTCCTATAATGTCGTTAGACCTCGATCTTAGCGTAAGTATGCCTTCGGGCGTGCCACTACTCACAAATTTAGCCTGCGGGGGAGGAACCATATGTATTGGGGGTCAAAAGATCGGTCTTGATACGATAGTTCTAGATATGAAGGACTTCCACATCATACTGGGCATGGATTGGCTCGGTCCTTGCAACACTACCAACGACTGTGTAGAAAAGAGGGTCACCTTCTACATACCTGGAGTGCCCGAATTTGCTTTCGTGTAGTGAAGCATCACCGACCTGCATGGTGATCTCGACAATTTTGGCTCGAAAGCTGCTATATTTCGGATGCGAAGGCTACTTAGCGTCCGTTCATGACATGAGACAGGATGGTGCAAACGAGGGTCAGACGACGTTGTGGCAGAATTTCCAGACATGTTCCCGGACGAGCTACCCGGCATGTCGCCCGATCAAAAAATAGAGTTCACCATCGACATATTCTCGGACACCCGACCGATTTCGAAAGCTCCGTACAGAATAGCCACTGCAGAATTGAAAGAACTGAAGGCACAACTACAAGAATTACTTGAAAAAGGGTTCATCCGTCCGAGTGTCTCGCCGTGGGGTGCGTCTGTGCTTGTTTGCCATGAAATATAAAAGAGCAGAACAGTTTTATGGGAGGACTGGACTTTTACTTCACGTTACAAACTCGCTTGTACAAAGAAAGCCTAGGGACAAAAACCTAGGTATAACAATCTAAGTACAATTATTTATTTTTGATTCTGGAGGGTAATGATAGAGGCTCGGGAAGGCGACGGCAGCCCTGCCTTACTCCTTGGACGATCGGTATGCAGCCTTGGCTCCTGTGACGAGATGGATGACATTGATAAAGAAATGCACTTCTTGCTCCTCGTATTGCTCTTCTGGCTTCTCTCTCTCAGGATTGATCTCTGTGGATTTTTCTCTCTGATTATTGGGAGGAGTGTCTCTCTGTATGTGCGTATCTCTTTCTGTCAGTCTCCATATCACAAGGGAATGATACCTTGCTATTTATAATAGTGGGAGCATCATTAGGGTTTATAATGATTGCCTCTTGAGATGGCGGCGGCCTGTGGATTGGTCAATCTAGGCCATTCGTTTTGATTGTGACGAATCCGGACCATTGAGTGTAGATTACACCAAATATTATCAGCAATTAATGCTGATTGGAATAAATCTTCCTCATAATGATCTTCTGATATCTGCGAATAAATTTGATTTATTCTCCTACCACGTGTCCCAGATTATTAGGATTTGACCCAATCTTTGATTGCAATAAATCCGAGAAATTGATCGACTTAGGACACGTGTCCTAGGAGCCACTGGGGGATCTGAACCGTATGACGATTAAGCCGCATATGATTTTGGATCGCATAAGGTTAGGGCCACGTGTCAGGGCTGCCTGGGTAGTGGCCCTCCTTCGAGCCTTTGAACCGCATGGAGGGGATCATTGCGAGCCGCATAGGGATACATCCGCCTGAGCCGCATGGAAATGGTCCTCTTGAATCGCATGGGAAGGCCTTTGCTTGAGCCGCATGAGGCTGTCTCGGCCTGAACCGCATAGGGCGGCTTCATTCTGAACCGCATGAGAAGTCTTTGCTCGAGCCGCATGAGGCTGTCTCGGCCTTAGCCGCATAAGACGACTTCATTCTGAACCGCATGAGGAGTCTTTGCTCGAGCCGCATACGAACGCCCACGTGGCAAAGCCACGTGGCATTTTTATGGATCTCGGCGGATTGTGTCAGAGATCTTTTTCTCTTCCCTAGGGGTCTGTCATTATGACAGAGTCATAATTACTTCTTTTTGCGTCATGGCTGTCACTTTTTCAGAGTTTGTCAGCCGTCAAAATTAATACAAGAGGACAGAGGAGAGGACTGTCCCGCCACGTGTCTTCTGAGCCGCATGGGATGTCTTGGGCCGCATAGTCCCTTATGTCGCATGACTCTCTGAGCCGCATGGGCTTTCTGCCGCATGGGGTTCCTTGGCCGCATAGATCATTTTTTTTAATATTTTCCATGCTTCTACAAGACCCCCTTCAAAGTTTTCAATTTGCAAAATTGAAATACTTTGAATAAGAAGCATGATCGTATTCTTCTGGCCGCATATGCCGCCCTTGCCGCATGAGTATTTAAACCGCATAGATAGGTGAGTCCGCACAGATAGTTCAGCCACATAGAACTTTCGGCCACATCATCGTTGCCACGTATGGCAATCCTTTGCATTAAATGCTGTTTGATTCGCTGCCAGCTTTAAAGGCCACTTTTTGGTGCGGGATCCGAGGAGCTTGGCCTCCATTTTTGGTGCTTATTTTGATAACCGAAGAGTCGGTCTGCGTGTATGCACGGGGATCAAAACGCTTCACTTTTGTTTATAAATATGGATGAGTTTGGCCGGAGGACTTCTTTACCTTCTCCTTCGTTCATTTTTGCTGTCTCCTCTTCCTTATCTTCTTTTTCCGACTGTCGAAGCAAATGGCTCCTAAGTCTCTCCAAAAGCCCTGCCGCTGCGAAGGGCAAGAAGGTGACGTCTTCGTCGGCCGTCGAGCCTGAAGCGCCCGAAGTGCCCTCTGATGTTCGTCCTGCTTTCAATGGTAAGGGTTGCATTTGAATCTTGAGAACCCATGGCTCTGTTGCATATTTATGCACAAGCCTCCACCCAAGTTGATGGTAGAGCCGCATATGCTGTATGGGCCGCATGACTTTCTCATATCCGAGCCGTATAGAAAATACCCCATGTTTGAACCACATGAGAAGGATTTGAGTCTCTAGATAAAAACCGCATAAAGTCTCCTCTGAACGGAGCCGCATACGTTCTAACAGGCTGAACCGCATGGCATTTTACGCCGTATGAGCTCTTCTGTTAGAACTGCGTATATTTAACTGATCCGCATAAGCTATCGAGCTAGTGTCATATGGAACTCCGTCTGATTTGGACCGCATGAGACTGTGTTGACCCGAACCGCATAGGCTTCCTCGAAACCGCATCTTCCGAGGCCCAATTGGAATGGAGCCGCATAAGGCTTCGTTGACCCGAGCCACATAGGCTCGTGGGAACTTCTTTATTCAGTATTTTTTTGCTTTAACCATCTTTTAATCATGTTTCTCTTTGTCCTTTTTTTCAGTGAACCTCCAAACCAACCCAGAGAGCTTCTTGTGGGTTCAGCTCAGTTCGCCGTGGGCGTGCGGCTTGATGACTTAATCCGTCTGAATCAGCTTCCCGCTAATGAACCTAGGGAGAGAGTGGCTGCCATTAACAACCAACCTTTCCACTTTCTTGTTCCATGATGAATTCGGAGAAGCTGGATGGAGAATATCGAAACCGGCGTTTCTCTTTGGGGACGCCTTTTCCATAAAGAACTCCCGATTGCTGGATGTTTCGGAGCACTGGGATTTTTCTGTAGACGGGGTAGAGATCCATATCCTGAGATGGAGCGGCATTATCCTCTCTCATGGTTTAAACATGGTACCGTTGGGCAGGACAATGGTGGGCTCCCTGACTCCCACCCAATCGGAAATGTTTGTGAGCAACATCCACTACAACAGGCACACGGGTTTAGTATGTGCGGGCAAGGAATCAGTGAGTCGGACTGTGATGGGGCTGCTCCCTGGCACTTTTGTAAACATGACTGGCCCTAATTTTACTTTCGCTCTAGCTGATACTTTTCTGAATCAGCTCGCTCGCAAGGGGTCTTATTCCATAGGCAGGTTGTCGCTGTTGAACTAGATCAACCCCATTCCCACATGGACTAATCTTACCTCATGGATCTTGAGGAAGTATGGGGAATACCTTCGGGAAATTAACCTCTACTACGCCGTCAGGGGTACCTGCTACGGGTTGCCCATTAACAAGCCTTTGTTTATGGCTCTTTTGGAGCTGTATAATCGGCGTACAGGGACTTTCTTTGCCCCCGGAGGAGAGCTGGGGCTTGCTCTCCATGAGATGTACGCCGTTTCTAGATTGCCGTGGGGAGGTGAAGATTTGAAGCATATACACCGACGAACGAAGAATTCGAAGACCTGGATCGACGATTTCCTGGTTTCGTCGCCGTGTACCAAGAACTGTTGTGCCATCATAGTGCCTGCCACCAGCTGGCTATCAAAAAAGAAAATAGCTCAGAAGGGAGCGCCCCTCACACCACGGCCTGGGTATTGTATCTTTTCAAGTTGCGTCCCTCCGGCCAAGTTTCGTCTCGAACTCCTCGAACCCCGGAGGAAGTGAAGGACATGATGTTGAAGGTCAAAAGGTCGAGGTCTACCCGTGACCGGTTTGGGAGTCGTACTGACTCCCTCAGTTACTTCCACTATGGTACCCGGGAGATGTCTGATAAAGCGATCTTAGCTGGGTTCTTGATGGTGTGGCTACGCAATTGCGTAGTCTCGGGTGGCACGGGTTCTATGGAAAGGATCAGCCGCCATTTTATTCTTCCTGCTGTGAAATTGGTCTTCAAGGCAAGACTGGCGCTCTTCCCGGCCATGGTGTGTAGCATACACCACGGCCTTCGTACCTTTTCATCCAAAGTCATTGCTCGTGATGTGACGATGGACTTTGAACGGATAGAACTACCATACCACTACCTCATGGGGTGGTTATTGATGCACTATCGTCATTAATGAGGCCAGGAACTGATGAAAATGTAACCAATGATGACGCCTTCCTTTTCCGGTACCGTCATCAGCCTTGGAAGCACGATACCATGTCGGCCTGCCGAAGGGCGTTGGCGAGAGTTGATGGGCCCGAATTCTTTGTATCTCTCCCTGAATTCACCCCTAGAGAAGTGAGGAGGGTACACATTGACGGCGTTGATCCTCTCCAACTTTTATCTGAGAAGATGCTTCTTTGGTTACGCAACATCCGCCCCGCGCACCTGGTGTATCGTTACCGGAATAAAGTATACCTGGAGCCTTATCTGCCCAGTAGATTTTCCTGTCAATTTGGGTATAGTCAATTGTTCCTGGATCGTCCTAGCGCTTGCTTGAGCTTTGAGGGCAGTGTACTCGATGGCGTCCGGGCTTGGTATTATTATAATACGGCCCATACCCGGGCCAGCTTCTCAGTCTCCGATGCCAAGATGGCAGGGGATATCTTGTATATAGCGGCCCTTTATCATGTTGCAGCGAGCAAGCCTCCTGTCGATTTTGATATGAATACTAGCTTCATCGCTGGCACCGGTTTGGCTGAGAAGCCAGAGGGATCCAAGAAGAGGAAGAGGAGGGAGAACAGGGTTCCTGCGTCGGACTCAGAGTCCACTAGGGCAGATGAGGAGAATGACGAACAAGATGCCGATGACTCATCGCATTCTTCGGACGAGGAAGTTGGGAATCAACCCCCTATCATGCCGGATGAAAGGGCTGCGGGTCAACCGTCTACTTGGTCTGACGAGGTGGTGGAGGATCAACTATCTGCGGTACCTGGCCCTTCACGTAAACGAAGCAGGCACGTGACTATCGCTGATGACCGAACCTATTCCACGAAGCACGCTGCGGTAAGACGTCGCAGGCTGTTTGTTGATGATGTGGACGTTGTTCCTGAGGTGATTTGGGTTTCAGCTGTTTCCTTTCTTCTTTCTATGTTATGGCCTAATCATTTGTTTCTTTTGCTCTTTATAGGCGTCGGATGAGCTCGCTCCTCAGGACCCGATTACCGAGGCTAACCTGGTCCTGTCTCATTTAGTCAGTGATGTGTGTACCGCTATCATTGCTGCTGGGGTGCTTCCGGTTGTGGCCGAGGATTTCTACCTTGCTGGGACCTCAACCCAGGGGATGGGGGCTTTGCCGCGCCCGTCTCTGAGACATCCGAACCCCAACATGATAACTTTGTGGGTGGGGAAACTACGCCGCTGTAAACGAGCCGTCGCCCCCACGCTCTTCCCCTGGTAATACAAATCAAACCATAGCTCGTGAATAAGCCTATGTATTCCGTCACCTTATCTTTCAGATTATGTCGACTAATGGTTGCTTTGGATGTTCAGATCCCAACCCTTCATTGCCAGTGATGGATATTGCTGGATCGAACCCTACCGGGGAGGGCCTGACGGAACCTCCCTGTATCGAGGGACCTTCGTCTGGATCGAGTTCGGGGTCCCAGGTAGCAGTGCAGCTGGGACAAGGGACGATGCTCCCTGTGTCCTCCTCTGCGAATGTAGTTTCGGGGGTCAACCTTTCCTCCCTGCCGAGCATCCAGGCTCTTCGGGGGCGGAAGAGGAGTTAGCCGCCATTCAAGCATCTTTCCATACGGAATTTGCTTCCTTGGTGGCGGGTACAGTAACTTCTGAAGCTGCTCCTTCGGTACCATTTGCCACTCTCCCTCTGATGCCGTCCTCTTCAGAGGTCTTGGATGACGCGTTACAGGATGTGGTTGCCAGTTTCCATCGCCACCTGAAGAGGGGGATCGAGGCAGCGCGGTGGAAAGGGGGACTCCCTTTACTCTGGCCCGTCGATGTGTCGGTGGCCAGATTAATATCCTTAAGACACTCCCTGGCAGAGGAGAACTGGCTACGCTTCTGGAGCCTAAGCTATTAGAAGCTGATCGTCTCGTGGCCCAGTTTCGCTTGTTGCAGCAGACTGATTTACCCGCGGTCATAAATCAAGAGCGCAACTTCCTCATTACGCGGTGGAGAAAGTGATGGCTGCCCGAGAATTGCTCAAGCCGACTATATTGAAGGACCGCCGGGATTTGACCCGGTTGCACGATCTGTGGAGCCACCGGCTGACGATTGTGCGGCTCGGGAAGCGACTGCCTCTCGCGGGGTAACCGACACCCGGGAACAAATCCTCAAACTCCAAAGAAAGCTGGCCTTCTTGGAGTCCGAGCTGGAGGCTGCTTGTACTGAAAAAGGAATTGCCATCCAGGAAGCTGACAAGCTTAGTAGGGCCTCTGCCAATCTAGAACTTGCCCTGAAGAAGATAGAGACCAACTGGCAGGCCTATATGTATCTAAATGATGCGGAGCAACTATCCCAAGAGGCCGAGCGCCGAGCTAAACAGAGGCTTGAGCGGGGGACTGTCTTGGTGAGAAACCGGCTTCTGGAATTGTGTAATGCTGAGCTGTAGTCGGCCTTTTCTTCTTATTTGTTTCTGTTTTCTTTCTTTCTGAAAGGGATGTGATCCCGACATATGTAATACTTTTTTCTTCCTTCAAATAAAGAGTACTTTCCCTTCTACCCTTCATTCGCGTTTGTTTGTTGTACCTACGATATTATGGTGATGTTCTCTCCGCATAGGGGATATTTGTGGACCTGTTACCAATGGCATACCTTGGTTTTAGGTACAGATAACAAGTTTTGGTCAGGATACCTGAAGCAGCCATGGCAAGGTGGTCATGGGTGCTCTTGGTATTGGAAAAAGGAATGCCGTAGAGCAGCTGGGCTCCTGGGGCATGATGAGATGGTAGGTTTGTGCTAAGAAACTTAGCTGAGAATATTTGTGGGCCTATTATCCTTGGCGTACCCTGGTTTAGGATACGGATAATAAGATGAAGGGGAACTGACATACTTGCTCAGAGGTAATGAGGACATGGCAAGTAGGAAAGTTTTTTAAACGTAGAGTCTTCATACTCAGAGGTAATGAGGACATGGCAGGAGTGAACTCGACGAAGGATATTGGTGGTCAACAGAGGACACTTGTGGTCAACAGAGGACATTTGTGGTCAACTGAGGACACTTGTGGTCAACAGAGGACATTTATGGTCAACAGAGGACACTTGTGGTCAACAGAGGACATTTGTGGACCTATTACCTTTGGCGTACTCCGGTTGTGGGTACAGATAATAGGTCGAAAGGGGATCATCATACTTACTCAGATGTAAGGAGGACATGGCAAGTATGAAGGTTTCTTCGACGGAGCCTTCCCATTCAGAGGTAATGAGGACATGACAGGAGTGGGCTCAATGAAGGAGGGCACATAGAACGACTCAGAGGTAATGAGGACATGGAAGTTCTATATAAGGGGTGATTTGTTTTTGGCGGAAGTGGAACGACTCAGAGGTAATAAGGACATGGCCGTTTTGGAAATTTGTGGATCGATTACCCTTTTTGTGCACTAAAAGTGCGGGTATTGGATCATGGGGAGGATCTCCTCCAGAAAGGAAGTTCAGAGGTATGATCATACATAACTTTCTATCTGAAAGAGTGACCGGGATGTGAGTTCAGAGGCACCAGGGGTACATGACTCGAAAATCTGGAGAATGGTGAGCGTGAGTTCAGCGGTACCAGTGGGTACATGACTCGAAAATCTGAAAAACTATGAGGGTGAGTTCAGTGGTACCAGCGGGTACATGACTCAATAATCTGGAGAATGTTGTTTAGACATAATATTTCTTCAGAAACTTGCCATTGACAGGCAACATGATCAAGTCTCCATTTTGCTCAGCGAGGCGGTAAGCACCGTTGGAGAACACGGCCTCGATGACAAATGGACCTTCCTATTTTGGCTGGAACTTGCCGGCGATCTTGTGAGTCATAACTATTGGCCTCCGGACTGCCAGAACAAGATTGCCCACTTGGAATGTTCTAATTTTGACCTTCTTGTTGAAGGCTCCTGAGATGCGTACTTGGTATAGCTCGATCCTTTGCTGAGCTAGGAGGCGCTTTTCATCTAAGGCCTCCAACTCTTGTAGTCGACGTCAGTAGTTGTCATCCGTCATCAATTGATAAGTGAGGGCGACGCGGAGTGAGGGTATTTGAGTCTCTAATGGGAGAACTGCCTCACTCTCGTATACTAGTGAGAATGGTGTGTTCCCGGTAGCTGTTCGGACTGTAGTACGGTACGCCCATAAACACTCGCCGAGCTTCTCGTTCCAGTCGCGTTTGTTGGAGGAGACAAACTTCTTGAGAAGTTTGATGATTGTTTTGTTGAATGCCTCTGCCAACCCGTTCGCTGTCGGGTTGTACGGCATCGAAGCAATATTCTGAATACGGTGCTTATCGCAAAACCGATAGAAAGTGTGGCTTGCAAACTGCGGACCATTATTATGGATGATCCTTCGGGGCAGTCCAAAGCGGTAGATGACGTGATGCTTAAGGAAGCTGATCATGTTTGAAGTCTTGACTTCTGCGAGTGGGACAACTTCCGCCCATTTGGAGAAGTAATCAGTGATCGCAAGTATGAAGCGATGTCCTCGGGAGGAAGGTGGGGTGATTGGACCAATGATATCCATTTCCCATGCTTCGAATGGCCAGGACGCCACTGTCGGATGTGGAAGTTCGGATGGTTGGTGAATGAAGTCCGCGTGGACTTGGCAGGCTTCGCATTTTCTAGCGTAATCTATCGCATCTGCTACCATCGTGGGCCAATAGTAGCCTATTCGTCGAAGACGGTCTTGCAATTTAGGTTCGGGCTAGTGGTCCTGCAGATACCGTCATGAGCTTCTTGTATGGCTTCTTTGGCTTCTGCGTTTGATAGACACCGAAGAAGTAATCCGTCGTAGGAGCGGCGATACAGCATTTTCGTCTCTGTATCGTAGAAGAATCTGAGAGAACGCCGTCTGATGGAAGTGGCTTCCTTTGGGTTCTCGGGCAGGATGTCATAGACGACGAAGTCGATGAATGGTTGTCTCCAATCTGGGGCATCATCGATTGTCTGGACGGAATAACTCGCCACGAATTGTACATTGTTCTTGGGACAGACCAGTTTGTGGCCTATCACATCCACTGATTGGCGATCATAATTCGGAACTGCTAGGGAAGCGGCAAGACCAGCTAGGGCATCAGCTTCGATATTTCAGAGTCTGGGGACATGTTCAATGAAGAACCCCTCGAACGACGAGATGATGTCAATCGCTATTTGGTGATAAGGGATCATGTCTTCGTGGCGGACCTCGTATGAGCCCCGGATCAGATTAACGATTAGTTGGGAATCGTCGTATGCTTCAAGGTATTCTACCCCCAGCTCTCTTGCGAGTTGGAGGCCAATGACCAGAGCGTTGTACTCGGCCACATTGTTAGAGCAGGGCTCTATGAGGGAATAAGCACGGTTAATCACCAATCCGAAAGAGGGACAGCACTACCCCGACTCCGACGACTATATTGCCTTTAGGTCCGGTCCTCGAAGCACCGTCGAAGAACAATCGCCATATATCATCGTGAGAGGTTGTATGCGAGTCGGCGACCTCATCTGGGATCTCCTCATATATTCTGGAGGACTCCGAGCCTGGGTGGGCTGCTAAGAAGTCTGCCAAGGCTTGACCTTTGACTGCCTTTTGTGGGACGAAGATCATATGATAAGGGGACAGCAATATTGCCCATGTAGCGAGGCGAGAGCTGAGTGCCCCTGGTTTAGTCATGAGGACCCTGAGAGGGTTGACTCGTGAGATCACATATATTGTTTGTCCGATGACATAGTACCGTATTTTCTGAATGGCGAACACCAGGGCAAGGCATTACTTCTCCACAGCGGTGTATCAGTGCTCTGGCCCAATCATCATTCGGCTGAGGTAATATATGGCTTGCTCATGGCCTGCGTCGTTGTTTTGTGCCAGCAGAGCCTCGAAGGAATGTTCCATTGCTCGTACATAGAGCAGGAATGGTTTTTCAGAAACCGGGGCCACCAGGACTGGAGGGTTCGACAAATATTCTTTGATGCTGTCGAAAGCGCGTTGGCATTCTTTATCCCATACGAATGAGATGCCTTTCTTCATGAGATGGATGAATGGTCGACATCGCCCGGAAAGGTTGGAAATGAACCTCCTGATGTAAGCTAGCCTTCCTTGAAGGCCTCTGAGTTCGCGGAGATTTCTCGGGGGACCCATCTCCATGATTGCTTTCGTCTTCTCAGGGTCTACATGGATACCCTGTGCAGCGATGATGAAGCCCAAGAACTTCCCGCTGGATACGCCCAGAAAGGACTTCGTAGGGTTCATTTTCAAATTGTGCGCTCGCATTAGGTCGAATACCGTCCTTAGATCTTGCAGATGGTCTGCCTTGTAGCGACTTTTAACGGCTATATCGTCAACATAGTACTCTACTGTCTTGCGTAAGTGGTCCCTGAAGATGATGCTCATGGCTCTTTGATAGGTGGCGTCGGTATTCTTCAAACCGAAAGGTATGACTGTGTAGCAGTACGTGCCAATGGGTGTTCGGAATGATGTATGCTTTTCGTCATCAGGAGCTATTTTGATTTGGTTGTACCGAGAAGCCATCCATGAACGACATACGTTCGAAGCTGCAGGTATTGTCGATCATGATGTCTGTGATAGGAAGGGGGAATTCATCTTTGGGGCATGCCTTCAGATTCGGAATTCGAAGTCGATGCAGATTCGAATCTTCCCATTCTTCTATAGGAAGGAAACTATATTGGCAACCCAATCGGGATGTTGCTCCTCACGAATGAAGCCGCTGGCTATCAGTTTGTTGACTTCGGCTTCGATCGCGTCCATGATGCCTGGGCGGAAGCGTCGCTGTTGTTGCTTGACTGGCTTCGCATCCGACCGAATATTGAGTTTGTGAAGAGCAATGTCGGGATTTAACCCTCGCATGTCTTCATAGCTCCAGGCGAACACATCAATGTATTCTCTGACAAGTTCTAGCAGCGACTCCTGCTCTTCGTCTGTTAGGCTTTTACTGACAAAATTGGTTTTGGAGAAGATTTGCTGCCGAGGTCAACATGTATGACTTCATCTTCAGTAGGAGGTTCTCTCAGTTTGAACCATTTTTCCCATTGTGCGTCTAATTACTGGGCCCACGGCTCTAGCTCGAGGATCTCGGGGATGTCTTCATCTTCTTCGTAAGCGTCGGCGAATGCTATGTTGACTGACAAGACTTGTCTGAACGCATCTCCGATGCTGGTATCCGAGTCAGAAGTTGGTGACCCGGTTGAATGTGACTGCCAGTCGCATTCTTTATCTGAACTCTCAGGGGTCATAGTAGGCGTTACATACCCTAACCCGTATTGAGTTTTGCTATAGTAGTCCCGTGGTTTGCCCGTCGGGACTGGCGGCTTCAAAGGTAATCGTCGCCCAGTGCCGTAGTTCAAACCTGGCGTCGTCTCCAGATCATACCTCTGTTTCTGCATGAGATATTTGGATTAGGGGCTATAAAGATACAGAGGCAGTCTTCCGACATCTGACCCGAGGTCGTCTTCCTCTATGGTGAAGGGATGCGGGTCGTCCTTCCGGCCGAAGATGATTGGATGGTCCCCTCCCTCGATTATTCGGTAAGCGTCTTCTACTGGAGTAAGCTGGATCATGGTATACACATTTGTCACCTGTGTGTAGGTGAGTGCCTATACCGTGTTCCATAACATACATTGTACATAGCTTATTGAGCTCGGTGTAGTTCAATGATAACCCTTTATTGATGAAGTAAGGTATCTTTTCTAGGGGGATTACATCATCAGCAGAGGGAACATCAGTGTGGGCGGCCACATACTTGGCTAATCTCTGGTTCCTCTTCGGCTCCCCCCTGTGTAAGTGAAGACTGAGGGGACGACCTGGGTAGCTTGATCGTCAGAGGTTCAGCTGATGGAGCAGAGCGCGGAGTTGTTGGTAGACTAGCGACCCCCGGTTTGGCATTTGATATGGAGCGAGGAGTGGATGGTTTGCTAGAAGTATCAGACCTTGCATCGGGGTGATGACCCTTCTTGGGAAGGCGTATCGTCAGTGGCCTATCGGAGGGATTGAGCTTCTCCGTTTGGGGTTGACCGACTCTCGGCAGTCTGATTGTCAGTGGCCCCGTTGTGAGTCTCGGCACTTGGCCGGACCTTGGCAGCCGGATTATCATCTGCTCCTCCTGCGCCGAGAGGCTGATCGCGTTCTTCCACATAGTGGCAGTAAGGGGTGCGGACCTGCCCGGTTTGCGAGCTTGGGGGTGAATCTTTAGAGGTTCTTCTGATCTTGTGGCTATCTCGGTACTGGCTTGTACATCTCCTTCATCGAGGTGCTTCTTCGACTTTTCGTACAGGCAGGAGTCTGAGTAGTAAGATTTGACCCCTTTGAAGGGATCGATATCAGCAAATTCTGTCCTCACGAAGCCGTATTTGTCGACATATTTGAAGCACTGGTGCAGCGTGGAAGGCACGATCATATATTCGTGTATCCATGGGCGTCCCAAGAGGATATTATAAGAAGTGTCTGCATCTATGACGTAACAGGTGACTTCGAATTGGAGATCGCCAATTGGACACTTCAGACGAATCTTTCTAATAGGGTAGCTCCTGCCCGAATTGAAACTGCTGATGGCGGTGCTTGTAGGTGTCAGGCGATGCATTGGGATGCGAAAATGATGTAGCAGACCCTTCGGGATGATGCTTATAGAAGAGCCAGGATCAATGTGCATCCGATCCACCTTTACGTCACCGATGTATCCAGTATAGTATAGTGGACGATCGTGCAGATTAGTTTTGATGAGCATATCTTGCGAGGTGAAAACGATGTTTGGCATTGCGCCAGTACAGGCGCTGTCCTGGAGATCCACAGGTGAGTCCTCCCCGGTGAGGTTGGATTGAGCCAGATAGACATCGGCATTTTGGAGTGCTTCGCTCAATGCAATACGAACGTCCTTGGAGAGCCTTAGGAGTTCGTACAGTGACAACTTGGCCGGTGTGTTAGCCAATTGCGCTAAGATGTCAAAGTTGTAGGGCCTCTCTAGCCCTTGGACTGCCTCCTTTCGGAGGGATTTGTCGAAGCGAGTCTCTCTCGGCCTAGGCTTGTCGGTCGTCGAAGGCTGAGCCGGTCCCGGAGCATCAGTTGTAGTGGGTTGATGATTTTCAGCTGGATTGTCCACCACCGGTTGGGATTGTGCTCCAGACCGCGTGACGACGGCTGTAGCTTCCTCGATGTCTGCCGAGATTATGTGGCAGGTCCTGACTTTTCCACTTTTTCTTGTAGGTAGAAGATGGTGTGGGCCGAGTCACTTCTGACACCAAGTCTGGATGGATCCATATGACCTCCCCTCGTGATGTGGTGAGGGGTACTAGACCAGCAGCCTGATCTCGGGGAGGTGGAAGATTGGTAATCTCCATTGTCGCCAGAGGGATGGGGACCATCCCGTCTTGAGTTTCCGTCGGAAGGAAGATATCAAATTGTACGGACACCATATTGGCTGTCACGGTTACCTCTTCGAAATCGATGGCCAGAGCGTTCGAATCGATGAGGTTTTGGATGTACCGTTTCAGCTGGTAGCAATCGTGTGTAGCATGATGGACATAGCGATGATAATGGCAGTACTTTGGATTCTCCATCTCTGCCGGCTGCGGTTCCCGTCTTGGTGGAGGCAGCTGAATTATGTCCCCTTGTATGAGCATGTCCAAGATGGGCTTGACGTGACCGTCTTCGAATGAGTAAGTGATTTGCGGCCATTGTTTGTCTGCTGGCTTTGGCTCAGGTTTTTGTGCTGTATCGGCCACCATAGCCTGCTTTCCTTTGCTATCCCGATTGTTGGAGGGGCTACCCCTATTATCGTTGTTGGGACGCTTTCCCTTGTTCTCTCCGTCTGAGATGTGCAACCCCGATTGGCGAGCCTTCTTCAATCGTTCTTCCGCGCTTGTGGCACTGATGATGAACGTCTTCCAATCCTTGAATTGACTTTTGCCCATCCAGAGACTGATTGTCGGGAGGTGTCTCTTTTGGCAAATCTCGATCAAGGAGGAATCTGGGTTTCCAGAGGGTAGCTTCATGGCGGTCTGGCGGAACCGCTCGATGTAATTTCTTGTCAGCTTTCTTCCCTTGGACGACGTCCATGAGGGTGGACATGGTGATGTCCTACCCTACTTTGTAGAATCTCTCCAAGAACATATGCTTAAAACCGACGAAGGAGTGGATGCAGTTGTCCGGCAGGTTGCGATACCAGTCGAAGGCGACTCCTTCCAGTACCCCGATGAATAATCGTGTGAGAATGGCATCGTCATGGGGCAGATGGTCGGTGGTGACCCCAAAGTAAGTGATGTACCGACTCGCTGAGGTCTTGCCATTATAGGGATTGATGTTGAACGGCTTATATCTTGGTGGAAAGGGAACATCCCTCCATGCAGTTGGGTATGGTTGCCATATTCTGAGGTCTTGAGAGTTTTTTCGGGCGTGAAACAGGGCTCGGAGTTCCTGGACTTCTCTGCTTGCTTCCCTGGCATCATCTACAGCGGTAGGAGCCATTATTTCGGAAGGATTGTTGCACGGGTTCGGTGCCGCTGAGTTCGAGTCCGCATTGACCGCGGGACCCGTACTTGTTTGGCCAGGTGTTCCTCCTTGCAGAGTTGGAAGAGCCATATTGATTTCATCTATAGACTTGACCAAGGCCTGTAGTATGGCCTCCAGAGTGTCGATGCGCTGGCGATCACTGGAACCACTTTGATTGCTGTCCGTCATGAACATCGTCCTTATATGGTGAGAAACGGAAGGGACGGTGGAGGACGTATCCTCCGAGTCATACCCATGTACCGAGAAGTCATCGGGATATGTGGGAATATTCTCTTCTGGTTCGGACTAGGAGGGAATAGTACCCCCGGCTTCAGAGCTTGCTTCATCTTGAGAGTCATGGACGTCCTCGGGGATGCCAGCCTCGGCTGTATCTGATGGGAGAGTTGTCTCCCCTGGCTTGTCTTCTTGGAATATCGGATTGTTGTGGAGGCTCGGAGAGGTGCTACCCCCATCCCCAGCAACCTTCTGCGTTATGGACGACGAGCCTCCCACTGTAGCAAATTTTGTCTTAGAGCGAGTACCTTGGAAAACTTCGGTGGTGAGCACCCGCTTAGACGACAGTCTTTTAGTCGCAGTGGTTGAGGTCTTCGGGCTGGAAACATTCGTCTTCTTCCCCCTTCCACCAGCGGGGACTTTTCGAGCAGAGTTGCAAGCGACGACAGGTAGTGCCTCGTCTTTCTGAAGATGGCTGTTGCAGTCTTTGAAAGACAGACTGTCGGTCTTCTTGCATCGTCGTGCCATTGCAGCAACAGTTGACGATAATTTAGGTACAGTGACGTCCGTGGGAGGACTCTTTGCATCCCGATGCATCTTTTCTTTCCTTGCGTTTGTGGAGGATGGCCTCACGCAAGTCAAATGGGTCTGGACCGACCATGTTTGCTCCCGAGATTTTGGAAGACTTTTGTGAACCTCTCTGTCCGTCTGCCACTGGGGGCTGGACTCGAGTGGTTCTGTACAACTTTCCATCCGAGGCCCGCGTAATAATTAACGGGATGCCCTGATAGTCAGAGGTTGGGGCAGCTGACTGGGCTTGGTGGGCCCGCGCTGCCCTAGACTTCTTCCTTTTAGCACTCGTTGGTGCATAATAGGAAGAGTCCAAGTTGAATATCACAGAGTCTGGCTTATCATCCAGAGAGTCATCAGGGTCAGGACCGCATGAGAGACGGTCGAAGACTGATTGAGAGAAGCGTGGAACAGCCGCTATGCGGTTAGGATTGGAAACCGTGCAGGCTGTCTGCATGCGGCTGTCTTTAGCTGTCGGATGTGTTATCCTTGTGCGACTAGGAGTCACGACCGTGCAGGCTAGCCGCATGCGGTTGGCAATTTTGGCCGCATGGGTTTTCTGCAAGCGATTGACTTCAGCAGCCGCATAAGCTTCATCCATGCGGTTGGCAACTGTAGCCGCATAAGCTATACGGCTGACAGATGTGGCCGCGTGAGTTTTCTTTTTGCGGTTTGCGGATGTAATCGCATAGGCTTTCTCCATGCGGCTATAACCCTTATGCGGCTCGTATCGCATAGAGTTCCTCTTTGCCCTGCAAGTCCAGCATCATAATATTTTCTTCTACCGGACTTGGGGACAACAGAGTTGTCTATGATCTGAAGTGGGGCCGCGGGAGAGTCTTCTCCGCCGTCTTGAGCAACAGAGGGTATCTCTGCAAGAGCTTCAGTAGGAACGAAGGATCGGGGTCTCCGCTCCTTGCGAGCCTTCTTTGTGCGGGCTCGCTTCTGGACCGGGCCAGCGCTCTTGTCGAAGAGCATTTCTTCGAACGCCTGTTGGTCGAACCGGACGACAATCTTCTGTTGCGTGGAGCCAAGCTTGGCTGCATCCGATTGCGTCACCAACTCCTCGGCCGTGGAGAAGTTTGTCCCCAGCAGAGTCGCCATCGTGTTTTCCATAAAATATAAAAGAGCAGAACAGTTTTATGGGAGGACTAGACTTTTACTTCACGTTACAAACTCGCTTGTACAAAGAAAGCCTAGAGACGGAAACCTAGGTACAGCAATCTAAGTACAATTGTTTATTTTTGATTCTGGGGGGTGATGATAGAGGCTCGAGAAGGCGACGGCAGCCCTGTCTTACTCCTTGGACGATCGGTATGTAGCCTTGGCTCCTGTGACGAGATGGTTGGCATTGATAAAGAAATGCTCTTCTTGCTCTCCTAGTATTGCTCTTCTGGCTTCTCTCTCTGGATTGATCTCTGTAGATTTTTCTCTCTGATTATTGGGAGGAGTGTCTCTCTGTATGTGCGTATCTCTTTCTGTCAGTCTCCATATCACAAGGGAATGGCACCTTGCTATTTATAATAGTGGGAGCATCATCAGGGTTTATAATGATTGCCTCTTGGAGATGGCGGCGGCCTGTTGATTGGTCAATCTAGGCCATTCGTTTTGATTGTGACGAATCCGGACCATTGAGTGTAGATTACACCAAATCTCATCAGCAATTAATGCTGATTGGAATAAATCTTCCTCATAATGATCTTCTGATGTCTGCGAATAAATTTGATTTATTCTCCCACGTGTCCCAGATTATTGGGATTTGACCCAATCTTTGATTGCAATAAATCTAAGAAATTGATCGGCTTAGGACGCGTGTCCTAGGAGCCACTGGGGGGATATGAACCGCATGACGATTGAGCCGCATATGATTTTGGGCCGCATAAGGTTAGGGCCACGTGTCAGGGCTGCCTGGGTAGTGGCCCTCCCTCGAGCCTTTGAACCGTATGGAGGGGATCATTGCGAGCCGCATAGGGATACATCCGCCTGAGCCGTATGGAAATGGTCCTCTTGAACCGCATGGGAAGGCCTCTGCTTGAGCCGCATGAGGCTGTCTCGGCTTGAGCCGCATAGGGCAGCTTCATTCTGAACCGCATGAGAAGTCTTTGCTCGAGCCGCATAAGGCTGTCTCGGCCTGAGCCGCATAGGATGGCTTCATTCTGAACCGCATGAGGAGTCTTTGCTCGAGCCGCATACGAACGCCCACGTGGCAAAGCCACATGACATTTTATGGATCTCGGGGGATTGTGTCAGAGATCTCTTTCTCTTCCCTAGGGGTCTGTCATTATGACAGAGTCATAATTACTTCTTTTTGTGTCAGGGCTGTCACTTTTTCAGAGTTTGTCAGCCGTCAAAATTATTAATACAAGAGGACAGAGGAGAGAACTGTCCCACTACGTGTCTTCTAAGCCGCATGGGATGTCTTGGGCCGCATAGTCCCTTATGCAGCATGACTCTCTGAGCCGCATGGACTTTCTGAGCCGCATGGGGTTCCTTGGCCGCATGGGTCATTTTTTTTAATATTTTCCATGCTTCTACAGTGCTATTTATAAAAAGAAGGATGGATCGTTGCGGCTCTGCATCGACTATCGAAAATTGAATAAGGCCACCGTCCGGAACAAATCCCCTGCCCCGCATCGATGACTTGTTCGACCAGCTCCAAAGTGCAACGATGTTTTCGAAGATTGATCTGCGATCGAGTTATCACCAACTCAAAGTCAAGCCAGACGACGTGCCAAAGTCTGCCTTCCGCACTCGTTACGGCCACTACGAGTTCTTGGTAATGTCGTTCGGTCTGACAAACGCTCCTGCCATCTTTATGGATCTAATGAATCGGGTATTCCGTCTGTTCGTTGACAAATTCGTAGTAGTCTTCATCGACGAAATCCTCGTCTACTCGAAGGATCGAGCGCAACATGCAGAGCACCTACAGACGGTACTCCAAACGCTTCAAGAGAATTAGTTGTATGCGAAGATGAGCAAGTGCAAATTCTGGCTGAACAACGTCTCATTCCTTAGGCACATCATCTCCGCCGCGGGCATCGCAGTCTATCCGAAGAAAGTTGAGTCAGTTGCTGATTGGAAACGGCCCGCATCAGTTAGCAAAATTCAAAGCTTTCTAGGCTTAGCGGGATTCTACCGATGCTTCGTGAAGGACTTCATAAAGATTGCATCACCGTTGACTCGCCTCACCCAAAAAGGAGTCGCATTCGAGTGGTCAGACGACTGTGAAGCTTCATTCCAAGAGCTCAAACACTACCAAAATACGCTCATTTAGCGACGGAATTATTCCGTCGGTATTAGCGACGGGTTCGTGGCCGCTCAGCGACTGATTACCGACCACAAATATTTGCCATTTTTTATTTTAATTTTAGGGGCAGGAAAGGTCGCACATCCGTCGCTAGTGTGTCGGTGTTATAGCGACGGATATTCGGTCGTCGCCACGTAGTCGTTTATTTGGCAGGAATTGTGTATATAATTGGCGGGACATATCTTCGACTACGTAGCGACGGATATTCAGTCGGATAATCAATAATAGCGACTATTGGGCGACGGATATTCCGTAGTCGCCATTCCGTCGCTAAATTAGCGTTCCAGACTTAAATGAAAAGGCGGGGGGAACTTTTGGCATTCCCCCTAAATATAATCTCTCTCCTCTCTTTCTCTCTTTCTGTCTCTCTCTCTCGCGCGGCTTCGTGAACGGCGACGGCGTCCTCTCCTCTCTCTCTCCCGAAGGTAATCTCCTCTCTCTCTCTCTCTCTCTGTGTCGCGGTGTCGACGTAGGTGCAGGGGGCGGCGGCTTGGGGACATTCGGGGTTGGGGCAGGGGCGTCGGGGGCTGGGCGGCTGGCTTGGGGGGGGGCATCAGGAGCTGGGCGGCTGGCATGGGGCGGGGGGGCGGCGGGCTTGGGGACATTCGGGCTTGGGGGGGGGCGTCGGGGGCTGGGCGGCTGGCTTGGGGCGGGGGCGGCGGGCTTGGGGACATTCGGGCTTGGGGCAGGGGCATCGGGGGCTGGGCGGCTGGCTTGGGACGGGGGCGTCGGGGGATGGGCGGCTGGCTTGGGGCGGGGGCGGCGGGCTTGGGGACATTCAGGCTTGGGACGGGGGCGTCGGGGGCTGGACGGCTGGCTTAGGCCGGGGGCGTCGGGGCCTGGGCGGCGGGCTTGGGGCGGGGGCGTCGGGGGGCTTTGCTTATCGAATTCATCTAATTTATATATTGGCTAAATAATGTGTTATCCATTTGGGTGTTATCCATTAGTTTGGTGGTGTTTGGAGTAGTAAATGTGATATGGCGTTTGGGTTCATGGTGTATATGTTCACTGTGTCAAGGACAGTGCGAGTTCTTCTTGCATAAGTCAATGTTTGGGTTCATGGTCTA